>BSBK01001695.1:2945000-3532500 GCA_027943335.1 Chamaecyparis obtusa
GGCAAAAATCACCCTTGGGATGGAAGAGAGCCTTGATGGGTGAAGGGATTAAGTTCAAAATTCCCATCTAGTGTAGAGTCCTTCCTCAAGGAGGAAGGGGATGAAGCATGGATGTATGAGCTCCATGTTTCCATTCTTGTTGTATTCTATTTTGGGGGTCATAAGGGTTGTATTTTGTGGAAGGAAATGGAAGGGATGGTACTTTTTTTTTTGCCTTGTGAAGGAAATGGTTATGGATTCTTGGCCTTGTTAAAGGCATGTTTTTAAATTTTGAATGGCTTCTCCTATTTGGGTACTTTCCACCTTCACCCTATTTATGGGTCCAAGGTGACCCATTGTGTGTAAATCCTTGGGGTGAGAATTTTATGTGCTTGTAAACTTGTTGGTTTTTATGTGTATGTGCAAAGAAGTGTGATTGTAACCCTCATCCATCTTTGTTTCCCAAGCTCAGGGGTGGCCATGAAATGGCCTAGGTTGGGAGGTGAGCCTCCATGGTCTTTTGGTTACCTTTTTGTAGATTTTATCAAAGGAAAATATTGCTAATTTAAATGAAGAATATGAAGAGTTTAATTTGTTCCTACTTGTTTTTTATTAAGGTAACTACAGGTTTTGAAGGGCCCCCAAAACCCTTTAACAAGGCTAAGAAAAGATAAGCATAGAAACACTTAGATAAAATGATCTATCCCAGCTAAGGATAGAAACCAAAATGGACAAATCCTGAATGTAGAAATAAGCTCTATCACCCTAAAGAACAAAAGACAAGAAAAAAATCCCAGCAACACAGAATAGAAAAACAACTAGCAACTGGATTACTTCATCATTTTAAGGAAATCCTCAGATTCCTCCATATGATTCTGCATGTTTCTGATGGAATTTCAGGTTGGCAATGTCTATACCCTGAGTGATGCAAGGAAATTATAGGATACTCAGTGAATCTACATGGAGGAGTGTTATTTGGTATTGTGGTACTCGGTTGCAGCCTTAGCCGATGGTCTTGGTTATTGAAGGAAGCTCGGTCACTAAAGGAACTCAGTGAAGCTTTTGGTGCTCGGTAATGCCTATGTTGCTTGGTGTTGCTTAGCTTGGTCAGTTATTTCACTAGTGCTCGGTTGTTTCTCTAGCACTCAGTAGTTCTAGTTTACCAATTAGAGTTCTTAAAAATTTTCTTGGCTAACTTAGTGCATTTATTGTTGGTAGCTTTTGTTGGATTCTCTTATGTGGATCTGGAGGCCAACATACTGAATTAAATAATTGTAAGGCTATTTGAGATTTGACTTGTATTGTATTTAATATTTGTTTGTAGGAGTTAATTCTATCATCCAACCAACTTGTGGCTAATGATTAGTATTTATAGGGTGTTTGGGTAGATGTTTTGAGGGCAGAGGAGATTAGTAGATTTGGGGCATCAGATAAGTGAAGTTGTGGAAAAGATCCTATGAGATCTTGTAGATCAGATTATTATCTGATAGTTGTAATAGAAGATCTAGTGGTTGAGGCTTGGAAACAAGGAGATTGCTTGGAGGCTTGCGAGCTCAAGTTTAGATCTGCCTTAGGGTTTCCATTAGTTGCTGATAGTTTTCAGAACTAAACTAGCTAGAGTTGTATGGGATCTTGTTGATCTTGCAAAATTTTTTCCAATTGTAATTGGCCCTAACCTAGAAGCCCTTATAACTGGGCATGTTAATGGAAAATCTGATTTGAGTATATCTTGTTGTGTTATTTCCGCCGTGTTCTTGATTAGCTGTAAGGTTGGACCGTCCTTAATTGGATCCTCCATACCTTGACCTACATCAGGTGGTATCAGAGCTGAGTTGATATTGTGGAGTGAAGGTTGACCTAGCAAGGCTAATCTTGCAAATTTGATCTTGTTGGAAAAGAGATCGTATGATCTAGGTTGTAGATTCATGCCACTGAACTTGTGGAATCTTGCCCTAGTTGTTCATGCAAGGTGGCAGGCTAATCTAAATTGCATACAACTTGGAGATTGTCACAAGGTGGTCAGTGTAGGGTTTGTTGCAGAGGGTTTCTCTTGTCTTTAAGGATGCTTCCTAGAAGATTGGACCCTAGAGTGATTGAAGATATCTATGATACTATGGAATCTAGGATTATAGAGAAGGTGAAATCTAATTTTAGATCTGAGATGGAACTGATGAAGAATGACATGGTCACTGAGATCATGAGAGCTATTGCTGGTGTACCTTAGAATGTTGGTACTGAGGATGGTTATGAGGAAGCTACTAAAGAATTTGAAGCTGCTAGATCTAGTGGTGATGACTAGAGGGATAGATCTGGTGAAGATAGAACTGTTCGGTTGCATAGATCTAGAGCTCAGTTAAGTAATAGTTACCAAATAGAAGTTTCTACTTTCTCTGGTACTTTGAAACCTGAGACCTTGATTGATTGGATTGGTGAACTTGAATATTTCTTTGAGTTGGAAGAAATTGAAGATCCTCTTCGAGTGAGATTGGCACAAACTAAGCTAAAAGGACATGCTGCTCTTTGGTGGAAAGAATTACAAAGAGATAGAGAAGATGAAGGTGAAATAAAGATCAATCGGTGGAGGTTGATGGTGACTAAGTTGAAAGCTAAGTTCATACCTACTGACTATGAGCTTGACTTGTTTAAGAAGTTGCAGAATATGAAACAGAAGGATTTGACTATTGAAGATTATACTGAGGAGTTCTAAAAGCTTACTATTCGGTCTGGACACAAAAAACTTGGTAAGGAAAAAGTAGCTTGGTATGTGAATGGTTTGAGAATTAATATTTAGGATGAGCTTGGTATGCTAAAAATTGATTATGTTGAAGATGCTTATCAGTATGCTATGAAGGAAAAAGATAAGTTGAAAAGGAAATGACATGGTAATCCCTATGGGAAGGAAAAGATTGATCACTCGGTGAAGGATAAACTGACTATAGAAGATGAACAAAAACCTATGGAATTGAAGAAGAAGACAGGTAGAATTATCTTTAAAGATACTTGTTATAACCATGGTGAAGAAGGACACCATTCTTTTGAGTGTATAGAGAAGAAGCTTGGTGACCAACGAACTACTGTGGTAAATGAGAACATTCAGAATGAACCTGAATCTGAGAACTTATTGGTTCAACAAATATTGCTCAGTACAAAGGAGGAACCTTGTTAGAGGAGTAACTTGTTCAGGACTTGGTGCAAGTCTGGAGGTAAAATTTGTGATGTAATTATTAATAGTGGTAGTACTAATAACCTTGTTGTTGAGGACATGGTTCAAAAACTTGGTTTGAGTAGAATGACACATCCACATCCTTATAGGATTGGCTGGTTGTGAGATGATCATGCTCTAGAAGTGAGAGAACAATGCTTTGTTGATGTTCAGATTGGCCAGTATAAGGATCTTGTGTTATGTGATATTGTGGAGATGAATAGTTGTCATATATTGCTTGGTAGACATTGGCAATATGATTGCAGAGCTATGTATGATTGTGTGAATAATGTGTTTACTATTGACAAGGATGACATGAAGTTTTCCCTAATGTCTTTGATGGATACAACACTCGGTAGGAGAAGTTTGAGTATTGGTAGCTGAGTTGAGTTGGAGGATCCTGAAGGTATGGATGATTAGTATGGAGAAAAAACTTGTGTGTTGTCAAGAAAAGACTTGAAAATATAGAGGAAGAAGAAGTGGAAGAGTATGCAAAGTGAAGAGATGGAGGACATGTATGTGAAGAACCAGTTTGGGGTTTATGTGCTAAATCCCAGAAGATGTTCTTCTCACATATGAACATGTTTTCAAACCTGGGGTGTCTAATGAAGGGGCATTCTAGGACACTTAGTGAATCTACATGGAGGAGTATTATTTGGTTCTTTGGAACTCGGTTGTAGCCTTAATTGATGGTCTCAATTATTGAAGGAAGCTCGATTGCTAAAGGAACTCAGTGAAGATTTCGATGCTCGGTGGAACTAGTGCTCGGTAATGCCTATTTTTTTTGATGTTGCTTAGCTTGGTTGGTTATTTCACTGGTGCTCAGTTGTTTCTCTGGCACTTGGTAGTTGTGGTTTACTAACTGGAGCTCTTGAAGATTTTCTTGGCCAACTTGGTGCATTTATTGTTGGTAGCTTTTGTTGGATTCTCCTATGTGGATCTAGAGGCCGACATATTGAATTAAATAATTGTAAGGCTATTTGAGAGATGACTTGTATTGCATTTAATATTTATTTATAGGAGTTAATTGTGTCATCCAGCTGACTTGTGGTTGATGATTAGTATTTATAGGGTGTTTGGGTAGATGTTTTGAGGGAAGAGGAGATTAGCAAATTTGGGGCATCAGATAAGTGAATTTGTGGAAAATATCCTATGAGATCTTGTAGATCAGATTATTATCTGATAGTTGTAATAGCAGAGCTAGTGGTTGAGGCTTAGAAATAAGGAGATTGCTTGGAGGCTTGCGAGATCAAGTTTAGATCCACCTTAGGGTTTCCATCAGTTGCTGATAGTTTTCAGAACTGAACTAGCTGGAGTTTTATGGGATCTTGTTAATCTTAAAAAATTGTTTTTGATTGTAATTGGCCCTAACCCAAAAGGCCTTACAGTCAGACATGTTAATGGAAAATCTTATTTGAGTATATCTTGTTGTGTTATTTCTATTGTGTTCTTGATTGGCTACAAGGTTGGACTGTCCTTAATGAGATCCTCCATACCTTGACTTGCTTCACTGAGCCACAATCATATTTCTAGTGTTAGATCTAGTTTTGGTACCTAGACCAAGCTGCATAAGATCTTCTTTCCCTCATTCTTTATCTTTTCTATTAACAATTTGATTTCTTTCCAGCACATCACAAAGAACTTGAGATTGTCTACAGTTGTTTTCATGCCTGTATTGGATAGGGTAATTAGGTTCTTTAACATGGTTTCATTGTTGTTGATTTTGTCAATGATTGGGCTTATCACCGATTCCATATCCTTGTTAATATTTTCTTCTAGTATAGTAGTATTAACAGAAACCTCCCCAAAAATATCCTTACCTTTTTTTTACATATCAACATCATTCCTCATTTTATCAATGATTTCCTCCAGCAAATCATTCCTTGCTTCCAGCTTTTTACATCTATTCTGCAAGGCTTGGATATCATTGTGAACCCATTTGTCTATGTTTTAGCCATACATGGCTTTATTTATGGCCATTTGAAGCATAGTCATACTAACGATTCTCTTCACTTTGAAATCTTTGTCCCACAATTCCTCCTCGAGGCTTCTTTGGTTTTGGGTGTTCTCTTTGAGCTTAGTAGTATTGTTCCTTCAGCTTTTAGGAGGGGAAGATCTACCCTCACATTCCTCTTCATCACTAACAATTTCTTTGTCAGACTCCAGATTATCATTGTTGACTTGAATTTACTGTTCCATCATCCTCAACTCCTCATTGTTGATAGCTTCCTCTACAAAGTTAGAAGGACTCTACTTAATTTATTTGTTTTCCTCATTAGCATCTTGCACCTCCTAAATCTCCTCATTATCCTTCTCTTGATTACTCTCTTTAGCACCAGCCAGATTATCAAAGATATCCTTGACGCTTTGGTTAGTAGTATCGACCTTATCATTGACATTGTTGTTACTCTTTAGGATATCATTCTGTTAGTCAATGCCAAATAAACATCCATAATATCAATAATATTTTTAGACACCACCCTCAGGGCTCACCTTAACCGTATCTAGGGTAGCCTCAGTACCATAGATACCCACAACCTCCTTGTCCATGGTAGAGTTAGAGATGGTCACTTTACCCCTTCCCAGAGCTCTCACTGATACAATCTTCCTCTTTCACATTATTAGCATTCCCCAAGGAATCTACCTCTCCTGACCAACCTTAGCCTTAGAGATTTTTTCCACATGAGAGGGGACAAAATTAGGGGTTGAGAGATTAAGGGATTTTTTGTTAAAGGAAATTTTCTTCTTGGAACTAGATGCAATAGGATTCTTCCATTTTTTACAAGTGATCTAGATAGGAATCAGGTCAGGAATGTGATCCCTGGCATACTCAGCTATAAGTAAAATTAAACCCTCATAAATGATAGGGATATCCCTCACCCTATGGTCAATGATACTCTGGTTAAGGGCACTAAGCAGGGAAAAAGGAAAGGAAACCCTAATGTCATGCTTGAAATGGTTAACCAATACAAAATGGTAATTGTAAACTCTAGAGTATCTACCCTCGAGAGTAAAGTACTCCATTATAACCCTTATAACTGAGCCCCAAATAACTTTGATATTATCTAGGTTGACATAATCATATTTACCTTTAACCAGGAGGGCTCATTCTTTGTTGGTTTTGGAAAATCTTTATATGCTTTTTTTTCCCACTTTTTTCTCTTAGAATTAATGCATACCCTTAAGCGGGAGACTAGTAATTTCTGCTAGGAGTTCCAAAGACAAAGTAAAAGACTTTCCTACCAAGTTAACCTGGCCTTTATCCCACCTTGCCACAAATGCTCTAGAAATGTCCTTATCATTCCCATGTAGCTGACTCAGGCAATGGTGCACTTTACCCTTTTTGATCTTCCTCAGACATCTTTGTCTTGCCTCCATTTTCTATCTGTAGGTTCCTCTCTCTTAAGATGCCCTCCCATATTAACTTGCTTCTCCTTGAAAAAACACTCAGAGGTTTTACTCAATTAGTATCCTAATTTTGGTTTCTCCAGTCGCTCAGTCTAATACCAAGCAGCTTCGAATAATGGATTTTATAGTAGAACTCTTGTTTATTAGCACAAAAAGCATGCAAATTCAGAGAAATGTGACAAGAATTAATCATAACTTGGCACTTCACCTTCAAATCCATCTGGTTCAAAAATAAATTTTGATTTGTGATCATTAAATTAAGCAAGTCCTTCTCCACATACCACATCACCTTCAACTTGCTCGAAATCAGGATAATGTCATATTATATGATCATTACAAATAATTCCTTCCTTTTGATTAACTCTGTCATAATTGATACATGAGTTAATTTCATCACTAAATTTAGAGGATCCATACCATTTATGAATGATGTCACTTCTAACCCTGAGATTAGCTAACCTATCCGCAACCTAGTTAGTTTCATGGTAGTTATGGGTAACATGAAAAGAGTCAAGACTAACAGTTATATTTTTTATTTTCTCAATGAAGTGCTCTATAGTCTAGGAAGAGATGTTAATGCCTTTGATATTATTAACAATGTTTAGAGAATCTCCCTCCAGCCAAAATTTTTTGCACCCAATTTCTTCTGCCAGCATCATAATATTAAGGCCTCCATCACCTCAGTTCTATGATTCGACTGCATTCCCATGGGAGCTACTATAGCTCCAACACACTTACCATTCCAATCTCTCAAAATTCCACCACCACCCGAAGCACCCTGATTTCCCTTTGACACCCCGTCAAAGTTAGCTTTGAACCAACCATACGAAGGAGCTGTCTAGGTAGCATTATCTTTTGGATTAGTAGATTGGGATTTAAAGTGGGGAAATTTCTAGTTTCTAATTTCCTCTTTAGAAACTTGGGCCTTCATCTTCTGATTATTGTTACTGATGGAACTAAAATAGTTTTCCTCCATCCCTTTGCAAATGAGATTACCAACAACTTCCAGTTTAGAGTATTTCTCCCTGAAAAATTCTATTGTTCCTTTCCTTCCAGATGCACCAGCGAAATTGAGGAATAACTTTCCAAAAATCTTTGGCCAAATCACTTGTAAACGGACAGCTCCATCGGATTATAAAATCTTTCCAAGACAAAGGGAAAAACCAACAAAGATCCCATTTTTTAAGGATAAGATCCCAAACCCTGCGAGTATAGGAGCAGTGTAGCATTAAATATTCCTACTTGTTATTTTGAGTTCAAGAATGACTTTAATGTCTTGTGTAAAAGTTGGTCAATAAGGCCATGTAAACTATAACATGTTCTATGCTTGTATAAACCTTGTATTTTATTGTATAAATGTTTCTCTATTATCTTTTGAATGTTGAAGCTAGAAAAAAAGTAATGTTAGTGCATTCTTTATGCTTGAAAAAAGAAATGTTAAATTGCTGGTTCATTTTTCTACATGTATGGAAAAAAGTTTATTTTTCTATGTATGCAAAATATTCTTATTTGTGTTCATATCTATATATGGTAATGATGGAAAGGAAAGAAAAGTGTAGCATAATTGTTTATGGTTTTAAAAAGAAAAGATTTCCTTTCTTTGAAAGTGTTAGATTAAAAAAATAAATGTATAAACATCCATGTATATATACCTAAGTGTATATACATTTATGTATATACCTAGGTATATATACATAGATGTATATAGTGTTAGAATAATGTTCCTACCTTGTTATTAGAAAAAATGTATTTCTATGCTTTCCTATGTTTAAACAAATTTAGATTTCCTTTACCTCTATGTTTAAAAGAAAATTCCTTCTAAGATGTATATACATCCAAGTATATATTAACTTGTGTTAATATATATAAAAATATAAATATATACATTATATTTAAATATATAAATGTATATATATTAGTCACATATACACACATGTGTATATACATTATGTATAGTAAATGGATGTACATGTGTAATTAAATTCCCTCTTTTTGTTAAAAAACAATAAATATACATATATTAATATATATACATATATATTATTATATATTATATTATATATATAATATATAATAATATATATTAATATATATAATATATATTAATATATATATTATATTATATTATACATATTTAATATAAATAAAATTATATAAAAAAAACTTAACAAACGAAATTACTATCAAATTTAAAATAAAGAAAAATAAAAATTTGACCACTTATTTTGTGGTGGCCGACAACCACCGTACCCCAATGGGGAAATGGTGGGCCTGCAGCTAGCACAACCCCCGAAGGAGAGTGGTGGTGTTGCTGCCACCGCAGCTCCCAAAGGGGAGCGGTAGTGTTGCAACCACTTGCAACTCCCAAGGGGGAGCGGTGGAACTGCAACCACCACTCAACCCAGAGTGGATGTGGTGGGGCAGTCTCCACCCCCACCCTCATGTGTGGTTGTCGGACTTCAATCGCAACTGGAGCTCACACACGGTCAGTTTTCTTTAATAAAAATAAACTTTGTTAAAACAAATATATCACAGTCAACAATATTATGAGTCCAATGTAAGTTTAACAAAAATGATACAATGTAGTTGCTTATATAATAGAAAGTATGTTGTCTGCAGAAAGGCTATTAAATTTAAAATAAAAGAATAGTAAAAAGATTATACAGGCCGTAACTGTATATATGTAAAAATAAATACATATATCTGCAATAGGTAAATAAATGAAAGTGGGATAATATAAATCTTATGTCAGCAAAATCTGAAAACAAAAGATTGCTTAAGCATAAATGTAAATCATAATGTAAAATAAAACTAATTAAATTGTTATACTTTTCTAATCACTTGCTTGATGTAGATATGAGGAAAATCTAGTTATTTCCTCCATTATTGTATATCACGACATATATATACAAGTATATATGAGTGTATATACAAACTTGAGTGTGTATATACACCCTTGTATAATTGTGTGTATATGCTTGTAGATTTTTCTTCAACTTTGCTCTTGGCCCAACTTGCAAACCCAAAATAGAGAAATTGAGATTTTGGCCATGTTTTATTTTTTGGCCAAACCCTAATTTCAAAATTAAGGTTAGGGTTGGCCTTTGGAGCCAAAATCAAATTTAAATTTTATTTTGGAAAATTATATTTAATTTTGGTTTGTCATTTTAAATAATGGTATCGGTATTTAATGTTGTTGACTTTTCCCTTCTCTTTTAAAATTTTGATTTTAAAAAATATTATTTTATTTAGCTTTTGATTTCTAAGATTCCTTATGATTACTTTATTGGATTTTAAAATAATTGGCCATTAAATGTCTATTTTGATTTAATTTTGAATTTTTAAATGTTGGAAATTTATTTAATAGACCTTTATAATATTTTATTATTATTTTAGAGTTTGATACTCCAGATTTTTAAATTAATATATTTTAATATTATTTGAACTTTGTTAATGCTTTATTAAAGTTTTGGGGAAATTAATTGATTATTATTATTTTAATGACCTTTACTATTTTTTTTAATATTTGAATTATTAGGGGAATAAAGAATTTTATAAATCATAGGAGGGACCTAGGTAAATTATTTCACCCTAATAATAAAAATATTTTGATTTAGTAATTATAATTTTTAAATGTTTAAATCCCTTAGTTGGAATATTATTAATGTTTATTGAACCTTAAATAAAATTATATTTTAATCAAGGGATATATTAATTTTATTTCAATTAATTGAACATTATTATATTTTAATTAGTAATAGTTTGAAAACCCTAGAATTATGTTAGGGTTATTATCATGATTACATTATATCATTTTGACCATTAAATTGAATTTATGCATTTAATCCTAAATGGTTACTTGGTACCCATTAAGGACCATTAGGGTTACGATTTGATTTTCTTTGATTTGTACTTCTTCGAATTGGACCCCTAGAATTTGTTGACCTAATCGTTGACCTTATTATGTTTTCTTAATTTGGATTATAGACTTGGGTTAATTCCCTTTTAATATTTTTATGCTAAACCTGGTTAGGGTTTCCTTTGACTAATGCAGTCTGATGAACAAGAGATGTTGGCAAGCCAGCACGCTCATGCCATGAATCCTCTTTTGAGTTGATATGTGTTGGTTGTTGCATCTCATTTTCGAGTTGAGTGTTCCTTAGTGTGTAACCTAGTTGATGTTTTGTGTTTTAAAAAAAAAATTGTTGTGTGTTTTGCCCTAATTTTTTGGGCATGACATTTCGGTATCAGAGCACACTTTCAACTCTAGGAACCTAAACCCATTACATTTTCAACTTCTCTCTTGTTTTTACCCTTATGTAGGATGCCTCCAGTTATGTGTAGTGGTCATCGTCATGGGAAAAGTGCTAGGGTTGTTCGTGAGGCAGCACTGGATATTGAGTAGTCAGTAGAGGGTATAGGTGATGAGCAAGGACCTCCCCTATGCTGCCACTGAACCCTAACTAGGACATTCTGAATTCCCTTCAGAATATCAATGGTATTATTATAGATAGATTTTCACCAAGAGGTCAGTGGAATGAGACCTGAGAGAGGAGTAGGAGCCCTCCTTCCAAACATGTTGAGGGATAAGAAAATTTAGAGGGTGAGTCAGTTTACATACCAGAGCCACCACCAAAGGTAGAGCATAGAGCACCCTGAGATGCAGGAGATCTGATCAGGGAGCTTCTACGCCTACTAACACCACCTTTTTTAGGATCTATGGATGGGACAGAGGCTGAGGCATGGATTTTGAGCCTTGAGCATTTCTTTGGGTTGTGCCCATACAAGAGAAACCTGAAGGCACATTTTGTAGTGCATATGTTGAGAGAGACCACCTCTACTTGGTGGATGCATGAGGAGTATAAGAACCACCTGATTATAGAAACCCTTGCATGGGAGCCATTCCTCAAGAGATTTAGGACCTAATACATGTCATAGAATTTCAAGAAAACATTGTATCGACGAGTTCCATGATCTTCAACAAAGAGGTCTTTCTGTGGCATAGTATGAGAGAAAGTTTCTCGAGCTCCTTTCCTATGTGGACTATATGAAGGAAGATGAAATTTAGGTCAATTTATTTATTAAGGGGTTAAACCATGTTATTTTTGATAGGGTGTGAATGGTACCTCCTGGAGATCTATGCTATACCATAGAGAGGGCCATGATTATTGAGGAGATCAATAATAGGTCTTATGATGCATGTGATAGGTCATAGAACCACAATCCCACACCATAGTCTTCTGGTTTCTAGAGATCTCACTAGAAGGGAAATCAAAAGAACTCATTAAGATCTTTCAGAGCACCTCAGCACAACAACAACAAAAGTCTTAGTAGAGCTAGAGAAAAAGGCCTCCACAAGGACAATAGGGATCTACAAGCCCAAGTAGTGGGCAGAAATAGGGTCCTCAATGGGATCAGAGAGCTCAGACATAGTATTCACCTCTAGCTAGGACTCAACAGTCTTCTAGAGGTGGTTTTAGTGGATCCATTATGATAGGTGGACAACAACAATCTAGACCTCAGGGATTGAAATTTAGGCTAGAGGTCCATGTTACACATGTGGTGCTATGGGGCACATTGCTAGAGATTGTTCCTCAGGTAATCCAACAGGTAGTCAGAGGGCGATAGCTTTAGAGCCTATAGTGGGAGACATGGAGAGATCTCATCAAGAGTTTTACAGTGACTGATAAGCACCAGTTTGAGCATCAGACCATGGTTATTGAGGCCACATGTAGGATTGGAGGTAGTAGAATTTCTAATCTTTTTTATTTAGGAGATACTAATCTTTCATTACTCCTTTTATAGTGGAGCGTTGCAGGCTAGTGGCAACTAGGCAAGATGTGGGTTGGGGGTTGAGTTAGGCTCAGGTGCTAGGGTGTCAGTTAGTTCCTTGGTGAGAAGATTTTAGATGCAGATTAGAGACATGACCAAAATAGTTGACCTTGGTATCACACCACTTGGATCCTACAATGTTGTTCTTGGCATGGATTGGCTTTATGCCCATAGTGCCAAGATGGATTGTAGATAGAAGAGAGTTGAGTGTGTGGATGATTTTGGTGTATCCTCTATGATTTGAGGAGTTTAGAGATGTATATATCTTCATGTGATTTTTTTCTATGCAGCTTAAGAAGTGCATGTGAAAGGGTTTTCAGTTGTTTTCCATCACCATCAGTGATAGAGAGGAGGAGGTAGAGAAGGAGCCTTTCCTCGATGACCATCCTATCTTGTAGGAGTTTGTAGATGTGTTTCCTTTAGAGCTACCTGGTATGCCACCTCCTAGAGCAGTGGATTTTCCATATTGACCTTATGCTAGGAGTAGAGCTTGTATCTTGAGCACCTTACAAGATGACTACCATGATCTTAATGAGCTCATGATTCAGTTGGAGGAGCTCTTGCAGAAAGGAAACATTCATCCTAGTGTATCACCATGGGGTGTACCTATCATTTTCACTAAGAAGAAAGATAGATCTCTTAGGTTATGCATGGATTTCCAACAATTGAATAAGATGACCATCAAGAATCGGTACCCACTTCCTAGGATTGATGATTTGTTCGATTAGCTTTAGGGTGCCTGTGTGTTCTCTAATATTGATTTGAAGTTAGGGTACCATCATTTGAGGATTATGGAGAGTGATATCCACAAGAATACATTTCGTACACACTATGGCCATTATGAGCTCACCATGGTTCCTTTTGGACTCACAACTACTCTAGTTGTGTTTATGAGTATCATGAATGGAGTATTTCGCTCATTCTTAGAAAGATTTGTGGTGGTTTTTTTGGATGATATTTTGATCTACTCATAAGATGAGCATGAGCATGAGGAGCACTTGAGATAGGTTTTGGAGTGCTTGAGGGATAATCATTTGTTTGGCATCTTTTCAAAGTGTGCCTTCTTCAGATCAGAGGTTCACTATCTTGGCCATGTGTTATCAGGAGATGGGATTCCAGTTGACCCATCTAAGATTAGAGTGATTATGGATTGGCTAGCACTTATGAGTGTGACTAAGGTTAGGACCTTCATGGGTCTTGTAAGCTATTATACATGGTTTGTTGAGGGATTTTCTAGAGTGGTTCACCCTATCACTTCCCTTCAGAGAAAGGAGAAGAAGTTTGAGTGGATAGAGAGGTGTGAGAGAGATTTTCAGGAGCTTAAGAGAGCACTCACTACCACACCTATCCTTGCAGTTTTAAACCCTTTAGCAGAGTTTGTGATTTTCACAGATGCATCTTTGGATGGGATAGGAGCAATCCTTATGCAGGGTGTTCAATCTATTGCCTATGAGTCTAGGAAACTCTAGACTTATGAGCTTAACTACCCTACCCATGACCTTGAGCTTGTAGTAGTGGGGCATGCTTGGTGAGATGGGAACATTTCCTATTGGGTCATAGATTCAAGCTTCACTTAGATCATCAGAGTTTGTAGTACATATTCTACCAGTTGAATCTTAATGCTAGATAGAGAAGGTGGATGGAGTTCTTTTGCGAGTATGACTTTGATGTTCATTACATCAAGGGTAAGGAGAATGTGGTTGCAGATGCCTTGAGTAGGAGACATCACAAGCTGTCAGCAATGACTTCTAGCATAGATTTGAGAGGACATCTTTTGTAGCACTTGCTTGAGGATGGATTCTATTCTGAGGTTTTTTAGAAGGTTCAAGCTTAGAGACCCCTTGAGGGAAAGTTCTTAGATTATGCCCTAGAGTCTGATGGTCTTCTTTGTCACAAAGGATGCATTTATGTACCTTCTTCTAGTGTGTTGTTGCATGACTTCATTGTTCTTGAGGCTCCTTGAGCACCCTATGCAGCACACCCTAGAGTCAAAAAGTTACATGTAGATTTAAGGAAACTCTTTCATTGGTTAGGTATGAGGTTGCACATTGCAGAGAATGTGGATAGATGCTTGTAGTGTTAGAGAGTTAAGGTGGAGCACCACTATCTAAGTGGGATTCTTTAGTCACATGAGGTACTTGAGTAGAAGTGGGACATTATATCCACAGACTTTATTATTGGTCTACCTATGTTATCTTGTCACCATGATGCTATTATGGTGACAATGGATAGGTTGACTAAGGTAGCCCACACCTCACTCATTCATACTACTTTTACAACACCTATAGTGGCACATGTATTCTTGCAAGATATCATCAAAATCCATTATGTTCCTCATAATATTATATCTGATAGAGATTCTCTTTTCACATCATCCTTTTGGAGAGAGTTGTAGTCAACTTTGGGTAATAGGCTCAATTTCAATATAACTTATCATCCTGAGATAGATGGTCAGACTGAGAGAGTCAATTAGGTGTTAGAGAATATTCTTTGAAGGTATGTGATGGATCACCAGACCAGATGGGAGGAGTACTTGCACTTGGTGGAGTTTCCTATAATAATGGGCATCATTCATTTCTGGGTATGCCACCTTATTAGGCCTTGTATGGTAAACCTTACAAGACACCTTTGAGTTGGGATAGGATTGAGGATAAAGTAGTGTTGAGATTGCAGATGGTTAGAGAGATGAAGCATCAGGTAGACTTGATCAGGAAGAGTCTTAGAGAGGCTCAGGATAGGCAGAAGAAGTATGTGGATGCGAAGAGGACTGGTCATGTCTATCTAGTTGGTGATAGAGTCTTCTTGACAGTGCGATTGCATAAGAGCCCAATCCATTTTGGAAATGGTTCTAAGCTTGCACCTCATTTTATTGGATCTTTTGAGATCTTAGAGAGGATGGGCCCAATTGCATATCAACTAGCTCTGCCACCTAGCCTATCGCGTATCCACGATGTGTTTCATATTTCTATATTGAGGAAATATATCTATGATGAGTCTCATATTATTGATTGGGATGCTTTATAGGTGGAGTCAGATAGGAAACTAGTGCTGGAGCATATATGTATTTTGGCTCACAGGATGCTGGCCCTTTGAGGCTGAGAGCTAGACCAAGTTAGGGTCTAGTGGGATTACTTGATGAGGTTACAACATCATGGGAAAATGTAGCATAGATGAGAGCATAGTATCCCCATCTTTTTGATGAACTCTAGGAGGAAGTTCTTGTCTAAGGTGGGTAGGATGTGAGACCTCACCCCATGCCATCATTTCATAGCATTTTATTTTCATCTTATGACTATCATGTTGACACTATTTTATCATGTTGGACCATTTGGATAGAAACATTATATTTTGATAATATGTGATGACCTATGATTATGTGGATGATGATTTAGGACTTACTTTCATGCTTTGATTATTAGTTCTTGATTTATAGTATTTGATGAATCTTTAATTTACAATATTATACTTTAACTTATGCAAGAAAATCTTATGTGAAATGATCATGGTTAATATGTTAGGCTAATTGATATATCATTATGTTCTTGACTTAACTTGCCTTGAAATTAGGAAATGTATTATTGAAAATTATTTGATTATCATGTGATGCAATTGAAATTTTGTGTGAGTGTGATTATTGTGATGTATTTTATATGTATATGGTATTTGATCTTTCATGAAGCACTGATATTTTTTCAAGTGTGCAATAAATGACCATGGACTAAATAAGGGGAAATCAAAGATGGGATGCATGTGAAAATCTTGTTAAGCCAAGGTTATCTCCAAGGGGAGAAATAACCTCATTGTGATGTATAATGTTGTAAAGTAATGTTTGAGTGTATTATATAATTGTATTTATTTTTATTTTTAAAAATGTCTACTTGGCATGCCATGTGTATAGTGATGTGTTGTAACCTTTTTGCGGTGTCAATTGACATGTGTTGTGAGTTGGCATGGCCAAGTGCATTGTATATGATTTGTCTTCCACTTTTCAGTCATCTTGTAGAATCCCAAGGTTAGGTATCTTGGTTGTTGAGCCTTGAGAGGGAATCTTATTTTAAATTTTTATGAGTCAACTTTTAATGGACTTGTGAGAGACAAAAAGTAACCCAAAGGGTTAGTTAAGGTTAAAAATAGATTACCCCATAGGTGTACTTTAGTTTGGGGGTCAAATTTTGACCAATAGGATGATTTTAGACCATTTTTCTCTTTTCAAAAGATGCCTTTTTGAAAGGTGACGAATTTGGGAAGTATGCCAAGCCTTCCCCTCCTTTCAATTTTGAATTTCCATCTTGTTGAGAGAGAAACCTAGGTGAGAGTTCCCAATCATCTTTGAGGTTAGGTAGGGTTTTCTTTTTTAGTGGGATGGAGGGGAATTTTGTAGGTTGATTTCTCAATCTCCAACTTTGGAGACTTCTAGTGGAATTAGCAGGTTTTGGTGGACTTAGCAAGGAAGGAAGGATTGTAGGAAAAGGGAGCTCTTCTCAACCCTCTTATGCCATAGATTGGAGTAAGGTTGGTGGTTTTGTCATGGAAGACTCTTTATTTTTTTAAATGTAATATGCAGATTTTTATTGTTATGTTATTGTGAAGATTTTGTGAAGCTTCAAGCTTGTGGCTTCTTTGTGTCTATTTGCTAGTTTTTATTTTAGTGCTTTGTTTTATTGAGGTGTGTAAGGCCAAACTCACCCTTGGGAGAGAAGAGATCCTTGATGGGTGAAGGTCTTAATTTAGGAATTTCCATCTAGTATAGAGTCCTTCCTCAAGGAGGAGGGGATGAGGCATGGATGTATGGGCTCCATGTTGCCATTCTTGTTGTATTCTATTTTGGGGTTCATAAGGGTTGTATTTTGTGGAAAGAAATGGAAGGGAAGGTACTTTTTTTTTGGCCTTGTGAAGGAAATGGTTATGGAGTTTTGGCCTTGTTGAAGGCATGGTTATTTATTTTGAATGACTTCTCCTATTTGGGTACTTTCCACCTTCACCCCTTTTATGGGTCCAAGGTGACCCATTGTGTGTAAATCGTTGGGATAATAATTTTATGTACTTGTACACTTTCTAGTTTTTATGTGTATGTGCAAAGAAGTGTGATTGTAACCCTCATCCATCTTTGTTTCCCCAAGTTTGGGGGTGGCCATGTAATGGCCTAGATTGGGAGGTGAGCCTCCATGGTCTTTTGGTTTTCTTTTTGCAAATTTTATCAAAGAAAAAGCTTGCTGGTTTTAATGGAGAATATGAAGAGTTTGACTTGTTCCTACTTGTTATTTTGAGTTCAAGAATGGCTTTAATGCCTTGTGTAAAAAGTTGGTCAATAAGGCCATGTAAATGCCTATAGCATAAGCTATGCTTGTATAAACCTTGTATTTTATTGTATAAATGTTTCTCTATTATCTCTTGAATGTTGAAGCTAGAGAAAAAGTAATGCTAGTGCATTCTTTATGTTTGAAAAAATAAATATTAAGTTGTTGGTTCATTTTCTTACATGTATAGAAAAATTCATTTTTCTATGTATGCAAAATCTTCCTATTTGTGTTCATATCTATTTCTAGTAAGGATGGAAAGGAAAGAAAAGTGTAGCATAATTATTTATGGTTTTAAAAAGAAAAGATTTCCTTTCTTTGAAAGTGTTAGATTAAAAAAACATATATATACATCTATGTATATATACCTAGGTATATATAGATAGATGTATATAGTGTTAGAATAATGTTCCTACCTTGTTATTAGAAAAAAACACATTTCTATGCTTTCATATGTTTAAACAAATTTAGACTTCCTTTTACCTCTATGTTTAAAAAAAAATTCCTTCTAAGATGTATATACATCCAAGTATATATTCACTTGTGTTAATATATATAAAAATATAAAAATATACATTTTTATTTAAATATATATATATATATATATATATATATATATATATATATATATATATATATATATATATATATATATATATATATATATATATATATATATATAAATAATATATATACATATATATATTATATATAATATATATTGATATATATATTATATTATATTATACATATTTAATTGTATTAAAAAAACTTAACAAACAAAATTATTATCAAATTTAAAATAAAAAAAAATAAAACTTTGACCAATTGTTTTGTGGTGGCTGGCAACCATCATACCCTGATGGGGAAATGGTGGGCCTACAACCACTACAGTCCCTGAAGGGGAGCGGTGGTGCTACAGCCACCGTAGCCCCCAAAGGGGAGTGATGGTGTTGCAGCCACCACAACCCAAGAGGAAGTGATGGAACTGCAACCACCGCTCAATCCAGAGTTGGTGCAGTGGGGTAGTCTCGACCCCCACCCTCATGCATGGCTGTTGGACTATAATCATAGCCAGATCTCACGCACGTTCAATTTTCTTTAATAAAAATAAACTTTGTTAAAACAAATATATCACAATCAACAATATTACGAATCCAGTGTAAGTTTAACAAAAATAATACAATGTTGTTGCTTATATAATAGAATCGTATGTAGTCTGCAGAAAGGCTATTAAATTTAGAATAAAAGAATGGTAAAAAGATTATACAGGTTGTAATTGTATAAATGTAAAATGAAATACATATATCTACAGAAGGTAAATAAATGAAAGTGGGATCATATAAACCTTATGCCAGCGAATATCTTTGTGATTAAGTAGAGAACAAAATAAAAATTTTATGAGTAAAATCTGAAAACAAAAGATTGCTCAAGCCTAAATGTAAATCAGAACTTAAAATAAAACTAATTAAATTGTTATGCCTTGCTAACCACTCGCTTGATGTAGACATGAGGAAAATTTGGTTATTTCCTCCATTGTTGTGTATCACTATATATATATATATATATACATATATATATATATATATACATATATATATATATACATATATATATATATATATATATATATATATATATATATATATATATATATATATATATATATATATATATATATATATATATATGTATATATATATATATATACATATATATATATATATATATATATACATATATATATATATATATACATATATATATATGTACATATATGAGTGTATATACACACTTGAGTGTGTATATACACTCTTACATACTTATGTGTATACTTCCTTGTAGATTTTCTTCAACCTTGCTCTTGGCCCAGCCTGCAAACCCAAAATAGAGAAATTAGGGTTAGGGTTTTAGCCTTTGGAGCCAAAATCAATTTTAAATTTTATTTTGGAAAATTGTATTTAATTCTGGTTTATCATTTTAAATATTGGTATCAGTATTTAATGTTGTTGACTTTTTCCCTTCTCTTTTGAAATTTTGATTTTAAAAATATTATTTTATTTAGCTTTTGATTTTTAAGATTCCTTATGATTACTTTATTGGATTTTAAAATAATTGCCCATTAAATGTCTATTTTGATTTAATTTTGAATTTTAAAATGTTGGAAATTTATTTATTGGACCTTTATAATATTTAATTATTATTTTAGAGTTTGACACACCAGATTTTTGAATTAATATATTTTAATATTATTTGAACTTTGTTAATGTTTTATTAAAGTTTGGGGAAATTAATCGATTATTATTATTTTAATGTCCTTTACTATTTTCTTTTAATATTTGTATTATTAGGGGAATAAATAATTTTATAAATCCTAGGAGGGACCTAGGTAAATTATTTCACCCTAATAATAAAAATATTTTGATTTAGTAATTATAATTTTTAAATGTTTAAATCCCTTAGTTGGAATATTATAAATGTTTATTGAACCTTAAATAAAATTATATTTTAATCAAGGGATATATTAATTTTATTTCAATTAATCAAACATTATTATATTTTAATTAGTAATAGTTTGAAAACCCTAGAATTGTGTTAGGGTTATTATCATGATTACATTATATCCTTTTTACCATTAAATTGAATTTTTGCATTTGATCCTAAATGGTTACTTGGTACCTGTTAGGGACCGTTAGGGTTACGATTCGATTTCCTTTGATTTGCACTTCTTTGAATTGGACCCCTAGAATTTGCTGACCTAATTCTCGGCCTTATTATATTTTCTTAATTTGGATTATTGACTTGGGTTGGTTCCCTTTTAATATTTTTATGCTAAAGCTAGTTAGGGTTTCTTTTGACTAATGCAGTCTGATGAACAAGGGATGTTGGCAAGCCAACACATGTCATGATTCCTCTTGTGAGTTGATATGTGTTGGTTGTTGCATCTCATTTTCAATTTGAGTGTTCGTTAGTGTGTAACCTAGTTGATGTTTTATGTTTTATTTTTTTGTGTGTGTTTTACCCTAATTTTTGAGCATGAAACTCACCACTACTACTCCTAGACTCCTCTAAACTACTACCAATCACATCTACATCTATATCACCACCTCCAGCTACTTGCACACCACCTAGAGGAATAAATGGGGAAACTACAATAGTAAATCCTTCACCTCCCTGATCATCTCCCTCTCCCACATCTCCTTTTTCATCCCCATCACCTCTCCCTCTTTGTCCTCATCTACCATGCCTCCTCTGAGGTAGTCTTTCTCATCGACCCATCTCTAAAGAAACTAGTACACCTAGATCCATATAAGGGATAGGAATATGCATAAACCACTAGACATCATACTTAGTTGTAGAACCTACATATTGTATCTCTGATCTCCAATCTCACCTTATATAGGCAAAATCCCCAAACTCTGCCATTTTTTTCACAAAGGGGATCATTGGTCCCCAACTTATCACATCACTCACACATTTAGAAAATTGTACCAAGCCAACTAGTACTCCATGTATCTCCCCATATTGTCTTGGAACTCTACTTGATATTTTTATCTCGATGATCCTTGAGTACTAAATAGACCAGCCTAACAAGTATCTCTCTTATCTACAAAATGGATGATTCTCATCCTCATCATCACACATGGGTAATCCTATGTAAGTTCTCCATGTAAACACTCTTAAGGTATCCATTAAATGTCTCTAATATCCTACATGTCCCATATGCCTATGGAAAATTACATCATAGTAGTACACATAAGGCTATCCTAACTATATCACTCATCTATCAAAAATTGAATGAAATACAACAATATGTTTGAAGGCCCATGCCTATAAAAGTGAGACCCCAAATCTCAATATTTGATCTTTATGATAGGAAATCTCATGCAAATGATGATACACCATAGCTAGCACATAAGGTCCCCATTCATACACTCTACTATCAAGCCACATCGCCAGTATAATCTCTCCCCAAATGATAGGAAATCTATGACCTCTCCTATTGGGAAGAAAAAACCCTGCTATGAATTTATAGAATCACAAAGTATGGATCATATCCAAACATGTATACCCATATAATATCATATCTCCTAGCCCCCAACTTTTCCATAGTGAAAGAAAAGAAGTCACATAGAGCTTCTTTCCCTGTCTGGATAGAGTACACAACTCTCTCTCCCTGAATCATAATCCTCATAATCTGGTATACATCCTCCAAGGGGATCATGCACTCTCTTGTAGGTAAGTGGAAGGAAGACATCTCTAAGTGTCATCTCTCACAAAGTGCAGTCACTAATCCCATGTTATCCCTAATCTTGGGAATCAGTGTCACATGGAATAATCCTAATTAGCTCCCCAAATGTTCATGCTCATCATTAGTTAGTCTATGCCTATAAGCTAATAGAGGAGGATGATTCTCCCAAGTAATGAGGACATCATCCCTAATCTAAAAATCCAGTCCATTCCTAGTTAGTCTCTATACTTATGTCTCTAAGTCTACATTATATTCATACTTCATATACATGTAAAATAAAATAAAATGCATATCATTTACTATTATGTATCACCTAAGTCCATGCATTGAAAAAAACTTTTAGACATTTGTGAAAACAAATAAAACATTCATTTTCACTTTTCATTAAATTAAAAAACCATAAATATATAGTCTCTTGTGTCATTAGTGTCAAACAAGTGCATCGTTCACTCTTTTCAAGTGCAATTATCACTTTTTCCATTTGCGGTGACTACACATTTCATGTGCATCAAGCTGACCAGTCATGTGCATCACCCTATCCTAACATATGCGACTCGATTAAGTTTTGATCCCTAAGCTAACCAAAACATTTGTGGCATTCCAACCAAGAAAGTGTGGTGTTCACACCCTACATTTGTAGTGTTCTACCCTAAAAATCATCTGACATAGTCTACGAAATGACATAAAAAATGAGACAAAATAAAATAAAAAAGTATGAAACATACCATAGGTGGAGTGCTAGCTAGATGTTGCTAGGTCCTAACCTTCTCATTGATATGTGTGTCATCCTTGAAGCCTACCATCACTCTCCAAATGCTCAGAAATGGTTCCTTCCACTCCTGGTTCTCCAAAAGGTCAAAGTGCAAAATAACCTTGAAAATGATCCCAAATTTATTTTGATACCCACCCCACCCTATCTTGATGAACATGCACACTTTTCACTTCTATTGGCTATGATACTTTTCACCTTCTAGAGTCCATAACTTTTGCATACAACCTTCATTTTTGATACCATGAGTTGTGTTGTGATCCTGATCACGATATCAACCACATGAGCCCTCAATTTTATCTTTCACTTATTGTCTTGAGGGGGCACCATAATACCTGGTTACTAATATTATTTTCATAGCTGCATACTAAGGCATTATTTTAATCAATTTTTCTTTGAAACAACACCTAAAAAGCATTATATCAAAGAGGGGAAAAGTGTAGAAACTTAAAAATGGCCTATTTCTTTAAACATGATGACATTAATAACATTCCTCCTAAATTTTTAAATAGTTTTTATTATTTAATCAATATGCATCATTCTACTATATTCTAAATTCAACATTATCATTTCCCTTTAATTTCATAATTAAGTGATTTTAATTAATTACTTTAATCATTGAACATCTAATCAATATTACATCAATTATTCATCTATGTAATAATTAAATTGAATCTCCACTCACATTTAAATAGATTATATTTATTTTTAATTAAACTAATTATTCTTCTCTCATAAATAAATAAGCAATTATTTATTTATAATTCCCACATGTGCAAGTAAATAAATTTATTTAATTATTTAATCATGATTATTCCTCCAAAGCTAACTCATACTAACTTTCACTTCACTCTTCAATTACAATTCTGACTATTCAATCAACATTGTTAATTCCTCCCCTAGGAATCAGTTAATAGCTCAATCAAATTTATCTTCTATTCCACCTCATCAATTAAGTTTTCAATCAAATTAGTCAACTCCTAATCTATTTTGCTAACATATCAATCAATCTTGTTAAACAAAGTAATCAATTAAGTTGAACTCCCACTCACTCTAAGTTCAACTCTTCAATCACAGCCAATCAGACCACCAATCAAGGAATCTTGATTGAAAACCTTAAAAATCTTATAAATAAAGAGCTAAATCTCTAATTTTTCTAACCACAATTACTTTGAATTCTTGTGATGGCATAACTTTGAGCTCAATTTTGAGAGGCCAACATGTCATACAGAAAGAGAACAATACAAAAGGATTTTATTGTTGGCATATTTCTTTGTGTTGATATGATTTTATATTGATTATCATTTATGCTTTTTTTTTTTTTATCTCGCATCCTTTCTTGATATTGGGAATACTAATTTCTATAATAATCTCTTTGTGGTTGAGATTTTGATGTTATTGTAGGTTTCTACATATCCTCATATACCCTATTACAAGTTGTTATGGTACTCCAAATAAATATGTGTGTACCTCCATAGGTGATTCCTTATTGGCATCACAATACGAGAGATTTGTGGGATCAAATTGAAAAAAATTGAGTTGAAATTATCCATGGATGGTCCTAAATCATTCGCTTATCTCCTAGCATCTTGGGACCTTATTTCAACCATGGGTATGAACCTATATGATAAATTCCTAATATGATTATAAATGGTGGAAGACAAATGCATCTTAAAGGGGACAAGATGTACCCTATAACTCTAAGGTTGTTTGGGTAATACAAGCCAAATGTGATCAATGAACTAGAATGGGATGCTAAAGGTGGTCTAATAAAATGAAGGAAAAGAACAATATAATAATAGATAAAGTTTATAATAATGTGCAGGACAGAGACCTAAATGTGAGATAGGGGCATGGACCTATACAATAGGAAAAGGGAAGCAATGTAAAGAGGTAAATCACTTCTCCTTTTCAAAGTTTCACATTTAGAAGGAGAATATCCCAATAGGCTACAAAGGCCCTAAGAATTGAATGAGTCATTGATATTTCACTAAACATTTAAAATTGAAATAGGAAATGATAATGAGATAAGAAATGAAAATATGGAAAGATATATATGAACCTAGAATTAAAATAGGAAATTGAGATCTAAATATCATATAGATGGAATCCAGGAAATACCTGTAACTATTGATCTTAGATCCCAAAGTTGTAACCTATCTTTTAGTCAATTGTGAGCTAGATCTGGGAGGTATAGGGTGGATGAAATATTCCATACCCAAGTATATGGTATTTGAAGCATTATTTACCTTGGTTTTCTACCTAAAACTTATAGGGATGCTTTGATTATTCTTGATCTACTTAGAAAATTTTCAACAGCTCTGTAACCTATTCCTAGATAGAGAAAAATGGGAAAAAGGTTAGGTAAAAGGTGTTTTCATTATTCAAATCTCTATTTATAAATCAACCTTGAAAATGAAAGTAAATTGCATATAGGAAAGTATGTAAAATGCTAAATGTTTGATTTGTCTTTCTTTAATTATCATGGACAAATGTATAAATTTCCCATACACATGAATATGTTTTAATGTTATTGGAATCATATATTTGACCTTGAAATATAAAATAGGAACCAAATATTCCCTTCCAAATACATGGATCCATGAATTTCACTCCTAGATCTTTAATGTAGATATGCTTGATAATCACTTGTAATGAAAGAGAGATGAATGGAGATGTAAAGAAGGATCTTTTTTCTTGATTGATAATTCCTCTACTTGGACACCATGGGAGATAAATTTTATTCAATGGAGAAGATTTCCTTATAATCTTGAATCTAATTTCTTAATTTCTCTTGATTTCGTGAATGCCTTATTGATAGATTGATTTTAGTTGTGATATTGATTTCATAATAGTGGATATCAAAATTAGGAGAGATAGGATTTTTATTTACTTCATCCATCGTTGTAGGATTCAAAAATAAGCTAGGATGACCATAGGATATAATTTCCCACTAACACCCCAACATAGGGCTCTGAGCCAAATTTGGTCCAAAAAGTCCAAGTAAAAAATGTTTGAAATGTTCTATACCTTGTAAAATCAACTTAAATTCAAACTAGATGTTGGGATGATGGGAAAGATGTAAGAAAAGAGGAATTGGGTTGCTAGGGTCAAGAACAACAAACATCATATCTCAAAATCACCAAAATGGGGCTAAATAGAACATCCAATTATAGGTGCTAACTTTTTAGGATGATACATTTAGCCCCTAGTTTAGTGAGAGACGTGTGAGACAAAATCATGCTCATGGTAAAGTATATCAATGCATAAGAATGATGTTATCAAGGTCAAGGAGACAAAGAAACATCAAGGCCCCAAGTGACTTAAGTCTTCATCAAATCCAAAGCTAAGATAAAAGATATATATATATATATATATATATATATATATATATATATATATATATATATATATATATATATATATATATATATATATATATATATATATATATATATATATATATATATATATATATATATATATATATATATATATATATATATATATATATATATATATATATATATATATATATATATAAAGAGAGAGAGAGAGGCACAACCACTAGCCTAGTAAGGTATAGTCTTACTATGGATCATGCAAAGGGAAAGTGATTACTTCAAAAGATGGAATTGGTGGTCTAGAAAGATATGTTATGGTATTCAACCTATCAAAACAAAGGGATCATTCCTTAAGGAAAGAATTGTCTCCATTAAGGGATCTTGAAAATATGATCACTCTTAAGGAAAATATTATCTCCAAAGGGATCTAAAGAAGGATGATCGGTCCTTAAGAAAAACATTTTCTACATTAAGGGATCCACTGAATAATTCATAGGGGCATAATAATGAAAAGATGAACATATGGAAAGAATTGTATCCTTAGCTATATCCACAAGAGAGATTACATTGAATTATTGTGTGTGTGTGTGCACAAAATAATAAACAAGGATTAGAGTGTATACCCACATTAAAGTGATTGTAAACACCTTAACATGAGTAATAGCTTTAATAAAGCATAAATGCACCCACAAGAGACATTTCCACTATGAGATTCCCCCAAGAAAGGACATGAAAAGGGAAATGAACACATGAAAAAAGAGAGCATGAAAGGGATCTACTAACTCAAGGTTCAGTATGATCATATTATAACTCATGTATATCATAATTATATCAAAATAAACTATCATCATTCCCCAAAGATAGAAAATTAACAAGCGCAATGGAAGAATGTTACGTAAGAGTTACAAAGAAGAGTATTTTTGGGTTTGAATTATGGAGACCAAAAAGAATAGTTAGCTACCATTTTACATCATCCCCAATCAAAAAACTCAAAGGCACATTTACAAATAGTGGCACATGCACGAGATAACATGAAACAACATATAGAAGAAATGAGATACAAACATAGGATGTCACAAAATTTTGATTCCTTCATCACCTTGTGCCAATTCAAAAACAATGATTATCTAAAGAAATATAAACAAAACATATAACAAGAAACACATCATAGGAGAAGCACATTAAGATAAACAAACACAAAAATATATTATACAAGGGGAGCTATCCAAGCATGTCGCTTTCTCCCCATCTTAGTCTATAGTGTTTAGGGAAGGTGAGAAACACATAAGAGGAGCAATATAAAAATAATAGATGGAACAATATCCAGTTCCAAATGATGACCATGCTATGAAGATGGGTCACTTTATTCATCACTAGGACCAAAAGATTTTTTTTTTGTAAATCTAACTGGTAAATCATGATTAACATTAACAAGCTCATGCATATCATCAGAATCACTAGCATAAATATCAACAATTGCATTATATGCATAGAAATAATTATCATCAAGATCATCTTCTTCATCCAAATTAACTGGAATGGGATCTAAGATACGAATAAAATTATCATGTTTGATCAATATTATCTTTTTAAAAACAACTTCCTCCCTTGGGCTATGCATTAGTTTGTCAAAGGGAATCAAAATATTAGTAAGTGTCTAGGGGAGGAAATATTTTGGGAAGAACACTCATATGATCTAGCATGATGTTTACGATTATGGTCATGAGCACAATGGTTATGTTTGGATTTTCTTTAGATTTGGTTTGGTTTTGTAGACATGTAAAAATGGCCTATTTCTCTAACGTGATGCCATTACTAACATTCCTCCTAAACTATTAAATAATATTTATTATTTAAACAATATGTGCCATTCTACTATATTCTAAAGTCAAAATCATCAAATCTCCTAAAATCCATAATTAAGTGATTATAATTAATTACTTTACTTATTGAATGTCTAAGCAATATTTCATCATTTATTTATCTATAATATAATTAAATAAATAACATTATTTAATTATACCCTACCTTATTATAATTAATTAGATAACTAAATTTACTTAATGTTCCTTCCTTTTGTAATAATTAAATCAATTCTATCTCATGATTAAATAAATTTTTTTTATTTAATTAAACAAATTATTCCCCTCTCATGATTAAATAAATTATTTTTATTTAATTACAACTAACAATTCCTCTCATAAATAAAATAAGTAATTATTTATTTATAAAATATCTCCACATGTGCAAAGAAATAATATTTTATTTATTTAAATCATAATTATCCTCCTAAACCCTAACTCACACTCACTTTGAGTTAGCTTTTCAATCAAAGTTGTTCACTCAACAATTCCCTCTCCTAACTATTCAATCCACATTGTTAATTCCTCCTCCATACAATCAATTATCTCAACAGTCCTTTCAAGTCATCTTTCCAATCTATTTTTTGACAGATCAATCAATCCCCTAATCAAGAAAGTCAAGCAAATTTGAACTCCCACTCACTCTGAGCTCAACTCCTCAATCATAGTCAATCATCCCTTCAATCATGTGTTTTTGTTTGAAACCCCTAAAATCTTATAAATAGAGAGCCAAACCTTTGATTTTTGTAACTACAATTGCTTTGAATTCTTATTTTGGCATGATATTGAGCTCAATTCTGAGAGCCCACATTGCATGAGAAGGAGAACACCAAGGAAGGACTACATGTTTTGCATTTATTTTTGTTTCTTGAATTTATTTTTTTGTGTATTGATGTTTATGCTTATTATTTATGTTGCATCCTTTCTTGATTATTGGAATACTACTTGCACTAACAATCTCTTTGTGGTTGATATTTTCTATGTTATTGCAGGTTTTCTATTGATCCCTATAACGTGATCACAAAATGGTGAACCCAACGTGAATCTACACTAACTATTTTTTATATTTTTCTCTATTTTGGCATAGAAAAATTTTTTTATGCAGGCATAGGTTGCAATGATGTAGATGAATATCTTAATCGATGTAATCACCTATTTGATCACCGCACTCCACAAAGCTAATTAATGTACACACATATCAAGATCACCACACTTTATCATCTCAAGAGCCGCACTAGCTAACCTAGACCACCACATATATAGGAATGGATCACCACATTCCTCTGATAAATAATTTCTACTATGCTCTTTGTGATTTTTTATCTTAGGGTTATCATATATCTAGGTTCCTATTTTCATCATTTTGATGGCCATTAATACTCTATGTTTTTTCAATCAAGATTTTGTTATTGTTATGCTTGGTTTTTATTTTTATTTTTTTGGGTAACCAATAGAGATACACACTTTCCATTCACAATCAACACACTTAGTCCTTTGAATCATCACAATCACCACACTTGATCTATCTAGATGATGCACTCACCTGATTAATGATTTCTCTTATGCCCTAATTCTGAATTTTATGCTCTTTCTCTACGTAGTTTGTATATTGTAAATCCAAACTTGGTATATTGTAAAGCTGCACTTGTTGTAATGGAATGACACACTAAACTATAATGAAAAAATGTAGTAGTCCACATAAGCAGAAGAAAGTCAAGGTCCAACTACCCGTAAATGCCTAAGAAAAGAGAGAGAGGGAGAGATAAAAGAAAATAGAGAACCAACTCACATAGACGCACTTAATCAATTGGAAGCATAATTCAGATACGAAGGTCTCTATAATTTGTACATAGAACAACTAATCAAGCTATTAGATAAATATGGTAATTTTCATGTTGATATGGGTATTAATTATGATTATCAAAACTTATTACTAGGTCTTTTTTGGTACCAACTTCTTTTTCTAACATGTGGCTTGGAAAAGTGGGTTATCTTTTAAATCTAAAGAAAATCATTCATATCTCTTTTTGGTGCTTTAAAATGAACAATTCATTCTCAAACATCACAAACTCATACTTCATTTTAGTGCTTAAAATTGACACATGGTTAAAAAATTAAACAAAGTCAAGAACATTTATCATTGGTGCAATAAAATTGAACAAAGAAAAATACATTTAGATGATGGTACATCTAAAATTAAACAAGGAAAATATTTGGACTCAAAATTAAACTCATGCACTTGTATGGATGATAGTTTAGTTCACATTTGACTATTGGTGATTAATACGATTAACCTAGTGTTTGGAGTTCTTGATGCCCTTGCAAAAAATTTTATATTCAAAAATATTTTATTTTTAGAGAGGCCAATATAGACATAGGATGACCTCAAATCAAAAAATCCTTCTGGTAGGTATATAAATAAGACTATGAGAAAATTCTGGTCTTATCTCCTCAATCTCAAGCGAGGTGTGTTGATGATATTTTGGACTGAGTGAAGTATCCCTAAGTAGCCAACATGGTCAACTAGGATCTTAAGTGAGTCACACACATACAATCAATTGGGGAGGCTCCATAGAACTTACTACAACTTGTTAAATTAGAGGTCACCTAGTTTACCTTTGAACATTTATCTTATTATAGTACAAGGGGAGGCTAAATGATAGGGAGAGACTCCAATTCACCTAGAGTTGTCTTGAACTATACTTAGGTTGCATTTAGGACCTCCTAGGGTTTCCTTAATCCACCCTCAAACACAAAGAAAGATTCAATTCCTTCCTACTCTCAAGATTTCTTCCTATCTTCACTGATATCCACTCTTTGCCTTCAAAGAGTACACTATTTCTCCATAGCTCACAAGCCCTAACCTATGATTATGATTGCAGGAGGCTAATGGATTCTTCTTAATCCAATCTTGAATCCTACTATGGGTCTTTGATTTCCAAGTTTAGCCATTTTCCCATCGCTCACTGATTTCCTAAGATTTAGGCCTTGTAGCCTTTTAGCCCAATTAGGCCTCCTAAAATCTAGGATTCCTCCTCTACTGTTAATTCTTCTCAAAGAACCCCCAAAATTTTATTGGTATTTCACATATGTATCTTAACACCTTTCATATTTTCTAGGTCTGGGGTCCTGACACTGTCCATACATTGTGTTTCCAATTTAGGGCCTTCTTCTAGGTTCTAGACTTGTCTTTGGTCTTTGGTCTCAAAACTTGGCACATTGATATCTTGGGCACTCCTCCTATTTATAGAGTACCTATAGATCATCATACATTACATTCAAGGCCTTCTTGGCTCTTGAATCAAACCCTCTTGCAATATATCAACACAAACTCTAGGTCTTCCTAGCTGGGTTTTCACACTTAGCTCACCTAGGGAAAGACCTTAAAAATTCTTGCATGCATATTCGGAGCCTAGACTTGAGGCATCATGAAGTTAAAAAACCCTATCCTCCATTCCCAAAAGGCCGTATAGGTACTATGGTGGGAAATGGAGCTAGGTCTATATTTTGCACACACTGTCAAAACTAGATAGTAGACTGTGAGAACAAAAAGAATTAACAAAATACAAAACATACCTATCTAATGAACAAATACAGAGCTTGAATCACACTATAACATAATAAACAATAGATCACAATAGCTAGAATTGATATTTCAATCCATACAAAGCCAAGATTTAACTTTGTCCTCAAATCTTTCTCTATTCACTGTAAAAACTTCTTGCTACAGTCAATCAATCCGTACACAATGATTACTCTCACCCTAAAATTAGGGTTTTTCACCTTGTATATCCTTCTCTCATGTGTTTAGGCCCATTAGGAATTTCTAAACCTCAGGAAGACCGAAACCCTCATAGTTAGGTTTTCTTGTCATAGTAACTTTTCAAAGTTGCAAATGTTGCTCAACAACATTTTGACAACTTTTACTTGTAAATTTTCAAGGTGTTCTAACACCACCCAAGCTTTCCCAATCTTAATAAGACTTCCTAGAGAACCTAAGACCCTAGAAATACTATAAACAACATTCATCAACATTTATCACTTACTGTCATCATTAGGTATAGGACTTTCATGAAGACCAACTGAGCTCAAAACTAGAATATTAGACACTCAACTAGACTCAAACCACACCACTCCTAGTCACATGAGCTTATCTAGATAAAATTCCTTTCAAGAGGGTCTTTCCACAAAAAATAGGACAACCAACTATCCTCCTAAGGGTGCTCCTGCACCATGCTACCAAAATCAAGGAATTAAGTCACCTCTGGTGATAGGAATTTAGGATCAACCCCTTGCCTTTTGCAGGCATTCTTAGCTACCCAAGTGTCTTCAACTTCAGAATTTCCTTTCCACTAAATCAAATGCTCCATGTATGTTCCCTGCCTGGTCTTTTTCTTGACTCTAGAAGCCAGAATCTTCTCTGCTACCGGTTGAGGTGTAGGACCAATATAAACATCCTTGTGGATTTCCTCACTATTTGACTGAGATTTTGAAGGTACTGGTGTAGGGCCTTTATACAACACTAAGTCTTGCACATTGAACATAGGAGACATTGCCAAATCTGATGGCAAGTCTAGTTTGTAAGCATTTTTCCCATATTTTTCAAGTACCTTGCAGGGTCCTATTCTTCTCATTTGAAGTTTGGTGGGAATGCCCTTCTGCAATCTAGGCTTATTAAGGTGAACCATTTGATCCAGGTGGATCTAGAGAACCTAAAATTTTCATAGTCTCAAAATCTATCAATTTTAGTATTATTGCAAAGAGCTCAAAAAATTGGACCTAGTGCAACTTGAATGGATTCAAAAGGAACTCTTATGTAGAGGTTGTGAGTATTCAAAGTGCTGGTAAATTGACAAATCAAAGGGCTCAAGAAAAGATTAAAAATTAAAGTCACCAAAAAGGGTCATTATTGGTTTCATTACAAAGAGTTCGTTGAGATCTTTCCAATGGTGTTTATTTCGTCAAAATCTGAGATAATATGTGGAAGATATTAGAGAAATACTGTTACCTCAAAAGAAGGAGCTCCCTATTTTCATGGTTCCCTCTTTTTGTGGGTCTATATTTCCTAATAAATTGGCCACAAGCTTTTAAAAAATAAAATAAAAAAAATGTCGTTTACCATGGATTATGAATAAACCCCTATAAAATAGCAAGCTCCCTTGAAATATAACTCTACTATAATTAAGGATGCAAATCCTTAAAAATATAATGGCTATTTCTGAGGAGAGCCAATGAAAACAATATTTAAACAAAAAAGAAATAAATACCCTCCAAATTTTAGCCCCCCAAAATAGTGAATGGTTATTAATTTTGGGATCACGGTTTAAATTGTTTGGCTCATAATTATTAAAGCCAAATGGAGGTTATTTAATTGTTTGAATTTAATTTTGAAGGAGCGGAGATTATAATGTAAGCCCAAAATTATAAGGGCCATTATTTTTTAGGATAGTGGTAAATTTGGGATATTTGGGGATATTTTTGTTATTTTAAAATGGGAAAATGGTTATTTTGTTTTAAGCCAAATTGGGCATATTTTATGTATAAAAGAGTGATTATTTTCCCTTAGAAGGACAATAAGCCTTGGAGGAATTAGACTTTGGAATAAGTCTTGGAGAATTATTGTAAGTTTGTGAGGAGGAATTATTGTGAGATTAGAAAGGATTTTTGAATTCTTGAGAGGAGATTACAAGGTGTTGTTTTTACACCAAAAATTGTAAAAGAAAGAAGGAGACTGTGAATGAAGGCTTGAAGCTTGGATGTTGTAATAAGGCGATTTGAGCCTAGAGACATTAATAAAGTGGTCCCCGAATTGAGAAGTGGACCTGAAGACGTAGTCCTAATTGGACAAACTTCATTATCAAAGTGTTTGCATCTTCTCTTCTATCTCTCTCTCTCTCTCCTTTATCTTTATATTCTCTCATTTTTCTTACTGTTAATATTCTCTTTTATGTAATTAAACAAAATTATTTTTAAAGTGTTTAAAGTATAAATCTTTCTTGTAATTTCAACGGTTAAATACGTAGCTACGCAATTACTGCTTGGATCAAGGAATTAAATATGTATTTTTGGATTAATTTATTAAACTTGTAAATCCTAGTTTACAGATCAAGTTTGGTATCAAAGCCCATTTTGCAAGAAATTACAGGTGGTTAATGTTAACCAGGTTGAGATTGAAACAAGGAGAAGGTTCTCTTGAAGATTTTAATCCAGAGATTGGAAAAAGAAGGACTTTTCCTCGCTCAAAGATGGCACATGAACAAAATCTTGTTGAGTTTGATACATAAGCTTTCCAGAAATATTTTATGAAGATGAAGACAATGGTGGACATTTTGATCCAAGAGAGGCATGAACGGCATAAGAGAAAGGCAGACAAGGATAGGAAGAAGGAGGAAGCTAAATCTTCATCAAAAGATAACAAAGACAAGGGAGTAGGAGGTGGTAGTGACCCTCCTAAACCTTCATCTCCATCTTCTTCATCTTCTTCATCATCTTCTTCTTCTTTGTCTACTTCTTCTAAAAAGAAACAATTTGTGAAGACACCCTTGTTAAAACTGGATGTAAAGTTTGATTTTCCTGTATATAATGGTGAATTGGATGCAGAGAAGCTAGATAACTAGCTTAAGAAGATTGAAGTGTATTGCAGGATTCAGAAGATCTTAGATGATGATTCCAAAATCTAGCTAGCTACTCTCAGAATGGGAGGCACTACATTAGTCTGGTGGGAGACTAAGATCCAAGATGATCTTGCTACACATGGTAAAATAATTTCATCTTGGTATGAGTTTACTTTTTCTTTAAAGAAACAATTTTATCCTCTAGGTTATATGCAACAAGCCATTATGGATTGGCAAAATCTTAGATAGGGTAAAGGTCAGATTGTGCAAGAGTATACACAAGTGTTTAGGAAGAAGGCACTAACTCTTGGTATTCCTCTATATACACAAGATACTTTGTTAAAGTATATAGGTGGAATGCATTCATATTTGAAACACACATTGTTGATGTTTAGTCCATCTAACTTTGATGAGGTGTGTGTTCAAGAAACCCATATTGAAGTAGGTGGAGGAAACACAAGTTTCAATTCAAAGAAGGAATTTGTTCCTCCTGAAGGCAACAAGGGTAAGAAAGCGGCCACAGTGAAGAAAGAGGAAGGTGAAAAACCTACATGTTCACATTGTCAAAAGAAAGGGCACACGGGTACAAAGTGTTGGAAAGTGCATCTAGAATTGAAACCAAAGTGGTTTAAGAAGGATCGTAAAGGGAAGAAAAAGACCATAGCTGTTGTTCAGGATCTGGGATTGGATTTTGATGATGAAACAATGATATTAGTTGTGGGTTTGAAAGGTAAATATTTTGTTGATTCTAACACTAATGTTTCATGTTCTACTTCCAAAAGTCATGTTATTCCAGAAGATAAACAATGTGAATTATTTCATATAAGGGTGATTTCAAAGAAAACTAAAATTGACACACTGATAGATAGTGGGTCCCAAGTTAACTTAATTTCAGAAGAAGTTGTTAAATAGTTGGGATTAGAAACTAAGCCACATAAGAGACCTTATCCATTAGGTTGGGTGTGCAATGATAAAAGATTGTGAATAACTAAGCAATGTATTTAAATTTTGCAATAACATCTAAGTTCATAGATGAGGTTGAATTTGATGTGGTTCCACTTGATATCTGTGGGATAGTGTTGGGTGGCTCATACTTGTATGATAGAGAAGCTATCTTCTACATGAAGTATAATAGGTATCATTTGTTTAAAGATGGAATTGAATACATTATAAGAGCTCATCATGTGAAGAATGGTGGATCAGCTATAAATATAGGGCATTTGAAAAGGATTGTAAATGCAAGTAGTAAACTGACTCTCATGTCCATAGGAGATAGTGAGGATCAGGTGCAAGCAGAATCAAGTCCTCAGCTAGTGATGGTAAAAGAGCATTTGAATTATTCATTTTCTAATGGTGTTCCTATGCAGGAGGTCCACAGAGTTCATACTTTTCATTTTTCATTAGTTTATTCAGTGTTGTTGCTTCTTTTTCTACTAGTTGGTACTATGTGGGTAATGGATGTTACAATAAATACTGGTGGATGTATTGTTAATTGTGTTAGTAATTCTATTTCTGATGAAGGATGCTCCCCTTAATACCATAAACACATAACAGAAAAAGAGAAACAACAACAATAATATGCAAGAACAAAAAATTGGCTTCTTATTATCTCCACAAATGTGGAATTACAAACTTTTAGAATTACAATATGCAAAGCCACATGGGCATTCCCTTACAATATTCTGTAGGATAAAGCCTCGAACTATTACCCAGATCTACTACCCAGAACTATTCTGAACTGCCTAAGACAATAATACAGCCTTCCTTATATAGGCAATTTTCCACCGCCTGGGAAGGTTCCAAAATTTTAGCCAATAAGGCTGACCAAACTTAGAATTATTTTATTTTACATTTTATTACATCATAGTCAGCTCAAGATAACCTTTGAAACCCAAACATAAATTTTGAAGAAAATTATTTTTCACCATTTCAGGTGGCCCAACTTCTGAAGACCATAAGTCATCACCAGTTGACCCGATCAGCTATTATAACCCCATTTCAGAAATGCCATGAAGCGCTCTACAGGATTGATTGGCCCAAGCACCTATCACCCAAATTTTTGACCTCATCCGGGGCCTCTAAAGCCTTCAAAACTGAGTTCAAAGTTTCTGTACCTTGCTGCCAATACCGAAAATCTTCAATATCTTCCAATATACACTTGATCTGGCAATGAAACTTTACTGACAGACTTATATGACCAAAATGAACCTCCAAAAAAGAAATCAGATCATTCTGAACACATACAAAAATTACCAAAAATAGTAACTTTCCATAAATAGCAGCTTTGCACAAAATAGCCCTTATTGAAAATAAAAATAAAAATATTTTTTTTGGGGTGATGCAAGATTGCTCTTACACCCAGGATGCTCCTGCATCAGACACCCAAGGTAATTTGAGAAGTGACCCTGTCACGACTCAGGTGTGCAGAGGAAAACCAAGATGGTTAACCTCCTCCTTTGTTAGCCATGATGAATCTTCTACAGGTCATCCTTTCCATTTGACCAAATACTCTTCATATGTCCTATTCCTTGTGCTTCTACCAACATGACTATCTAGTATGTCTTCAATCTCCTTGATATCTGAACTGGTTGCTGGAATACTCCACTGTACTGTTGCAACCTCATCTTCAACACCTCCCTCATGATACTTTGTCAAATCTAAAATGTTAAACACTGGTGAAATATTCAGCTCACTAGGCAATTCTACCTCATATGCATTTCCTGAATCATGCTTCTTCAATATCTTACATGGTCCAAACTTCTTCATTTTCAGCTTGTTATATGTACCAACCAGAAACTGCTCCTTCTGCAAATGAACCATGACTTCATCACCAACCTAAAATTCTTTATATCTCCTTTTCTCATTTGCCTTAGCCTTATACTGTGCGTTCATCTTGGTAATATGCTTCCTCACCTCCCCATGGATGTTCTTCAAATGTTCTGCAAAATCCTCAGCCTCAGCACTACTTATTTCTCCTTTATCTATCTTTCTCAACTCAGATGCATTTCTTGGACTACTTCCATATATAATCTGGAATGGTGATTTACCAATGCTCATGTTGACAGAATTATTGTATGCAAATTCTGCCTATGGTAAAATCAAATCCCATCCTGCTGGCTTATCCCCAACCAAACATCTTAGCAGATTTCCCAAACTCCTATTCACCACCTCTGTCTGTCCATCAGTCTGTGGATGATGTGATGAACTGAACTTCAAATCTGTCTTCAACTTCTTCCATAATGTTCGCCAGAAATATCCAACAAACTTAGTGTCCCGATCTGAAACTATGGTCTTTGGCAAACCATGAAGTCTCACTACTTCTCTGAAAAAAAATTCTGCTACATGAACAACATCATTAGTCTTCTTGTAGGGAATGAAATGTGCCATCTTCAAAAATCTGTCAACTACTACAAAAATTGAATCATGTCCCCGTTGTGTCCTTGGTAAACCAAGAATAAAGTCCATACTGATATCCTCCCAAGGCTTCTCTGGTATAGGCAATGGCTGGTACAACCCTATATTCTACTTCACTCCTTTCACCATTTGACATACTCTGCAACTCTGTACAAACTTCTTCACATCTTGCTGCAACTGTGGCCAATAATAATTCTCACTAACCAAATCAAGGGTTTTATCATGACCAAAATGTTCAGCCAATCCTCCACTATGCTTCTCCTTGATGAGATTCTCCCTCATAGAGCTTCGTGGAATGCACAATTGACTCCCTCTGAATAGCATATCATCCTGGATGATGAAATCCAACCATTTCATCCTATCTAGAGTAACAGGTTCTATACAAGCTTTCCAAGCTTCACCAAAATCAAGATCCTCTGGATACAAATTCTTGAGTTCCTTGAACCCAACCACTTCAATCTGCATTTCTGTCAGCAATAGTTACCTTCTGCTAAGAGCATCTGCAACCCTATTAGACTTTCCACTCCTGTGTTTCAAAATAAATGTATAACTCTGCAAAAACTCAACCCATTTCAAATGCCTCTGATTCAACTTTCCTTGACTATTCAAATACTGCAAAGCTTGATGATCAGTATACAAAACAAACTCCTTAGGAAGTAGATAATGTCTCCACTTCTTTAATGCTTGAACTATAGCATAAATTCTTGATCATAAATAGAATATTTCCTCTTGGCATCATTTAACTTCTCACTAAATAAGCAACAGGTTTACCTTCTTGGCTCATAACAACTCCTATTGCAGTACCACTAGCATCACAATCTACTTGAAACACCTTGTTAAAATCTGAAAGTGCTAAAACAAGTTGTTCTGTAACTTTTTGTTTCAACAATTGAAAACTCTTTTCTGCCCCATTAGTCCACTTAAACTCTTTTCTATCCCCTCTCATTGTTTCAGTCAAGGGTCCACAAATACTGCTAAAATTTTTGATAATTTTTTTGTAAAAGCTAGCGAGACCATGAAAAGATCTTACCTCAGTAGCACTCCTTGGAGTAGGCCATTCAAGGATAGCCGGTACCTTCTCTGGGTCCATTTTTAGACCTTCTCCTGAAACTACAAACCCCAAATACACCAACTCTTTCTTCACAAAACTGCACTTCTTCAAATTAATCAACAATTTCTCTTCTCTCAACTTTTCAAATACCATACAAATATGCATCATATGCTCATCCAATGTCTTACTAAAGATCAAAATATCATCTAGGTAAACAATGACAAACTTACCCAGAAATTCTTTCAGAACCTCGTTCATGAGCCGCATGAAAGTGCTCGGTGCATTGGTTAGCCCAAAAGGCATGACTAACCACTCATATAGTCCTTCCTTTGTCTTGAAGGCAGTCTTCCATTCATCTCCTTCTCTGATCCAAATCTAATGATATCCACTCTTTAGATCTATCTTTGAGAAATACACAGCTCCACTCAAACAGTCCACAATATCATCCATTCATGGCAATGGAAACCTGTACTTGATTGTGATCTTGTTTATTGCCCTAGAATCTGTACACATCCTCCATTCTCCATTCTTCTTTGGTGCTAATACTGCTGGTACAGCATAGGGACTCAGACTCTCACAGATCAATCCTTTCTGTAATAGTTCATGTACTTGTCTGTTCAACTCCTCACTTTCTGCAGGTGTCATTCTATGTGCTACCTTATTCGGAAAACTCACTCCTGGGATCAAGTCCATCTGATGACTGATCTTCCTGACTGGTGGTAATCTATCAGGCACATTATCGGATACAATATCTTGAAACTCATTCAACAAATCTGCAACTTCTACAGGAACATCTTCTACTTCCTCTTTACCAGCTTTTGGAATTAAAGCAAAACATACATGCTCATGCCTCATACCATCTAGGAAATTTCTTCCATCAACAAAAGTTATCCTTGCATTACCACATACCTTTTCTTCAGTCTCCTTCAATGGTTTTAGCTTATGTTGCACTCCATCCTTTGTCAGGGAATAGGTATTCACATGACCATCATGTACAGCACATCTGTCAAACTGCCATGGTCTACCCAACAACATATGACATGCATCCATAGATATGATATCACACAACACCTCATCTTGGTATCCGCCAATCTTGAACTTCACCAGGCATTGTTCATTAGCCATGACCTTGTGGTCATCCTGTACCCAGGCAATCTGATATGGATGTGGGTGTTTCTGTCTCTTGAGCTTCAACTTTGTCACCATCTCTTCTGACACCAAATTGTCAGTGCTTCCACTATCAATGATCACATCACAACATTTACCTTCACACTTGCACCTGGTGTGAAATAGGCTCCTCCTTTGCTCAGGTTCATTCTCACCACTCAATAGGACTCTTCTATTAATCAACGTTTCTCCTCTTTTAGCATCTTCAGAATTTGATGATCTGGCATCTTCATCTACATGTGCAACTCTGGCCTGACTTTCATTTCTCCTATCTATTCTACCTTGGCACTGAGGACATTCAAATGCCCTATGACCTTCTTCTCCATAGTGAAAACATGTTCCACGGAAGCCTCCTCTTCCTGAACCTTGTCCTCTTCCTCTTCCCCTCTGATCTCTATTATTCTGATCTTGGAAATGATTAGAATTGTTTCTTCTCTAATTCTAGCTGCTACTGGCCTCATCCTTCTTTTTTAGATCTTCATTTTGGCCACCATATGACCATCCACCAGATCTTCCACCACGACCTCTTCCATTTTGTCTTCTCTCAAACTTCTTGTTCAGCTTTTCCTCTACTTTTAGGGCAAACTAGTATGCCTCCTCAATACTGTTCATTCGAACCAGATTCAACTCCTCCTGAATGCTTGGCCTTAACCCATTAAGGTATCAGGCAACTTTCTCCTTATCAGCTTCTGCATGGCCTGTTCTGATGAGGAGTCGATAGAACTCCTCTGTATACTCCTGAACAGATCTTCCCGCCTGCTTCAAACTCTACATTTTCTTCAGTAGGTCAAGCTCATAATCAACAGGAATGAACTGTCGCTTCAATTTATCCACCATCCGATCCCATCTTGTGATTTTATCCTTTCCCCTTCTATTTTGCTCCAACTGAATTTCTTGCCACCAGATCTTCGCATGACCTTTCAGTCTGGCCTTCACAAATTTGACCCTATCAGGATCCTCAACATCTTCATACTCAAAATATTCCTCACATTCATTGATCCAGTCGATCAGTTCTTCTAGGTTAAGATTTCTAGAAAATGTAGGAACCTCAATCTTAGGTCTTTTCCCAATCTTAGAAATGGCCTGAAAAAGTCTTTCTTCCTCCTGGTTCACAATTTTGACTTCTCCTTCTTGATATTCTTCTTCAGCTTCATCCTCGCTTTCATCTCTGACATTAAGATTCATTCCTCTACGAATCTCTTCTTGCAATGCTCGCACTTGTCTCTGCAGCTCTCTAACCTCAGGTGTTACAACACCAGCTCTTCTGCCACGTTCCCTTCGTGGAGGCATTTTTGCGATGCGCGTTGAAACCCTAACCATGGTCCTGGTGCAAACTGCCTCACAGTCAGTGATCTATTTACACACTCAGGAAAACCTAGCTCGGATACCACTTGATGAAGGGTGCTCCCCTTAATACCACAAACACATAATAGAAAAAGAGAAACAACAACAATAATATGCAAGAATAGAAAATTGGCTTCTTATTATCTCCACAAATGTGGAATTACAAACTTTCAGAATTACAATATGCAAAGCCACATGGGCATTCCCTTACAATATTCTGTAGGACAAAGCCTCGTACTATTACCTAGATCTACTACCCAGAACTATTCTGAACTGCCTAAGACAATAATACAGCCTTCCTTATATAGGCAATTTTCCACCGCCTGGGAAGGTTCCAAAATTTTAACCAATAAGGCCGACCAAACTTAAAATTATTTTATTTTACATTTTATTACATCATAGTCAGCTCAAGATAACCTTTGAAACCCGAACAAAAATTTTGAAGAAAATTATTTTCTGCCATTTCAAGTGGCCCAACTTCTGAAAACCATAAGTCATCACCAGTTGACCCGATCGGCTATTATAACCCCATTTCAGAAATGCCACGAAGCACTCTACAGGCTTGACCTATGCAAGCACTTGTCACCCAAATTTTTGACCTCATCTGGGGCCTCTAAAGCCTTCAAAACTGAGTTCAAAGTTTCTGTACCCTGCTGCCAATACCGAAAATCTTCAATATCTTCCAATATACACTTGATCTGGCAATGAAACTTTACTGGCAGACTTATATGACCAAAATGAACCTCCAAAAAAGAAATCAGATCATTTTGAACACATACAAAAATTACCAAAAATAGTAACTTTCCATAAATAGCAGCTCTGCACAAAATAGCCCTTATTGAAAATAAAAATAGAAATATTTTTTTTTGGGTGATGCAAGATTGCTCTTACACCCAGGATGCTCCTGCATCAATTTCATTTCTCACAATGTTCATAATGAGTTAGATATTTAGAATCCAAATATATTGTAGAAGTGATACTGGGCAAGTGAGGGGAACATGCCCTCACTTCTATTCTATGTAAAAATAAACTTTTTGGAGGTCCAAAAGCTTCTCAGTGGGGATGAATGATCCAGGTGGATCTAGAGAACCTAAAATTTTCATAGTCTCAAAATCTCTCAATTTCAGTATTATTGCAAAGAGCTCAAAAAAATGGACCTAGTGCAGCTTGAATGGATTCAAAAGGAACTCTTATGCAGAGGTTGTGAGTATTCAAAGTACTGGTAAATTGACAAATCAAAGGGCTCAAGAAAAGATTAAAAATTAAAGTCACCAGAAAGGGTCAATATTGGTTTCATTACGAAGAGTTCATCGAGAGCTTTCCAATGGTGTTTATTTCAGCAAAATTTGAGCTAATATGTGGAAGATATTAGAGAAATACTTTTACCTCAAAAGAAGGAGCTCCCTATTTTCACGGGCCCCTATTTTTGTGGGTCTATATTTCCTAATAAATTGGCCACAAGCTTTTTTTTTTTTTTTTTAAAAATGTCGTTTACCATGGATTATGAATAAACCCCTATAAAATAGCAAGCTCCCTTGAAATATAACTCCGCTATAATTAAGGATGAAAATCCTTAAAAATATAATGGCTATTTCTAAGGAGAGCCAATGAAAACAATATTTAAACAAAAAAGAAATAAATACCCTCCAAATTTTAGCCCCCCAAAATAGTGAATGGTTATTAATTTTGGGATCACGGTTTAAATTGTTTGGCTCATAATTATTAAAGCCAAATGGAGGTTATTTAATTATTTGGATTTAATTTTGAAGGAGCGGAGATTATAATGTAAGCCCAAAATTATAAGGGCCATTATTTTTTAGGATAGTGGTAAATTTGGGATATTTGGGGATATTTTTGTTATTTTAAAATGGGAAAATGGTTATTTGGTTTTAAGCCAAATTGGGCATATTTTATGTATAAAAGAGTGATTATTTTCCCTTAGAAGCACAATGAGCATTGGAGGAATTAGACTTTGGAATGAGTCTTGGAGAATTATTGTAAGTATGTGAGGAGGAATTATTGTGAGATTAGAAAGGGTTTTTGAATTCTTGAGAGGAGATTACAAGGTGTTGTTTTTACACCAAAAATTGTAAAAGAAAGAAGGAGATTGTGAATGAAGGCTTGAAGCTTGGATGTTGTAATAAGGTGATTTGAGCCTGGTGACATTAATAAAGCGGTCTCCAAATTGAGAAGTGGACCCGGAGATGTAGTCCTAATTAGATGAACTCCATTATCAAAGTGTTTGCATCTTCTCTTCTATCTCTCTCTCTCTCTCTCTCTCTCCTTTATCTTTATATTCTCTCATTTTTCTTACTGTTAATATTCTCTTTTATGTAATTAAACACATAATTATTTTTAAAGTGTTTAAAGTATAACTCTTTCTTGTAATTTCAATGGTTAAATACATAGCTACACAATTACTGCTTGGATCAAGGAATTAAATCTATATTTTTGGATTAAGTTATTAAACTTGTAAATCCTAGTTTATAGATCACCATTACAAAGTCTCCCATAGCAAACTAAAGGTCTTTCTTGCCTTCATCAACCTTGGCTTTCAACTTTTTTGTAGCCTCTTGGAGCTACTTCTTCACTTGATCATGAACCTCCTTCATTTATTGAGTGAAGTCTTCTGCATATGCACTCCTTGCTTCTTCATTTGGTAGTTTCCTCAGCTCACACACACCTCTAGGATGTAGCCCATAGAAAAATTCAAAAGGGCTTTTCCCTATTGTTCTATTCACACTGTCATTATAGGCATATTCTGCTTGTGGTAATAACTGATCCCACATAACTCCATACTCCTTTTTCAAGCATCTAAGGAGATTACCCAACACTTTGTTGATGACTTCAATCTAACCATCAGTTTGGGGATGGTAGGCTGATCCAAATGATAGGTTAGTACCTAACCTCTTCCATAGGGTCTTCCAAAAATGGCCTATAAACTTGACATCTCTGTTAGATACTATGCTTAGTAGAAAACCATGAATCCATACCACTTCTTTGAAGAACAAATGTGCAATATGACTAGCATCATGAGTGGTTTTAAAGAAATAAAGTGGCTCATCTTGCTAAAACTATCTACAACCACAAATATACTATCTAAACCAATCTTGGTTCTAGGTAACCCCACTATGAAATCCATGCTAATGCATTCCTAAGGCTTGCTAGGAATTGGTAAAGGTTGATACAAACTTGCATTAGATGAAGTGCCTTTCATTTTTTGATAAACCAACCATTGTTCCACATACCTTCTGATGTCCTTCTACATCCTAGGCCAATAATAGAACCTTTGCACAAGTTCTAGTGTTTTTTTAAGGCCAAAATGTCCACTCAAGATCCCATGGTACTTCTCTTGTGTCAAATTCTCTCTCATAGAGCCTTTAGGCACACATAATTGTCCACCTCTAAACAATAGATCATTATGAATTGTATAGTCTGCAAATTGACTATGGAAATGATTCTTAAATTCTTTACAAACCTTGTATGCTTCTGCAAAGTATTCATCACCTTCATAGATCTCTTTAAAGCTCTCAATACCTATGCTTTGGAGCTGCACTTCTTGGATTGTCAAAAGTCTCCTACTCAAGGCATCAACCACCTTATTCAGCTATCCCTTCTTATGCTTAATTGAGAATGTATAGGCTTGTAAATATTCCATCCATTTGAGATGTCTATTGCTCAACTTCTCCTATGAATTGATGAAACTCAAAGCCTTATTGTCAGTATACACCACAAATTATTTAGGTAGCGGATAGTGCCTCCATTTTCTCAAGGATTGCAATAAAGCATATAACTTTAGGTCATAAGAAGAATATCTCTTCATAGCCTCATTCAACTTCTCACTATAAAATGTCACTGGTCTATTCTCTTGATTCCACACTACCCCAAATTCTATGCCACTTGCATCACACTCTAAGGTGAACAACTTATCAAAATTTGGCAAAACCAATATAGGTTTTGTAGCCACTCTCTTTTTCAATAAATCAAAACCTTTACCAACCTCTAGAGTCCACTTAAACTTAGTTTTCACTCCACCTTTAATAGTATTGAAGAATGGTGCACATATTTCACTAAAACCCTTAATGAACTTCCTATAGAATTGGGCCAGTCCATGAAAAATCCTTACTTCAGTGCTACTTGTAGGTGTAGGCCAATTGAGTATTGCTTCCACCTTGCTAGGATCCATCTTCAAGGTTCCTTGAGACACCACAAAACCAAGATAGATCAGCTCTTGCTGCATAAATTCACACTTTTCCAAATTAATGGACAACTTCTCCTCATGGAGTCTCTTCATCACAATCTGCAAATGTTGGAGGTGTTCCTCTTTAGTCTTGCTGAAAATTAGGATGTCATCCAGGTACAGTACTACAAATCTGCCTATCTAATGTTTCAACACCTCATTCATCAATCTCATGAAGGTACTTGGATAATTGCTAAGCCCAAAGGGCATGACCAACCATTCATAGAGCCCTTTTATGGTCTTGAATACAGTCATCCATTCATCTCCCTACTTAATCCTTATTTGATGGTACCCACTCTTCAAATCCAACTTGGTGTAGTACCTTGCTCCTCCCAAACAGTCCATAATATCTTCAATCCTTGGAATGGGAAATATGTACCTTATAGCGATCCTATTAATTTATCTTGAGTTTGTACAAAGCCTCCACTTACCTCACTTCTTTGATGCTAGGACTGCTAGCACTTCACATGGGCTAATGTTTTTCCTGAGTAGTCCTTGGTCCAAAAGTTCTTGCACTTGTCTAGCTATCTCCTTGTTTTGATCAAGAGTCATCTTGTATGCTGCTTTGTTTGGCAAAGATGCCCCTGGTCTGAATTCAATTTGATGACTTATAACTCTAGGAGGTGGTAACATGGCAAGTAATCCATCACTCACTATGTCTTTGAACTCTTTCAAGAGCTCATGCACTTCCTTAGGAAATGGCATAGGTTCCACCTTCTTTTCTTCACTAGGCTTCACCATGATAGAAAAATGTGTCTCTTCTCCATCCTTCATACCTTGGATGTATTCCTTACCCCCTTGCAACAAGATATTAGGTCCTAATGAAGTAGACCCCTCATCATCCATGAGTGACTGAATCCTATAGGTGACCCCATCTTTCTTGAAAGAATAAGAATTCCTCTATCCATCATGTATTGTTTTCCTATCAAACTGCCATGGGTACCTAAGAGTAGGTGGCATGCATCCATTGGAAGTATATCACATAGAAATCCATCCACATATTTTCCTATTGAGAAATCAACCCATGCTTGCTCATTGACAAGGACATGTTGCTCTTTATTCAACCATGTGACCCTATAAGGATTAGTGTGAGGGATTTTGAATAATCCAAGTTTGTTGACTACCTCCTTAGAGAAGATATTATTTGTAGAACCTAAGTCTATAATCATCTTGCAAAATTTTCCATGTATCTTGCACTTCACTCTAAAAAGTGCCCTCCTTTGTTTAGCTTCCTCTTTGACAGGTTCCTTGATAAGAATCCTCCTAATCATAAGATTCTCTCCACTTTCTGAATCAAGGTTGATTTTAGGAGATTTGACACTACTAGTTTCTTCTTGGGCTATGTAGTTGACCCTCTTATCTCCATGTGAGCTAGAAGCCTTCTCAAGGCATCTATAGGCTGGGTGACCAAGTTGATTGCAATGGAAACACTTCATGGTTGCAAAATGTGAGGCTCTACCTAAACCTCCAAATCTGCCTCTTCCTCCACCTTGGAATCCCCTTCCTCTACTCATACTTCCTCTCCCACTAGTTTCATTGACAACCTCTATCATTTTGGACTCCCCTTGAGCTTTGAATTCACTACCCCTTCCTGCAAAGCTACCTCTATGGCCTCTATTCTCTTTCCCTCTACCTCTGGTTTTAGATGATTGATCATGTTTCTTCTTACTTTTCTCCTCTATTTTTAGTGCCATTTGGTAACATTTTCTCACACTCTTGAAGGTAGCAAGGCTCATATCCTCTTGGATAGACCATTTGAGTCCATTTTGATATCTAGCCAACCTTATTCTTTCATCCTCTACTATTTTAGACCTTAGACACAATTTTTGGAATTCTTTTGTGTAGGCTTGGACATCTAAGTCCTTCTACCTGAGGTTTTGTCTCCTCCTATACATTTGAACCTCATAGTCATTTGTCAAATAGGTTTGTTTTAAGTTTAGCAATGTGCCCTTCCAAGTGACAATAGGATTCTTGCTCTCTTTTTCCCTCTCAGTCTGAACATACTTCCACCAGGTGATTGCTGACCCCCTCAACCTAGACTTAGCCACTTTAACCTTTTGAGCTTCTTTTATACCATCATACTCAAAGTGATTTTCAATACTATCAATCTAGTCCATAACCAAATCAGGGTCCATTTGTCCACTAAAAAGTGGCACACCCTCTAATACTTTCCCACTTAAGGGCTTGAGTGCCTTCAGGAAAGGTTCCTCTGCTATCACAGGGTCAAGAGTTGGAGCTTCTTCTTCCAAGTCTATCTCCTCCTTAGCTTCTTTCTCTTCTTTTTGGTCTACCTTATCCTTCACTCTATTTGTCTTGTCTTGGACTTCACCCAAGAGCTTCTCTAATTGAGCCAATCTCTCTCTTAGTAGTTGGTTATCCTCCTCCTTCTCTTCAACCTTCTTATCCAATTTGGCATTAGTCACCATCTTGCTAGATGCAACTGATTCACCACTTGATTTGGTGGGCTGCAACATTCATTGTCTACAACACTACTTTTCCCAAATCCTTTCCTTGCTCTGATACCACTCTAATAGGGAGAGACTCCAATTCACCTAGAGTTGTCTTGAACTATACTTAGGTCACACTTAGGACCTCCTAGGGTTTCCTTAATCCACCCTCAAACACAAGGAAAGATTCAATTCCTTCCTACTCTCAAGAGTTCTTCCTATCTTCACTGATATCCACTCTTTGCCTTCAAAGAGTACACTGTTTCTCCATAGCTCACAAGCCCTAACCTATGATTGTGATTGCAGGAGACTAAGGGCTTCTTCTTAATCCAATCTTGACTCCTACTATGGGTCTCTAATTGCCAAGTTTATCAATTTTCCCATCGCTCACTAATTTCCTAAGATTTAGGCCTTGTAGCCTTTTAGCCCAATTAGGCCTCCTAAAATCTAGGATTCCTCCTATACTCTTAATTCTTCTCAAAGAAACCCCAAAATTTTATTGGTAGCTCACATATGTAGCTAAATCCCTTTTAGATTTTCTAATTTTGGGGTCCTGACACCATCCGTACACCCTATTTCCAATTTAGGGCCTTCTTCTAGGTTCTAGACCTATCTTTGGTCTTTGGTCTCAAAACTTGGCACACTGATATCTTGGGCACTCCTCCTATTTATAGAGTACCTTTAGATCTCCATACATTACATTCAAGTCCTTCTTGGCTCTTGACTCAAACCCTCCTACAATATATCAACACAAACACTAGGTCTTCCTAGCTGGGATTTCACACTTAACTCACCTAGGGAAAGACCTTAAAAATTCTTTCATGCATCTTCAGAGCCCAAACTTGAGGTATCATGAAGTTCAACAACCCTAGCCTCCATTCCCAAAAGGTTGTACAGGTGGGAAATGGAGCCAGGTCTACATTTTGCACACACTGTCAAAACTGGACAGTGGACTGTGAGAACAAAAAGAATTAACAAAACACAAAGAAAATTCATCTAATGAACAAATAAAAATCTTGAATCACACTAAAACATAATAAAAAAATAGATCACAATAGCTAGAATTGATATTTCAATCCATACAAAGCCAAGAGTTAACTCTGTCCTCAAATATTTCTCTATTCACTGTAAAAACTTCTTGCTACAGTCAGTCAATCCATACACAAGGATTACTCTCACCCTAAAATTAGGGTTTTTCACCTTATATATCCTTCTCTCATGTTTTTAGGCCCATTATGCATTTCTAAACCTCATGAAGACCGAAACCCTCATAGTTAGGTTTTCTTGTCATAGCAACTTTTCAAAGTTGCAAATGTTGCTCAACAACATTTTGACAACTTTTACAACTTGTAAATTTTCAAGGTGTTCTAACACCACCCAAGCTTTCCCAATCTTAATAAGACTCCCTAGAGCACCTAAGACCCTAGAAATACTATAAACAACATTCATCAACATTTATCACTTACTTTCATCATTAGGTATAGGACTTTCATGAAGACCAACTAAGCTCAAAAATAGAATATTAGACACTCAACTAGACTCAAACCACACCACTCTTGGTCACATGAACTTATCTAGATACAATGCCCTTAAAGAGGGTCTTTCCACAAAAAAATAGGACAACCAACTATCCTCCTAAGGGTGCTCCTTCACCAATAAAAAATAATCTCCCCCAAGATTACCATCATATATGTCCTAGGGATATTGTATTGCCAAAGAGCTCTTCATTAACATGGCAATAATACCCAGAAAAGGAAATAGCATGGGAACCTTCAAGGGATTTTTAGCTCTATTTGTGTGTCACTTATGTTGTGCGAGCTGACAAACACCCAAGAAATAGGCCTATAATATTTCAGATGAAGCCAAACTTGACTATAGATTAAACTTCTTGTATATTGCTTCCATTGTGATTGACTTCATGAAAACTTGTAGCTTGAAAAAGTTGTTGAACATATAGAGGTCATTTATTTTAATTCATTCCTATAGCTATACATTGATTTTGAGTTTGTTGAGTTTAGTCCTACAAAAATTGATTCCACGAGATTTTTCCTTCAACAATTGGTCCTACAAGACTTTTCCTAAAATAATTGGTCCTCCAATATTGGTCCTACAACATTGGTCCTTAAATATTGGTCCTACAACATTTATCCCACAAGATTGGTCCTACAACATTTATCCCACAAGATTGGTCCTACAACAATTTATCTTACACGTTTAGTCCTACAATAATTGATCCTACAACATTTGTCCTAAAATATTTTTTCCTACAACAATTAATCCTACAAAAACCTACAAATATTACACCCTAGTTCCTTGTGATCACCACACTTAGATAGACATATCTTAGAATCTTTATTTTTTACATTGTCATCATTTAAAGTCTCAAAATCCATAAAATATCAAAAAAATAGCTTGCATATCTTACCATTAATGTATTGCACTTCCTAGGGTCAATTTTCAAATTAGAGGGTTCATTTACCTAGGATATTCCTATAGTGGTCTTGTGTTTTATCTTGACATCATCAGAACTATCTATATCTAATGGCATCAACACAAGCACCTTATCATTTTTTGTTAAATATTTGTCTTAGACAGACACTATTACTAGAATTTATCACTTTGTCCTACCTTTTGGTGTCAAGATAGTCCTCATTATAATTTGGTTCTTTTCTTTGAAGGTTTACCTTCAACCTTTCTATAATCTCTCTTAGGTTAACGTAGTTACACCTTAGACGTCATATTTGATTATTCCTTCCTAGTTATCATTATCATACCATATATAAAAATACAAAAAGATAGAATTTGATTTCCTTAGTTGTATTTCATTCATCATAGACTTGCATATGTCAAACACATGATTGAAGAAGAGTAAGGAAATAATGGAGTACAATCAAATCCCCGACCATGATCCCCATCAGGAAATTAAATTTGCACCAAGAACTTTGGCACTAGACTACAACAATCTAGAGACATTTTTACACCATGAGAAAACACTAGATGATACTTTACAACTACATAAACTAATGTCTGCATAAATCAAATTCATATGTACAAAAGAAGAGATTGATGATGGTTTACATGAAGAGAAAATGAAAGTAATCTTAGAATCCATGATAGAGGTTGACCCAAACAAATACCTTAACATGCTTATGCAAAAAGGTGCTAAATTATTAGCTGGTTTGACACATCTTCCATAGTAAAAGACATACATGTACCACCAGCTTGGTTATCCTCAACGACACCCCTACCACTCAGTTTAGTCCTCCCATCCACCAGTTCCATGCAAAATACTTCCCAAGACACCACATATTCTAGTACCCTAGGGATCCAGTACACCAATCCCTTATTTTCCAATTTTCCATCTGCATCTACTACATTCACTACCACAAAAACACCATAAATATTATCCTTGACTCATCCAGTGAGTACTTCACAAACAGTGACATCAAGTTCCTCTAGCAAAACTCCCCAACCTAATAAGGGGTTACCCCTACTAGGAGATCCTCAACCAAAACTTCCTAGTATTGCTTCACCAAATGTCCCTTCCAAATCAGTCAAGGGGAACCTCCAACTAATCCATATTACTTAGTGATGTTTGCTAGTTTTATCCAAAAAATGATGGAAAATGGGCCTAACACTTCTCCTCTTACAGTAGTACCTCAACATAATCGGACACCCCAACATATACCAATACCTCAACATAATCTAGCACCCTAGCATATACCAGTACCTCATCATAATCCATCACCTAAGCATATACTAGTACCTCACCATAATCCAAAACTCCAGTATATACAAGCACCTCACCATAATCTAGTACCCCATTATATACCTGCACCTCAACAAAACCCAACATCTTAGTATATCCTAGTAACTTAGCATAATCCATCATCTCAGTACATCCTAGTACCTTAGTACACCACATTATCTTAGCATGTACTACCATCATATATACCTATAGAATCCCAATAAATTAGAGTCCCATGTGTTAACCCTAACATGATGCCTACTATGCCAACACCCACTGATCTACTTGCTCAGGAGTTATAAACCCTTTTATAGAAGTTCATAAATATATAAATAAGAGCTTCTTAAATTTATTACACCATATAAGACCTTAGTCCTTATCCTTTTGATAGGACACTACATATGCCACATTTTCCAACCAACTTTTTCATACCTAAGTTTGATAGGTATAAGGAAAAGGTTGATCCCCGTGATCACATAAGGGTATTTTTCACATCTTTCATGGAAGTCACTCATGATGATACATATCTTATGAGACTCTTTCCATGTAGTCTTAGTGGTATGACTATGGTTTGTTTCTCTATACTCCCTCCTAAGATAAAGCCATGGAATGAACTAGTAGAAAAATTCATAACACACTATTCACACAACATTTTCATGTAACATTGATAAATCTTTGCACCACCAAGAAACATTACAAAGAGAGTTTTTCCTCTTTCCTACAATGTTGGAGAAATTTTGTCTCTAATCCATCCTTCCATGTGCCAACTAAAGAAAATATCTACATGTTCATTGAAAACTATCATTTAGACCTAATGTGTGAACTTAACTCCTAGCAAATTGGGACCTTTGAAGAACTAAACAAGAAAGAGCTAAAAGTAGAGAGATCCCTCACCTTTAATGGAATCATCAAGAAAGAGACTATTACTATAACGCCTTACAAAAAAACTAAATACTGGTCCAAAATCAAGAACATGACAAATGATGGTGTTTTTTATGCTAAGATGGCATAACCAGTGTTACATGTATAAGCACTAGAACTAGTCCAACATACACAACCAACACAAATAGATCACAATGTTAACAACACAACTCCTAGGCAAAATCTCAAATAGGATAATGCTACTACCCAAAAAATTTATGCAAGAAGGAACCCTACTCCTCAACGATATTTTATGCCTCTTGCAAAACCTCTTGAGATAACCTTGAAGAAACTAATACAGTCATAATCAGTCACTTTACCCAAGATAAGACACTATGAGGGTCCTAGAAAACTAGCATAGTGGGATGACCAAAGTTACTACAACTATCATATAACAAAGGGACATAATACATCTAGTTGTATGCAACTGAAACACATTGTCCAATATTTCATCTACCGTAGTGAGATCAAAGGGTCAAAAATTCTGGCACCACCAACCAAGATCACAAGGTTTTCCTGACGTGGGATAGGGGAAGGATAATTCAATTAAGGACACTCCCCACAAGCAGCCAAACACCATGATGTGGAATAACACAACAAGACAATGTTTCAACTAAATTTTCATTAACATGTCCGGCTGTAAGGCCTTCCGAGTTAGGGCCAATTACAATTAGAAACACTTATGCATGATCAACAAAGATCCAAGCCAACTCTAGCTAGTCCAGCTCTAAAAAAAATCAGAAACTAATGGAAACACTAAGGTAGATCTGAACTTGAGCTCGCAAGCCTCCAAGCAATCTCCTTGTGATGCAAAGTGGGCAGCAAGAAGCTTGAAACAATGAATGATGGTTAAGGGATTGAACCCTTGTACACCCATATTTTAGAGTGAAGTGCCCTACACCTATCACAAGTGTAGAAAGGACAAGGTTTAAGGTTATCACAACCTTGAAATCACAAGATTCACCTAATCACTAGGTTCTACCAGGTCCAAGACACCAACAACCAAGATTGGCCACAAAGCACTATTGACTCAATTTAGGAATTATCCCCATGAAATGACTAAAAGGACCAAGGGTGACCTATACTCATGGATCTAGCCTATTTAGGTCCAATTCAAATAGTTCCAATGGTTCTTTCACTTAAAAGCAACCCATACAACCAAGTTGCTTTACAAATCCAAGACTAGGCTTGTAACCCTTCCTAGAAGAGATTTTGACCATAGATCAAAATGCATCCACACAAAGTATTGAAAAAGTTGGAGATTCTATTAGAATAACTAAGAGGGGGCTGGTTAATTAGTTATCCATAGTCCCAATCACAAAATGTATATCCAAAATTTTTTTACTAAAACTTCTGTAGCTCGGTAACATAAAGTAGTAAACTGTGTGCTTTTATCGATTACTAGTCAATAACATATAGTAACTACCAATCAAATCTAATATGCAACATGTAAAGTATGATATCAAACAATCATCACAATCAACACATAACATAACATATTTAATGTGGAAACCCTGTAAAGGGAAAAACCACCTGGGACCGACAACCCAAAAAATTATTCACTCTTCTGAAGTGAGGTCGGTGAAGACCCAACCTTGTTAAAGGTTACAAACACACTGCAAGGTGTGACCTTGTTAGAGTATTTTAAACCAACCATTATCATCCAACCAACATTCACTATGGGGTTGACAAGATAACAAATGTACACTCTATGAATGACATTACAAGACTTTCTAGTCCACTCTGTTAAGAGATTTATCTATTTACAATGGTTAAAATGTAACAGTAGGTGATCTGATTACAACACAACTTCAATTGCAGATTATCAGATCTATGTTAAGCTCACTCAAATCCTCTAATCAATATATCAATTCTATTTCAATCAATATTTAGTAACTTACTGTCTCTCGGTAATAGCTTTCTGACACTCGATAATCTTTGCAGTTCGATTCTCCTTAACCAGTTTGATCAGCCATGTATGAAGTTTGTTCACGTGATATCTCTATAGTCTCCTTCTTCTGACATCTCCTCATCATGAAATAGTAGTCTCTTAAATAGAAAAGTAAACTATTTTAATTCCATCCATCAGATTTTGTCTCTTAATCTCCTTTGTTGATTTTGCTGCTTTAACCTTCCTTGGCTGATGTGTCAGTAACATGTTTTATTTCAATGCCTTAGATCTTCTTCAAATTATGCTAGATGTTGATCTTCATAACAAACATTATCTTCAACCTCGTAATCATAACACTTTACAGCTCATCAACTTCTATTGGCTAAAATAATCATTTAGTTCTTTTCTCCTGCTCATTAACAAAGAAATGCATCGGTGAACACAAGCTTGATTTATACTATGCTCGGTATACACTACACTGCATCGGTGTATACTAAAATGCTTCTTTAACTGACCACACTGCTTTGTGAATTTTTCTCTATACTTCATCATAGATGAATGCAACATAATCAAGTCAATAACATAAGGTCATAGACTCATTCATAAGTTACCCAATGTATTCGTTATCCTCATCTATCATATCCATCTTCCTCATGTAGATATATCTTTTCTTCATCTTTCTAGAGATGTATGGGTATAGTAACTTACAAGATAAGTATTACAAAAACTAGTTGACATCAATGACAACATATTACTAATTTAATCATCTTACATATCTAATCAACAACTCAGTGATCTCAAATCACAGATCTTCAAGTCATACAATTTATTCAAATTAGTTGTAGTTCATCAATCTCTCCCTTTGGCATTGATGGAAACACAAGAAATATGAAATATGGCATACACATACCAAACATGTATTCTACAACTCTATCAACAAATGTTGTAACTCGGTACAAGCTCTCCCTAGCTTAATATGTTTAATCACTACATTACATAAAAGCATTTGCAAGTGCAAATTAACTTCTACAGATATGATCTTTTCAGCTCGTAGGTTTTCTTCTATTCTCAGTAATTAATCTTCAATGCTCTCCATTTTTTGTATCTCTCTCCCTTTGTCTTTGGCTTCATATTGAGATCTCTCTCCCTTTGACAGCAATGCCAAAGAGAAATAAAAACATACAGCTCTGTAGTAGCCATGTAACTCTCTTTTTTCTAGTGCATTCTCTATATCTCAGTATACTAAAGTGCAAATATGCTCCAGTACTTCAACCTTTCACAACCTTAGACAAAAACCCAAAGTGCAAACTCTGCTGCATCAACATGTATGATCTTTTAATAAGATTAGGCTGATGTAACCTCTAGATCACCTTAGTGACTAGTAGACAGGGGACAAACCCCAAGTCTAGTCCTCAAGTATTCATATGTATCCTTTGGTAGAGGCTTTGTGAAAATATCAACAAGTTGTTCTTTTGATTTAACAAATTCTAGATTCACTTGCTTCTCCTGTACTTGTTCCCTTAAGTAGTGATACTTAATAGATATGTACTTTGTTTTAGAGTGCATCACTGGATTCTTTGAAATATTAATTGCACTAGTGTTGTCACAATATATAATCACCAGCTCAGTGATTACCTCATTCATACCTTCCAACACTTTCTTGATATAAGCAATATTTGAGCAATTAGTAGCAGCAAGAACATACTCTGCTTCAACTGTAAACTGGGAAATGAAAGACTATTTCTTACTTGTCCATGTAACAAGTCTTTCACCAAAGAAGAATGATCCTCCGGTGGTACTCTTTCTATCATCCACATTCGCATTGATGTATACCTTAAGTTCAAACTTGCCTTTCTTAGGATACCATAGTCTATAATCTTCAATTTTCTTTAGTTATCTTAAGATTCTCTTTATAGAAACCATGTGTGACTCTCTAGGGTTTGCAAAAAATATAGCAACTATTCCAAGAGAATGTGCTATATTAGGTCTACTATGAACTACATACATTAACTTACCAATCATGGATCGGTACAGTTTCTGGTTTACTAAGTATTCTTTAGTAATTTTACATCCAGTAGCCATCAGTGTTCCCATAGGTTTAGCATCTTCCATGCCAAATGTCTTCAATACTTCCTTTATATATTTAGATTGTGTGATGAATATACCATCATTCTGCTGAATCACTTGTAAGCCTAGAAAGAACTTAATCTCTCCAAACATAGACATTTCAAATTCACTTCTCATTTCATCAGCAAATGACTTAAAAATGTGATCTTGTCCTCCAAATATTATGTCATCCACAAATATCTCAGCAATCAAGATAGTATCATTAGAATTTCCTTTCATGTACAGATTGTTATTCTCACTAGTTCTAACAAATCCAATACTCATCAAATAGTTATGTAGCCTCTCATACCAGACTCTCAGTGCTTGTTTTAAACCATATAAAGCTTTATGTAATCTAAATACCATATCTTTGTTGTCTGGATCAATGAACCCTTCAAGCTGTTCTATGTAGACTTCTTCTTCAATTATTCCATTCAGAAAAGCAGATTTAACATCCATTTGGTAAAATTTGAACTTTTTGTGTGTAGAATAGGCAAGTAACATTCTGAATCCTTCTAATCTAGTAATAGGTGCAAAAGTTTCACCATAATCTATTCCTTCCTCCTATGCATATCCCTTGCATACTAATCTAGCTTTGTTCCTTGTTGCCTCTCCATTCTCATTAAGCTTTTTTTGTGAATATCCACTTAGTACCAATAACATTCTTATCCTTAGGTCTAGGTACTAAGGTCTAGGTTTTGTTCTTCTCTATCCATTCTATTTCCTCCTTCATTGCATTAACCCATTCATCATTTTCTAATGCAACTTTTACATTCTTCGGTTCATATTCACAAACTAGACATGTACCTTGTCTTGCTTTACTTCTTGTTTGCATGCCAACTTGTCTGTATCCAATTATTTGTGTCTCAAGATGATGTCTTATGAAAAATCTTGCCAGTATCTAATCTCTTCTTTCTTGTTCATCCTGTGTAGGTTCATTTGCTTGCTCGGTAGGTGCTTCCTTCTCATCGGTATCTCTTTCCTATTTGTCGGTATTATTTTCCTGCTGACCGGTTGTCACTTTATGCGGTGTCGGTAGGTACTCTGGTTGTTCAATGTAGGTGAATCTACCATATTTTTTCAGTTCCTTTGTGTTTTCCTCTACATTCTTATCATCAAACTCATCAACTCGAACATTAGTACTTTCAATCATTTTATTAGTTACTTTGTTAAGACACTTGTATGATTTAATTTTAGTGGAATATCCCAAAAATATCCCTTCATCACCTTTTGAGTCAAACTTCCCATTTCTTTCATCTTTCAAAATAAAGCATTTACTTCCAAAAACTTTGAAATAACTTACAGTGGGTTTGTGGCCAAACCATAACTCATAGGGTGTCTTATTAGTTTCCTTCTTCAGTTGTACTCGGTTTAGAACATAAACAATTGTGCTAACTGCTTCTCTCCAGTATGTCTGAGCAACATTCTTTAGTAACATTAGTGTCCTTGCACAATCAATAATTGACCTATTTCTCCTTTTAGCTATTCCATTTTGTTGAGGTGTCCTTGGTGCAGAGACCTATCTTTTAATACCATGCTCATTACAAAAGTTAGTAAACTCATTAGAAATAAATTCACCACCTCTGTCAAATCTCAAACATTTCAATTCTTTACTAGTCTCTTTCTCAACTTTTGCTTTATACCATTTGAACATCTTAAATGCCTCTGATTTTTCTTTCAAGAACATGACTATCATTATTCTAATGTAATCATCAACAAAAAGAATAAAATATCTATCTCCATAGTAACTTTGAGTTCTCATAGGACCACATAGGTCGGTATGCACTAACTCAAGTAATTTCTTTGTTGAATAATCTTTTCTTTTGAAACTAGATTTTGTCATTTTACCTTTCTGACATTCATGACACATAACATGATCAGGATTTGATAAGTTAGGCAGACCTCTAACATTTTTTATTTTTACTGATCTTAATCATGTTATCAAAATTCACATGCCATAACCTTTTATGCCACAACCATGCATCTTCATCTTTCATCATTAAACAAGAAGACTGATCATTATCAAGATAAAACAAATTACCTCTTGATTGTGTTCCAGTTCCAACAAATCTTCCTTCATCATCAAATATCTTCACTTTCTTTCTCTCAAAAGAAACTTAGTGGCCTGAATTGTTCAGCTATGCCACACTTAGCAAATTATAGTTTAGTCCTTTTACCCAATAAGCATTGTCACATCTAATTTTATCATTTATCATCAGGGATCCTTTCCATCTAACCATAAAAGGTGCATCATTACCCATTCTCATAGATCCTCCATGTGTTCTTCAAGATGATCAAATTTTTCTTCATCACTAGTCATGTGATGTGTACAACCACTATCTATGATCCATGTATCATTTTTATTAACCTTAGAGATAAGTGTTGTCTCTACATACCTTTCATCTTCCTCTGAATCATCCTTCATTGCAACAAATACTACCTCCACATCTTCATTAGTGTTGGTATCAGTGACATCTTCTTCTGCAATGTAGCATACCTTCTTGCCTTTATCATTATTGTCTCGGTTGTCTCTGTTGTAGTGTCGGTGACTTTTGTTTCCTCTTCTCCTATAGCTTCCTTCACCAGATCGGTCTTTGTTTCTATCATCATCTTTTCTATGTGGACATCTAGCAGCAATATGACCAACCTCTTTATAGTTAAATCATGCTAAAGGTAATTTACCTCTATATCTTCCTTTACCTTTAGGTAACCTTCTGGCCATAAGAGCTTCAAGTTCATCAAGCTCATCATCAGTATTGCTATCACTATCATCATTCTTATTTCTGCTACTAGACTTACCAATCTTTAGAGAAGACATAAAAGAAAATTCAACAGATGGTACAACACTATTATCAAAGTTGTTCAGTTCAAAGGTTGTAAGCTTACCAATCAGATTATCAAGAGTAAGGTTGTTGCTAGATGCAGACCTAGTTTCATGAATTGCAGATATTCTAATTACATAAACAGACAATAATGTTTTGATAACTTTACTTACCATTGTCTCTTCATCAATAACACCATCAAATCCTTTGATAGCATGAACTACCTCTTTTAATCTGTTTGTGTACTACATAATATTTTCTCCTTCATTTTCATATCATTGAATCTTCCCCTTAAGATTTCAGCTCTGGCTCTTTTGACATTCACATCACCACTATAAACTTGAGAAAGTTTATCCCACATCTACTTAGTAGTAGCATAGTCCTTGATATCTTCAAATTTGGCATCTGTACAAGCAGCAACAATCTCCATCATAGTAACTATTATACACTAAGTTTGCACCCTTGTTTCAAGCTCTCGTAGTCTTGATAACCTAATATAACATGGGAATCATCTCCAGGTTGTGGGACCTATGCTAATTGAAATGAGACCTCCAGGTTCTAGGCTAGCTCCTCTTGTATAATCACCTTAATTTGCTTCTAGACATGAACAGTAAATCTTTCGAGGGAAAGGGATAGAAGGAGTACTTAAAAGGGAAATGACTTGAAAGCAAACTACCTACTAGGTGATACACCGAAATGAAGGGTTTGAATCTCAGTATAGAGGATGAAAATAATGAACAACTCAAGCCTAGGAGATCACAACTCACTAAATAGGCCTACATAAATATTTCATAGAAGGGTCTGTAATAGAAAAGAGACTATTCAGGGAAAGAGAGAGAACTTTCACAAACAATAGTATTCCTAAAAGTTTAGACACAATCTACAACCTGCAGACAAATATTCACCTCTAAAACTTGGCATAGGAATGAGACAAGATTGTTAAGGGGTTGAGGTATACCCACAAAAGAATTCACATCAAATCATCCATAATAACACATAATAATTGCAGAAAGAGAGAGGGATCAGGAACCCTGAGATATCACTCAAAACATGCATATACTTTGATTCAATAAGAGATAATTTAGGCAAGGAAGCATAGGGACATGAAGAATTGTCACAAAATACCTCTGCAATATTTGAATCATCAATGGGAGATTACAGAATGTAGAAAACCAGAGGGCAGAAAAAATGCCACAAATATCCTTCTAAGAAAGAGACTTTCTTCTTTACAAAATGTGAACTCTAAGCTTCTAAAAGCTCCAAAAACAATATATACATCTCCTCTAATGCACCCCGACAGGAGCAAGAACCTAATTAGGGTTACATAATTTTGCATGGAATAAAAAAACCCTAATTTTGTCACCTCTCATCATAAATACATCTTTACAAATATCTTGAATGATAAAAAAATCTACGTTTGCATGTCCATTTCATGCCCTATCCACCTACGGACAAGTCACCTTGATCCATCTACTTCTTGGAAACTCAGCCTTGAAATTAATGTTATGGTACCTGGGAAACAAGAATAGACCCACGACGATTGTCTAGACCTTTATCATCAACCTCCCAACTACAAATGTCCTGAAGAATTTATTCTGAGCTACCCTAGGTTTGGTTTAAAATGTGATCGTCGATCCTTTTATTTCCCGATAGATCGGGTGGCTCATATTGATTTTATAATAGTCTCGGGCCCCTTCAAAATTCAAAAGACCACATCATTAGGAGGGCCCAATAGAAAATGAGCATGTCAGAGAAGACTGACACCTCAGAAGTCAAAGGAACTTGGACCCTGCATTGGATGGTGGTCGCATGATCACATGGGCTCAAAAGATTCCATGCGATCATGTGACCACCATAGATCTTTCTTCCCTACCATCTCACTAAGATACTCGGCCCTACTGATAGATTTCCACATCACCAGCTCATGACCAATCAAAAGCTTTACACATCAACTCATTTGACAATACGGACCCATGACCCTCTTTATCTTCATCACACAGTTATCGTTATACCACTAGCTTAAATAGCATGCATCTTACCTTGGCGGTATAATGACGATCTTTGATCCTGCTCAGAACTTAATCCTTTGAGGAAGCTGACCCCACTGAAAAACTTCCACCTGTTCAAAACCCCAGCCAATGAGGAGTGAGCACATTAGAAAAGAGGACCCACTGTCAGAGCCATGGCAATAAAGTAGCATCAACGGCTGTTGCACAATCGCAAGGGCAAGGAATATTCCTTGCGAACACATGACAACCATCAGATCCTTGAGGAAAGATAGCCACCAGGCCCCACTGACACCTCTCCATGTCACAAAACCAATGACCAACTAGAAGCAGACACCTTAGACTACATGGCAATGGACCCACTGATAGCAGCATTGTATTGGAAGGAAGATCGACAACCGTCATTACACCACGTGCTTAAACAGGCAACATCTTTCCTTAGTGGCGTAGCAACAACCACAAGATTTTGCTGAGCTTTAACCTTTGCAGATGAAGAATGGACCTACCAATACAGGTGTCATCCTATCACATGATCGCAAGGGCTCAAAAGATTCCTTGCAAACATGCGACAACCACAAGTTTCAAAGGGAAGGTCGGGAGGAAATATTTGTCAAAAGCTTAGGCTTTGGTAGAAAAAAAATTAAAAGGGACCCTGCCCAACAACCTTGAGACTTAACACATGAAGGTGGTCAAATTTTTAGCACATGCATTTTAAAGATTTAAGTGGCCCGTGTTAGTCCATTTTCCTGTCAATGAAAAAATCCTATGAAAATGGCCTATTTTCCTTGCAAATTTTGTTAGGTGTCTCGCTTTGCCTGCAATCTTAGTTTTAACTTGCAAAGACAATCCATTTGTTTCATGATGTGTGCCCTTAGCCCTATGTTCTTCATGTTGTCACCTTGCTCTAGTCCAAATTGCACGTGCTGAATTGAAAATCCAGAAAGTTATTCAAGTTCTAAGGTTTGCAGGAAACAAATTTTAAAATTTGCCTCAGTATCAAAAACCCACAATGTTTTTGAAAATCCATGATGTTTTCAGTTTGTGTGAAAACCTTCATTATTTTTTACCTTATGCCTTCCCTCTTTTGTGCACTTATCTTCTGGCATCGAAAACTCTATGTGTTTTCAGTCTTTCACTGTGTCAAAAACTTTGTGTGTTTTTGACCTCAATCTTAACTGTGCAAGTGCAATCGGTTGGTGGGACCCAGTTCTTCTCAGTTGCCCAGTGTGGTTAAAGTTCAGACAGGATTGGTGGTTGTCACATGTTCACATGGTGAAGATGTGCGATGTTTATCCTTTACACTTTTGTGATAGCTGTTGGATTTTCTTGTGTGGGCGTGAAGTGGGTCCAGGTGGGCCCAGTGTCAGAAGGGGAGCAAGGGTGCATGTTCTTATTGGTTGTCACATGATTGCATGCCAAAATTTTTTGACATGTGACCATGTGAATGGTTCCTTCCTTGTGCATGGGGCCCGATGGTGGTTGTTGTTTGGTGGTCCCATTAGTGGTGATGTGGTGGCTTATAGTTGGTTGTTGCATGATCGCATGTCAGAGTTTTTTGACATGTGATCATGTGACCGATTGACATGTGTCCTTGGGGCCTGGTGGCAGGTGGTAATGTGGCGTCCATAGTGGTGGGCCCAAGTTTTCAAAGTTCTTAAAATGATTGGTTGTCACATGATCGCATGTCAAAGTTTTCTGACATGCGACCATGTGACAAGGCTCCTTCCTTGTGCATGGGGCCCATTGGCAGAGTGGCAGTGGTCCCACTATGTTTTGGTTGGTTCATGTGGTCTGATGTGGTAGTTTCTTAGTGCTGGCATGTAAGGTTTTTGATTGGTCGACAGGATGCTGAGGTGGATGTGCTGGGTGGGACCGTTACTTAATGACTGGTAGTGGCAGTGGTTATGCTGGTGGTTATGGTTTGTAGGTTGTCACATGTTTGTATAGCCCATCTCTAGGTTATGTGATCATGTGACTAACCACTAGATGTCACGGTTGTGGAGTTCTAAGGTGGGCTCATGATCCCAGTCTTGCCGATGTGCTGGTTTTTGATTGGTTTCCTAACTACTGACTGGACTGAGGACCTTTCAGGGGGTTTGTGATCGACTATTGACCGCGGCTAAGTGATTGTAGTCACATGATCATGGGGGTGAGTAAAGTGTCTTGCGATCATGTGACCAGGCCTAAATGTAAAATAGGATTCCTTTATGGGCTGCTCAATTTTCTAGGAAAGCATGATATCAGTGACTGTGATTTAAAGGTTGACCAGTTTGCCGTTGGTGCCAAATTTTAAATGTCTTTGCAGTGGGTTTGCAGCGGCATGAAGTACCAAAATTTATGGTTTTAGTGGCCTGATTACTGATCGGTTTGGTGGCATCATTGATTGCGGTGTGGTCTAGGGTGTTCCATGATCATTTGTAGGGATTTGTACCGTATGGTGATGGACAGATTTTGTTGCTTGAGGCTTTTTGCAGGTCTGTTTAGTTTGATTTGTATGGTAAATTTATGATCTTCCTATCCTTCTCAAAGATTCTTCTCAAGTGCAAAGATCATCCTTGGTCTGATAGGCTGGTGCTAGTTTTCCCTCCAGTGGTTTTTTGAAATTTTACTGTGGTTAGCCATTGTAACCCTGACCCTAGTCACCCTAAGCTTCATGTAATCTCTTTGAGATTCCCAAGGTGGCTAGTGGTATAAATTTTTTATTTTTTGACTGTGTAAGGGTTCTAAATTTTGTCAATTCCAGTGGTTGTATCAACATTAGGGAAAAACCTCATGTATCTTTTGCATATTATCTATGGTGTTTTCTAAATCAACTTGTAATACAGGGATTTGAATCCACATACTTAATATAGTTTCTCATTCTTGGATCTCTCCTTTAGTTGTTCTTAATGAATTTTGAGTTTTCTGGCTCATTGCATTTGGTTGCTTATGTATATGTTTCATCTCTCAGCCTTGATTTAGAATCAGGTTAAAAGTCTCTGAGTGAAGCATAGATTCATTTGGTTCAATCAGTAAGGATACTTGTAAGTAGTGTAAGAGATGTTTAACTATGTTTATGGCTTGGATTCTTAGATGAATCTAGTAGTTGTCCTTGTGTTCCATGTTCACTTCAGGTGTGATGCCCAATGGATAAGGCACTGATCTTAAGCTAGTATCCCTGTGCTGATGCAAAGTGTTGCATGGTTGTCTACATCCTACAAGAAACCCAATTATATTTAATATCTCCAATCTGTAATCCCTCATAGTTTTGAGGTCACAAGGCCATTTTACCCTTCATAGCAATAGAGATTCAATGAATGTCTGGTTAGCATTTAGTAGTCTCTTTCTATCATCTACTTTGTTTAATCCAGTCCAAAGCCCTAAAATGTTAAAGTTATTGGATTAGGTACACCCGCCATGGTTTTGCAGAGCCAGAAGTGAAGAGGGTAGTCTTGTCCCTATAGTTGGTCCAGTTGCCTTGTAGAGCTTTCACACTTGGATTTAACTAGTCCTAACATTAGTCTCAAGGCATATTGGCAGCCCTAAGTTGCATAAGAGTTTTCAAACACCAACAGCCTGAAAAGGTAATGAAGAATTAGAATCGGCCAAAGGGGTTTTTAGGGTTCTGTAGCAACGGCTAGATTTTCAAATGTACTTGTAGGCCAGAGGGCTTAAAACATTTGTAGAGACCAAAAGACAAGGCAGAAATTCATAAATTTTTTTGATGGTGTTCAACAGGGTAAAATGAAGCTTTAGCTCAACTTGTGACCAAAATGCATAGAATAGGGAATTTTGGGTAACATTTTGGTGATTTCTGCTAGATGTCAGCCTGCTAGACATGGAAAACTAGTGGCCTAAATGCAATCCATTGGGCATGGGGTCAACATTTGAGCATAAGAAACCTTCATAGAGAGACAGACCTAGAACCAGAGGGACAAAACTGTGCATGGGCACTTATTGGAAAATAGGGAAAGTAACCAAGAAACAAAAAATAGGGAAACTAACCTAACCTAAACTAACCAGTACTTAACACTAGTCAAACAAAACCATTTACTGATTGTGAGAAATAACTTCCCATCCTTCTTAGCTTACAATAATCCACATGCTCCTAGAAAGCTACTAAAAGATAAATATAGGAGATATGTAGAATCACCTGCTTGACAAGGATTTGACTGATATGGATTTTACTCACTTGGTCAAGCTGGTTGTAAGTATCACCATTCTAAGGAGGATCAGTAAGCAGCAATAGGACCTTACTTACTTGGTCAATGGGGACAACAAGCTAATTTGTTTCATTCTTAGCCTCAGCTTCTGGTGGAATATCATATTGGGATGCTGGCATAATTTGTACTCCTTTGATAACCTCCATCCTGGCCAAATTCCTGATAGGGCAGCCATGAGAGATGTTGGCCTAGAACTCTCCTTGATAGACTCAGGCTCCTGAGAGAGTATTTCAGTCTGATTAATCTCCTCCTTATTCTGACTGGAAGTAACTACCTCATGTACCTTATAGGTGTTCTCTAGAAATGTGGTCTTGTCATCAAGATGCAAGCAAAAGTATTCCATCTTGTCCCAGAATTGATCTTCTTCTTCTTCTTCTAGATTCTCTTGTAGGAGAAGTATACTATTGTCAACACAATTATCATGATTTGCTGAAAACTCATTTATCTTGACTTGTGTAGAGAGAACCTACTTGAGATCAGCAATCTTCTGCTCAATGATCTCCTTTTCTTTTTCAAGTTGAAAACATTTCTCAATCTGCATCTAATAGCCTCTCTTATATGTTTCAGCTATAGAAGCCAGGAATCCTATATTTTGCTTGAGATTCTGTAGCTCTCTCTCATGAAACTCCTCATGAGCTCTTTGTTCTTTTTCTTTCTCAATCTGAAACTCATTGCCTCTATCAAACATGGCCTCTATCAAAACCCTTTGGTCTTGAACCACCTTTTCACAATTATTTTTATGAACCTCCAATTCTTCATAGGCATCCTTCTGAGCTGCTAATGTTTTTTGAAAACCTTCCTCTTTTATAGCTATAGCAGCACTAACCTTAATCAAGTTTTCCTTGTAAACTTTGTTCAACGTTGCTAGATTACTTGCAAGGGCTGCCTAACTTTTTTGCTGTCCTACAATGATTTCTTCACATTGCTTCCATCTAGCATTGAACTACTCTTTTTCTTGTGTTCACATGTGCCTTTTTTGTGTTTCCAACACCTCTTCATAGTGTCTCTTTTGTTCTTCTAGCTCCCTTTAATAAACCTCCCTTTGTGCCTCCAACCCTTCAGCAAGTTTGGCCTCATTTCTCTTGTATTGCTCTGCCAAATACCTCCTATAACCTTGATCCTACTGAGCCAAAGCTTGTTGTTGTTGGATTTGGGTATGATAGGCATGCTCCTTCATGGAAAGCCTTTCCTCTTGAGGTTGCTGATATGTGTATTAATGCTGCCATGATACTGGAAGTTGGGTGGGTGGGGGGTAAACATGAGGTGTATGCTGCTCCATTACTGCAACTGGGTAGTCCTGCATGAAATTAGAAGTACCACTATTCTGATAAACCTAACCTCCATGAAATGAAAGGATGTCTTCATGGAAAGAAGGATGGTAATCCATTTTAGGAACTGAGTCCACTCAAAACTAGTAAATGTGAACTCAAAGTCACTAGATATGCAAAACAATGACCTCTCAAAGGTCTACAACCTACTGGATGCATATCAAAACCAATAAGAACTATGAAAACTATGACCTCTTGGTCCCACCGGGCGTGCCAAAATTGTTATACACTAAGTTTGCACCCTTGTTTCAAGCTCTCATAGTCTTGATAACCTAGTATAACATGAGAATCATCTCTAGGTTGTGGGACCTATGCTAACTGAGATGAGACCTCCAGGTTCTAGGCTGGTTCCTCTTGGATAATCACCTTAATTTGCTTCTAGACATGAAAAGTAAATATTTTGAGGGAAAGGGATAGAAGGAGTACTTGAAAGGGAAATGACTTGAAAGCAAACTACCTACTAGGTGATACACCGAAATGAAGGGTTTGAATTTTAGTTTGGAGGATGAAAATAATGAACAACTCAGGTCTAGGAGATCACAACTCACTAAATAGGCCTACATAAATATTTCATAGAAGGGTCTGCAATAGAAAAGAGACTATTTAGGGAAAGAGAGAGAGCTTTCACAAACAATAGTATTCCTAAAAGTTTAGACACAATCTACAACATGTAGACAAACATTCACCTCTACAACTTGGCATAGGAATGAGACAAGATTGTTCATGGGTTGAGGTATACCCACAAAATCATTCACATCAAATCATCCACAATAACACACAATAATTGTAGAAAGAGAGAGGGATCAGGAACCCTGAGATATCACTCAAAACATACATATACTTTGATTCAATAAGAGATAATTCAAGAAAGGAAGCATAGGGACATGAAGAATTGTCACAAAATACCTCTACAATATCTAAATCATCAATGGGAGATTACAGAATGTAGAAAACCAGAGGGCAGAAAAAATTGCACAAATAGCCTTCTAAGAAAGAGACTTTCTTCTTTACAAAATGTGAACTCTAAGCTTCTAAAAGCTCCAAAAACAATATATACATCTCCTCTAATGCACACTGACAGGAGCAAGAACCTAATTAGGGTTACATAATTTTGCATGGATTAAACAAACCCTAATTCTGTCACCTCTCATCATAAATACATCTTTGCAAATATCCTAAATGATCAAAAAGTCTATGTTTGTGTGTCCATTTCATGCCCTATCCAGCCGCAGACAAGTCACCTTGATCCATCTACTTCTTAGCAAATCGGCCTCAAAATCAATGTTATGTTACCTGGGAAACAAGGATAGACCCATGACGGATGTCCAGACCTTTATCATCAACCTCCCAACTACAAATGTCCTGAAGAATTTATTCTGAGCTACCCCAGGTTTGGTTTAAAATGTGATCATCGATCCTTTTATTTCTCAGTAGATCAGGCAACTCATATCAATTTTACAACAGTCATGGGCCCCTTGAAAAGTCAAAAGACCATGTTGTGAGCAGCACCCAATAGAAAATGAGCACATCGAAGAAGACCGACACCTTAGAAGTCAAAGGAACTTGGACCCTACTTCAGATGGTGATCACATGGGCTCAAAAGATTCCATGCGATCATGTGACCGCCATAGATCTTTCTTCTCTACCATCTCACTAAGATACTTGGCCCTACTGATAGATTTCCACATCACTAGCTTGTGACCAATCAAAAGCTTTACACATGAGCCCATCTGACAATGCAGACCCATGACCCTCTTTATCTTCATTGAACGGTTGTCGTTATACTGCCAGCTTAAATAGCATGCATCTTACCTTGGTGGTATAATGATGATCATCGATCCTGCTTGGAACTTAATCCTTTGAGGAAGCTGACCCCACCGAAAAACTTCCACCTATTCGAAACCCCAGCCAATGAGGAGTGAGGACATTAGAAAAGAGGACCCACTGTCAGAGCCATGGCAATAAAGCAGCATCAATGGCTGTCGCACGATCGCAAGGGTAAGGAATATTCCTTGCGAACATGTGACAATCATCAAATCCTTGAAAAAAGACAACCACCGGGCCCCACTGACACCTCTCCATGTCACCAAACTCATGGCCAACCAAAAGTGGATACCTTGGACTACGTGGCAACAGACCCACTGATAGCAGCATTGTATCGGAAGGAAGATCGATGGCTATTGTTACACCATGCACTTAAATAGACAACATCTTTCCTTAGCGATGTAGCAACAACCACAAGATTTTGCCAAGCTTTAACCTTTGCAGATGAAGAATGGGCCCACTAATACAGGTGTCATCCTATCGCATGATTACAAGGGCTCAAAAGATTCCTTGCGAACATGTGACAACCACAAGTTTCAAAGGGAAGGTCGGGAGGAAATATTTTCCAAAAACTTAGGCTTTGGTAGAAAAAAAATTAAAAGGGACCCCGCCCGACAACCTAGAGACTTAACACATCAAGGTGGTCAAATTTTTAGCACATGCTTTTTAAAGATTTAAGTGGCCCAAAAAGGTAATGAAGAATTAGAATTGGCCAAAGGGGTTTTTAGGGTTTTGCAGCAACGGCTAGATTTTCAAATGTACTTGTAGGCCAGAGGGCTTAAAACATTTGCAAAGACCAAAAGACAAGGCAGAAACTCCTAAAAATTTATGATGGTGTTCAACAGGGTAAAATGAAGCTTTAGCTCAACTTGTGACCAAAATGCATAGAATAGGGAATTTTGGGTAACAGTAACATTATGCTCATGCCTGTCTCTTAGTTGATCAAGGTTCAAGGGACCAGTGGGCGGTGCAAGGTATCCATTCTCCATCAGTGTGAGGGAAGAATTTCCAATTCTAGATACATGCAGCTTCATTCGGCTTTTCCATATTGTGAAGTTATCCTTGTTTAGCTTTGGCACTTCCCTCTTATACATTTTGAGATCTTTGTGCTGAAGTCCTTAAAAGTCTGTTCGAAGAAACCAATGCTCTGATACCAATTGTTAGAATAACTAAGAGGGGGGTGAATCAATTATCCACAGTCCCAATCAAAAAATGTATATCCAAAAATAATTTACTAAAACTTTTGTAGCTCAGTAACATAAAGTAGTAAACTATCTGTGCTTTTACAGATTACTAGTCAATAACATATAGTAACTACCGATCAAATCTAATATGCAACATGTAAAGTATGATATCCAACAATCATCACAATCAACACATAACACAAGAGATTTAACGTGGAAACCCTGTAAAGGGAAAAACCACCTGGGACCGACAACCCAAAAAATTGTTCACTCTATTGAAGTGAGGTCGGTGAAGACCCAACCCTGTTAAAGGTTACAAACACACTGTAAGGTGTGACCTTGTTAGATGATTTTAGACCAACTGTTATCATCCAACCAGCATTCATTATGGGTTTGACAAGATAACAAATGTACACTCTATGAATGACATTACAAGACTTTATAGTCCACTTTGTTAAGAGATTTAGCTGTTTACAATGGTTAAAATGTAACAGGAGGTGATCTAATTACAATACAACTTCAATTGCAGATTATTAGATCTATGTTAAGCTCATTCAAATCCTCTGATCAATATATCAATTATATTTCAATCAATATTCAGTAACTTACTGTCTCTCGGTAATAGCTTTCTGACGCTTGGTAATCTTTGCAGTTTGGTTCTCCTTAACCAGTTTGATTAGACATGCATGAAGCTTGTTCATGTGATATCTCTATAGTCTCCTTCTTTTGGCATCTCATCATTATGAAATCCTAGTCTCTTAAATAGACAAGTAAACCATTTTAATTCCATCCATCACATTTTGCTGCTTAATCTCCTTTGTTGATTTTGTTGCTTTAACCTTCCTCGGTCGATGTGTCAGTAACACATTTTATTTCAATCCCTTAGATCTTCTTCAAATTATGCTAGCCATTGATCTTCATAAAAAACATTATCTTCACCCAATTATAATACTTTACAGCTCATCAACTTTTGTCAGCTAAACTAGTCATTTAGTTCTTTTCTCCCGCTTAGTTAACAAAGGAATGCATCGGTGAACACAAGCTTGGTATACACTACACTACATTAGTGTATACTAAAATGCTTCTTTAATCGACCACACTACTTTGTGCATTTTTCTCTATCCTTCATCATAGATGAATTCAACATAATCAAGTCAATAACAGAAGGTCATAGACTCATTCATAAGTTACACAATGTATTCCTTATCCTCATCTGTCATATCCATCTTCCTCATATAGATATATCTATTCTTCATCTCTTTTCTTCATCTTTCTACATATGTATAGGTATAGTAACTTAAAAGATAAGTATTGGCAAAACTAGTTGACATCAATGACAACATATTACTGATTTAATCATCTTACATATCTAATTAGCAACTCAGTGATCTCAAATCATAGATCTTCAAGTCTTATAATTTATTCAAATCAGTTGTAGTTCATCAGATTCTGATACCCTTTTGGACTTTAGGGATCATATACAAGCACCAAGGTGTGAAGTTAAGTGGAGAATAAGGAAACACCTAATCAAGGCAGGGCTAATAGGCCTAATTAGGTCTTCAATTTCACTACAAGTGCTCTTTCCTCCAAAAAAATTCCCAACCCAATTATGGGAACATGTGACAGCATATATAAGGACTCTAAATCCATATTTTTAGGTCTTGGTGAATCCCCAATAAAGAATTATGCTTATTGTACTCAGTCGCTTGTAGGTGCACACATAGGGATGTACACCTAGGGCATCATGAAAAATTCACTTTCCTACAAGTATCCACTTCTAACCTACACAATATGAAATTACATAAACAAAAATTTAATTCCACCAAGGGGTATTGGATTCCCATGGTGGAATCGGTCAAAACACTCAAGCCCTATTGAAAACCCTGGTTTTAGGCCTTCAATCCAGACAGTCCAACAAAAACCTTGATAACTCCCAAACTAGGATTGATCAAAATATGAAATAAATTGCATATGAAATTAGATTCAAAGAGAAAACTTTTTTCTTTAGAGATTCATGCCCTCATGTCCGTACCAGTCCATACACACCAGTTTTCCTCAAGATTTGCAGAGAAATGATTATGTTTTTTATTGATTCAAATTGCCAAATTACATATGCTTACCTTCCACCCACCTAATAGGGCTTATGAAGGCCTACCCCATTGTTTACAACCTAATTTCAAACTATATGACTATTGGGGGGGTTGTTTACAACTTTTGGGAAAAGTTGTCAAAGTTGCTAAGCAACTTTTACAACTTTTTAGCACTTTTTTCATTCTAGGTGACCAAGATTGGTCCATACCTAAATCTAATGATCCAACATGTATCCCAACCATTAAATCATAAAAATTTAAAAATTCTAAGATTCTAGGCCCTTTGACCATCTTTGACCATAGTTGACCAAGGGCTTATACTTGTGCCAATCCTAGAACTAGGTCTTACAATTTGGTCTAGATGCCTAAATGATAGGTCTAACCTAATCTAGAAGTTCCTAGGACTTTGATGAATCATCATTTATTATGGGTGCTCCTACACCATACTCCCCTTGAGTTTAGAACTCAAGTTCCTACTTGAGGTTAACTATTCCACCGAAGTTCCATGTTTCTTGATCTAGTCTTTAGTCATCCAAGTTACATCTATGTTGGGTAGTCATTTCCATTTGACAAGGTACTTCATTTACTTCTTGGTTCTGGTCTGCTTTAGCAACTTGGTGTCCAATATTTCCTCTAACTCCACTAGTTTTCTTTGAGAGAGGTTAGTGATATAGTCTTCATCATTGATATCTTCCTTCTCTCCTTGTTCATTTGTTGAACCTGTTATACCTTTGTAGGGGGTGAGGTCTGCAACATTGAAAATTGGAGAGATTTGCAAGGTAGGGGGAAGAGAGATCTCATATGCATTTTCTCCCATTTTGTTGAGTATATTTCATGGTCCAAATTTCTTCATGTGAAGTTTGGAATATCTACCCTTAGGTAGTCTCTCTTTCCTCAAAAATGCCCATACCTTATCTCCAACTTTGAAGTGGATTTCCCTTCTTCTTTTATCAACATGTTCCTTGTATTTCAAAGTGGATCTTTGTAGTGCTTCCTTTACCTCATGCTACACCTTTTTGATGAGCTCTACCAATTATTTCCCTTAAGCATTGATTTTGAAATCAGATAGTAGTTCTACCAGGTCCAATGGTCCTTTGGGATGAAGGCCATACACTGCTTGGAAGGGGGTCTTGCCTATTGACCTGTTCATGGAGTCATTGAATGCAAACTCTGCCTGGGGCAAGAGTTTATCCCAACTTTGAACATATTGTTTAGTTGGGCATCTTAGGAGATTGCCTAAGGATCTATTTACTACCTCAGTCTTCCCATCAGCTATGGGTGATAGGTAGAGTTGTAGGGTAGATTAGTTCCTAGTTTCTTCAAGAGTGTCCTCCAAAAGTGGCCTTGAAACTTCACATCCCTGTCAGATACAATTGTTTGAGGTAGACCATGGATCTTAATTACCTCTTTAAAGAAAAGATGTGCAATATGAGAAGCATCATTTGTGCTTTTACATGGCACAAAATGGACCATTTTACTAAACCTATCCACTATCACAAAAACACTATCAAAACCTTGTTTTGTTCTAGGAAACCCCATTACAAAATCCATTGAGATTGACTCCCATGGTCTAGAAGGAATTGGTAAGGGTTGGTATAACCCTTGATTTGTTGACACACCTTTAGCTTGCTGATAGATAGTGCAAGTCTCTATGAACTTTTTGACATCATTGTTCATCTTTGGCCAAAAATAGCTCCTTCTTACAATGTATGTTGTCTTGTCGATACCAAAGTGTCCTCCTAGGCCACCATAGTGCTTCTCCCTTATTATATTTGTCCTCATTGAAAATTTTGAAATGCATAGTTGAGCTCCTTTGAATAGGAGTCGATTTTGAATAAGGTATTCAAAAAAATCAGTATTGTATCTTCCAACCATCTTTGTGCAAACTTGAAATTTTTTTGCAAAATCAGGATCATCAGGGTATAGATGTTTGAGGGAATCAATTCCCACACTTTGAAGTTGTATTTCTTCAACTAGACTAGCCCTCCTGCTAAGGGCATCTACAAATTTTTTTGCTACACCCTTCTTGTGCTTGATGTTGAAGGTGCTTGCCTACAACTATTCAACCCATTTAAGATGTCTAATAGAGAGCTTTTCCTATGAATTGAGAAAACTTAATGCATGATTGTCAGTGTATACCACAAATTATTTTTGGATTAGATAGTTCCTCCATTTCTTGAGGGCTTGGACCATGGCAAAGAGTTCTAAGTCATAGGTTGAGTATTTTATTTTGGCCTCATTTAGTGTCTTAGATAAAAAGGCAACTACTTTACCTTCCTGACTTAGGACTGCACCTATGGCTAAGTTACTTGCATCTATCTCCACAGTGAAGACCTTGTTGAAATTAGGTAGAACAAAGATAGGATATTGGGAAACTCTATTTTTCAAGTATTGAAATGCATCCTTTCCTTTCTTTGTCCAAGAAAACTTATTCTTTCTTCCTCCTTTAATGGTGTTATTGATAAACTTCCTATACTAGGTGGCAAGTCCATGGAAGCTTCTTACATCACCTTGGTTCTTTGGTGGAGGCCAAATGATGATTGCTTCTACCTTCTTAGGGTCCATCTTGAGGGTACCTTGTGAGATCACAAATCCTAGGGAAACAAGTTCCTTCTTCATAAAAAGGCACTTTTCCAAGTTGATCACCAACTTGTGTTGATGAAGTCTCCTTAGTACCTAGTCCACATGATCAAGATGCTCCTCCTTGCTTTGATTGAATATTAGTATGTCATCAAGGTAAATAACAACAAACTTTCCAATAAAATCAATGAACATCTCATTCATAAGCCTCTTAAAAGTACTAGGGGAATTTCTTAACCTAAAAGGAATTACTAACCATTCAAACAAACCTTCAATAGTTTTGAATGCTATCTTCCATTCATCTCCTAGTTTGATCCTAATCTAATGGTATCCAGACTTTAAGTCTATCTTGGTGAAGTAGCAAGAACCTCCTAGTTGATCCAAAAGGTCCTCAATTCTGGGCACGGGGAATCTATATCTTATAGTGATCCTATTTAGGGCTCTACTATCAGTACACAACCTCCATTTTCTATCCTTTTTGGGTTCCAAGATTGATGGCAAAGCACATGGACTGAGAATTTTTTGAATGAGTCCTCTTTCCAATAGTTCACTGACCTATTTTTTGATCTCTACATGATGCAATGGTTTCATCTTGTATGGGGCCTTGTTAAGCATGGACGAACCAGGTATCAAGTCAATTTGGTGACTGATATCTCTTAAGGGAGGGAGGCTTGTGGGCATGTCGCTAGCAGTGACATCTTTATATTTTTCAAGTAGCTCCTTGGCTTCATTTGGTATAGGATCACTTTGATAAGACCTTATGTTGTCCTTGGGTTTAGAGACTAGAACAAAAGCTTTAGTATCAGGTTCCTTTAATCATTTTAACATCTCTTTCTTACCCATGATGATGACAATAGGTTCTTTTTTAGATTTGTTATTCTGCAGGGGCTTCATGGTAAAATTTTTCCCATCCTTGGTGATGGAGTAGGTGTTCTTCCTACAATGATGTATGGAATCTACATAAAATTTCCAAGGCCTTCCTAGAAGGATGTGTGAAGCATCCATTTCAACAACATCACAAAGAACTTTATCCTTAAAGTCTACAATTGAAAACTCTATCCATGCTTGTTTTGTTACTAGAGTTTTTTGGCCCTTTGTTAACCAAGAAACATGATAGGGGAAAGGGTGTGGTTTCTTAGGAAGGTTTAACTTTTGGACCATTTCACTAGATACTATCTTTTCAGTTGAACCAAAATCTATGAGTAAGTTACATACCTTCCCATGGCAATTGATCTTTGTTCTGAAGAGGTTTTTCCTTTGTGGAGGCTCTTGGTTCTATGTAACTTGAAGAAATACTTGTCTCATCATAAAACACACTCCTTCCTTTAGTTCTGAGTCCCTTGCATCTACATTTTCTTATTGTTAGTCTTCTTGAATGAGTTGTGCTATCCTCTCACCTTGATTGTTGTTATTCCTCTTTTCAGGGAACCTTCCTACATGATATCCTAACTAATTGTAGTAGTAGCATTTGAGAGGTCCATTTCCTCTCCTTTAATTTGTTCTCCCTCTATTGAAGGGTCTCCTTCCTCTATAGTTCCCTCTTGAGTTTGAATCACTATTTTCCTTGTCTCCTTGGTCAGTGGTTCTACTTCTGCTACCACCATTTTGTCCTTTATTCTAAGAGGATCCTCTTCCTCTAAAGTTCTTCCCACTATCATTTGTCCTTCCCTTACCAAACTCCTACTTTCATTTCCATTTCTCCTCTACCTTTAGTGCCATTTGATAGAAATTTTTGACTGTGGTAGGGCAATGTAGGCTATGTCATGCCCCACAAGGGAACCGGGGAAGAGAACAAAGATTCTCTTTGTAAAAGAAAACCTAAGTAATGATTTATGAAAAATTTTGAACTTTAAAAGAATCAAATAAACAAAACATAGATTAACTTAGATTCCTCCAAGGTTCTCTTTTCATTTAATGTACAAAACATTAAGTCCATATAGTATACTAACAAATTGATTTATTTCATAAGCGACTACATCACAACATTTGTAGATTCTTTATAAAGAAATATAAGGTAGTTCCATTTCAATTTTCCATTTAAATCCATCTATATTCCTAAGTATCTTTTATGAACAATAAATCATTTAAAACATTAATCCCATATAATAGAATCATCTAAACATTTGATACATTGCAAATGATACATTTGTTTTTCAATAGCTTTTCACTTAATCAATAATGAGAAACGTACTATTTTTCTTGAATTGTTACAAAGTCCTTTTCCTTTCCAACATACATCTTATACATAAAGTTCATGCTTTCCCTTTTTCCTTTTTCCTAAGTCTACCCATTCCAAATACATCATTTTGAAATACATTAATGATTACATTACATTCATCTCCTCTTGGGAGGTAATAATAAATTTACATCATGAAAGATAAATACAAGTCTTCACCCTTGAAAACTGGAACATAAGCAAGCACAAATCCTTAAGCACTGCATCCACAAAAGATACCTCGATAAAAAGATTTACCACCCAACCACATGGATACCAAAAGGCCCACTCCCTCATGCTAGGAGATAAACACCAAGGTCCACAAAGAAGAATAACTAGGCCATACCTAGGGTTGGGTAACCTTTCCCAAATAATAAATTAAAAGGAAGATCAAAGTATAAATCTTTTCCCCAAAGGTTCTAAGGCTTGGTAAAAACTCTAAGAAACAACCTAAGTGAGTGTCATTGCATAGCCCTCACCCCTTGGGTTGTCCTAGTACTAGCCACTCCAGGCCCTGACCCCCAAGTAGGCACATGCGGAACCGAATGCCTTTCATATAGACAAGCGCCATTCGATCTTACCTCTGCATAGGCACCTTCTCCCACTCCCATCCATAGCCTTTACTAGCACTAATGGCATGGGTGAGGCACATTTAATATTTTTACATGTTTTAACCCATTCCCATAAGTTTTAATTAAATTATCACTTGTTAAAATAACTCTTCAGTCGGATATCTTGGTACTAGCCACTTAGGGCCCTGACCCCACACTAAGAGCCACTCACTTAGTGTCCTTAGGTTTTCTACCCTTAACCAACACATCACAAATACATCATACATGAAATAAAACACATCATAATCACTTTTAAGAACTTACATCAAAGAACAAAAAAGAATAGGATAGTTTAGGGATGTTTAGGAAAATTAGGAGTGGTTTAGGGAGACCTAGGAGAGTCCTGATCCTCCAGAAAATCCTAAAACCTAACCCTACTTCCTACACACATCCTAGCCCTATTAAGGCATCTAAATACACCATATAACCTTCATCAAACAAGGAATCATCACATATCAAGTTTACACAAATTTCCATATGCCAAAACACAATGCTCCACAAAACCTCCGGTGCCTGGAATTTAACTAAGTCTAAATTTTCAAGAAATCTCAAAATTAGAAGTTGCATCTTAACTCCTATGAAGCTGAAACCTATCTCAATCATCTCGAAAGGTACCTGATTCCTTTATACAAGTATAACTTAAAGTATAAGAAATTAAAGTACCGTAACTTATACTTTAATGTTATACTTGTATAAATCTTGTTTTCCTCGGTACACACTAATCTACTCAGTTGACACTAGTTTGCTCGGTTCACACAGTTAGGTCGGTTGATACTACTTTCCTCAGTTGACATAGACTACTTAGTTAACACTACCTTCCTTAGTCACCACTGACTTTCTTGGTCAATACTAACTTGCTCAGTCACCACTAACTTGCTCGGTCAATACTAACTTTCTCGGTCACCACTAACTTGCTCGATCAATACTAACTTTCTCGGTCACCACTAAACCAATTTCTAGAAACTACAAAAGATGACTGTCAACTCTGACTTGCGGGTAAAACTGGGCATTATGGGGACTATGGTTGCCTAATCTGGGCACGACCCATTTCAGATTTCCTAGTTTCCCTTCAGAAACAGCCATCAATCCATCCCATCTATCCAACAAATCTGTTTTAGATCTAGACAAAGGAAGGTGGTACAAAAACAAATATGAAACTATAGGGCTGAATTACTAGTTCTAAATACTAGAAGTACTCTTGGATATTATGAAAAGAAAGGGGATAAAAAGGAGAATACTAAGGAGTCTACAAACTCTTACAAATGCATAAATATTTGTATACACTCAATACAGGAAATAAATCCATTCAACATGTTCCTACTCTTCAAATTACTAATATAGGCATAATGATATATAACACAACATTCTATAATTTATACCAACAACAAATATATAGAGAAACATTTAACCAGACTTTAATCATTTCATAGATCACAAAGGAGAGATAACTCTCAGGATGAATTCCAACTTGGAGTCCTACGGAGATTCGATTGATGAAGACCAGTCCAATCCTCTCAACCCTTTCAGCACTCCTTCAAATCCTCTTGAGTACAATCTCCAGCCTCTTCTGGAAACAACCAAATGCCAACTTCAGAGTATATTGAATTTCTCTCCTCACAAATACAATATTCCTACTAGCATAATACTAATCTTCTTATCTTTTTTTTCTGAATCCACTCCTATCCAACACCCCTTCACACAAGAAATCTTTCCTATATATAGATTGGAGGAGGTGGTTGCACAAGTATTCCAACTGATGCAACCATCCCAAATATAATAATTATTAATTAATTAATTTAGTTTGTAAAACCATTCCCGTGACGGGATAAACAAATATTATTTAATAAGATTATAGTCTTTGTCTCCTAAATTTAAGGGTAGAAAAATAGATAATCTTATTTTTAGGAATAATTTACTAATAACCATGGTAAAAGAATTTACCAAACACATTTCCATTAAATGAAAGTTACATAGATTTATTATTATCTATTATTAATAATTTTCTTCACATAATTTAATTAATTTATCATATAATAATATATATATTTATATATGTAGTCATAGGCATATGTGTGTACCCATATGCTTATGGTACATATACCATAAGTAAAACACACTATTATTTAAATATTATAAATATAAGACATATCATTTATTCATACACTTATCCATATTCTTTTACAAAATACAATAGTGATATATAAGGTGAAATATGCCACTATTATTCAAACATTTATTATTATTATTGCCATAGACATCTTATTATTATGGATATTATAAAACATATTAATACCATAAATTCTTCACTATTATTGATATTAAAACCATATCAATAATCTACTAATAAAATTGAACATACTATAAAGACAATTAGAGCCATCATACTCAAAACCTCATTATCAATGAATGCAAAAGATAAGAAACCATCTTCAAGGTCCACAAAACAAACAAACTGAGAGAACACAAAAATCCATACAAGAGACTAACTCGGGAACTCCCCATCTAAGGATAAAAGGATCAGAGGTAGAGTTCCTTTCTATGGAACCTGGTGATATCTCCATAACAACAACAATGATCAAGGATTTTGAGGGATCGCTCAAACCTGTGAAGCTAGGTGGAGACGATACCCGGTACCTACAATCCTACATCACCAAGAAGAGATACATGTATACATATGGATATACATACAAATCAAATATATGCAAATAGAAGACCGGGATCGATACATCATGTGGACCTCAACTAAGTGAGTAACTATGACTTCATCTTGAGTCATGAAGAAACATCAAACACATATCCATAAAACATAAGACATCATGATAATGGTTAGATTAAAATCCTTGGGTTAGCTCCATAAAACATACAAAGATAAATGGTTTTCTAATTTCATAAACATATAAATAATAACCATAAATGAGCATATTAGTCATCTGATAAACATATCATCATCCACAAGACATAAATGTAAATGTATAGTTCTAACCATCATAATAGAATGTCCAAATCAAAAAGTCCAAGTATCACCATAGGAGAGGGTATTATAGGCTAAGTTTCTCTTGAATGGACACTTTTAGACCATTCATTTATCTTGCTAATTTTTCTTCTTCATCTTCTACCACATTTGTCTTCATACATAATCTCAGGAACTCCTCAGTGTATGAGCCTACATCCATGTCTTTTTGTTTTTGAATTTTCATCCTCTTATGGAGTTGTACCCCATAATCTTTAGGTACATATGTCTCTTTAATTAGGGCTATCATCTTGTTTGATGAATTTATCATGCTTTTCCCATTCTTCACCCTCTCTATTTGGATGAAGTTCCACCAAGTTAGGGATGCTCACTTCAACTTGGATCTTTCCATCTTTACCCTCTACTTCTCAGGGATGTCTTCACATTCAAAGAATATTGTCAAGGCCTCTATCCAATCCAAGGCCAAATTTGCATTCACCTTACCATTGAAGACTGGTAATTCTATCTTTTCCTCCATGGTTATTCTCCCCAAGGACTTTAAGGCATCAATGAGAGGCCTTTGGTCTGCATGAATGTTCTGATCAGGAGTGTCTTCCTCCTCTTCACTCCCTTCTTCATTTTCAGACCCATCTTCTTTATCCTTGTCTAGCTTCTTCTCAAGTTCTTGGAGCCTCTTAGTTAAGGCTGTGTTTACTTCCCTTTTCTCTCTCACCATCTTTTCCAATTCACTTTTTGTGACCCTTGTAGGGATCTCATCATCCTCAGCAGAAGACATAGCTCTGATACCACTTGATGCAAAGTGGGCAGCAGGAAGCTTGAAACAGTGAATGATGGTTAAGGGATTGAACCCTTGTACACCCCAATTGTAAAGTGAAGTGCCCTACACCTATCAAAAGTGTAGAAAGGAAAAGTTTTAAGGTTATCACAACCTTGAAATCATAAGAGAAACCTAATCACTAGGTTCTACCAAGTCCAAGACACCAACAACCAAGATTGGCCACAAAGCACTATTGACTCAATTTAGGAATTATCCCCATGAAATGACTAACAAAACTAGGGGTGACCTATACTCATGGATCTAGCCTATTTAGGTCCAATTAAAATAGTTCCAAAGGTTATTTCACTTAAAAGCAACCCATACAACCAAGTTGCTTTACAAATCCAAGACTAGGCTTGTAACCCTTCCTAGAAGAGATTTTGACCATAGATCAAAATGCTTCCACATAAAGTATTGAAAAAGTTGGAGATTATGATACCCTTTTTGACTTCAGGGATCATATCCAAGCACCAAGGTGTGAAGTTAAGTGGAGAATAAGGAAACACCTAATCAAGGCAGAGCTAATAGGCCTAATTAGGTCTGCAATTGCACTACAAGTGCTCTTTCCTCCAAACCAATGCCAAACCCAATTAAGGGAACATGTGAGAGAATATATAAGGACTCTAAATCCATATTTTTAGGTCTTGGTGAATCCTCAACAAAGAATTATGCTGACTGTACTCAGTCGCTTGTAGGTGCACACATAGGGATGTACACCTAGGGCATCATGGAAAATTCACTTCCTTGTAAGTCTCCACTTCTACCCTGCATAATATAAAATTACATAAAAAAACTTTAATTCCACCAAGGGGCATCAGATTCCCATGGTGGGATCGGTCAAAACACTCAAGCCCTATTGAAAACCCTAGTTTTAGGCCTTCAATTGAGACAATCCAACAAAAACCTTGATAACTCCCAAACTAGGATTGATCAAAACATGAAATGAATTTCATATGAAAATAGATTTGAAGAGAAAAATTTTGGCTTCAGAGATTCATGCTGTCATGTCCATACCAGTCTATACACATCAGTTTTCTTCAGGATTTACAAAGAAATGGTTATGTTTTTATTGATTCAAATTGCCAAATTACATATGCTTACCTTCCACCCACCTAATAGGGCTTATGAAGGCCTCCCCCATTATTTACAAGCAAATTTCAAACTATATGACTATTGGGGGGGTTGTTTACAACTTTTGGCAAAAGTTGTCAAAGTTGCTAAGCAACTTTTACAACTTTTTAGCACTTTTTGCATTCTAGGTGACCAAGATTGGTCCATACCTAAATCTAATGATCCAACATGGATCCAAACCATTAAATCATAAAAATAGAAAAATCCTAAGATTCTAGGCCCTTTGACCATCTTTGACCATAGTTGACCAAGGGCTCATACTTGTGCCAATCCTAGAACTAGGTCTTACAATTTGGTCTAGATGCCTAAATGATAGGTCTAACCTAATTTAGAAGTTCCTAGGACTTTGATGAATCATCATTTATTTTGGGTGCTCCTGCACCACCTTGTCTCCAAGCAAAAAACCACTAGCTCTACTATTACAAACTATCAAAAATCAATTTGATCTTCAAGATCTCATAGGATCCAAGTCTAATCACTAACTTCCCTGAGTCCCATTCTCCTCAACAACTACCCCAAACACTCCTTAAATACTAATCTTCAGCCACAATTTAGTTGGAAGAAATAATTAAATCCTAAGCTAAGTTGGCTTCAACTACAAAAAAATATTAAATGCAACAACAGTCGGCTCTCAAATAGCCTTATAAACATTTAATTATCCATGTCGGCCTCTAGATCTACATAGGAGAATACAACCAAATCTCCAAGAACTCCAGTCAGTAAACCAGAACTACTAAGAACTAGAGAAATAACTAAGCACCAGTGAAACAACTGACCTATCCAAGCAACACTGAGCAACACAGGCATCACTGAGTGCAAGTTACATAGAGCACAAGAAATTTCTACCGAGTTCCTTTAGTGACCGATCTCCCTTCAATAAATAAGACCATCGGTTAAAGTTGCAATTGAGTACCATATAAACAAACCAACACACCTCCATGTAGATTCACCAAGTACCCTAGAATTCCCCTACATCAGACACCCCAGGTTCAAAAAGATGTTCTCATATGATGGAAGAACATCTTCCAGGATTCAACACATAAACCCTAAACTAGTTCTTCACATACAAGTCCTCCAACTTTTCAGCTTGCATACTCTTCCACTTTTTTTTCCTCTATCTTTTCAATTCTTTCCTTGATAACACAAAGGCTTGTTCTCCATACTGATCATCCATACCTTTAGGATCCACCAACTCAACTTGGCTACCAATATTCAGGCTTCTCCTACTGATTGTTGTATCCAGTAAAGGCATTAGGGAAAACTTCATGTCATCCTTCTCAATAGTAAACACATTCTTCACACAATCATACATAGCTCTATAATCATTTTGTCAAGGTCTATCGAGCAATATATCACAACTATTCATCTCCACAATATCACATAACATAAGATCCTTATACTAGCCACTCTGAAAATTAATAAAGCACTGCTCCCTCACTTCTAGAAGATGATCATTTTGTAACCAGCCAATCCTATAAGGATGAGGATGCTTCATTCTATTCAAACCAAGTTTCTGAACCATGTCATTAGCAACAAGGTTATCAGTACTATGACAGTCAACAATTACATCACAAATTTTACCTCCAGACTTGCACTGAGTCCTAAACAAATTACTCCTCTGACAAGGTTCCTCCTTTGTACCAAGCAATGTTCTCTGAACAAGCAAGTTCTCAGATTTAGGTTCATTCTAAATGTTCTCATTTACCACAATAGTTCATCGGTCACCAAGCTTCTTTTGTGTATACTCAAAAGAATGGTATCCTTCTTCACCACAATTATAACAAGTACCCTTAAAGATAACTCTACGTGTCTTGTTTTTCAATTCCATAGGCTTTTGTTCATCTTCAACAGTCAAATTATCCTTTGTCGAGTGATCAATCTTTTCCTTCCCTTGGGGACTACTATGTTGTCTCCTTTTCAACTTATTGTCTACCTTTAGAGCATACTGATAAGCATCTTCAACAGAATCAATCTTCAGCATACCAAGCTCATCCTGAATATTAAATCTCAAAACATTCACATACCGAGCTACTTTTTCCTTACCAAGTTCTCTATGTCTAGACCGAATAGTAAGTTTGTAGAACTCCTTAGTATAATCTTCAATAGTCAAATATTTTTTCTTCAGATTTTGCAACTTAAACAAATCAAGCTCATAGTCAGCATGTATGGACTTCGCTTTCAATTTAGTCACCATCAACCTCCACCAATTGATCTTCATTTCACCTTCATCTTCTTTATCTCTTTGTAATTCTTTCCACCAAATAGTAGCATGTCCTTTTAATTTAGTCTGTGCCAATCTTACTCGAAGAGGATCTTCAATTTCTTCAAGCTCAAAGAAGTCTTCTAATTCACCAATCCAATCAATCAATTTCTTGGGTTTCAAAGTACCAGAGAAAGTAGAAACTTCCATTTGGTAACTTTTAATTAACCAAGCTCTAGATCTATGTAACCAACCAGTTCTATTTTCACCAGATCTATCTCTCCGATCATCACCACTAGATCCAGTGGCTTCAAAGTCTTCAACAACTTCCTCATAACCATCTTTAGTACCAACATTCTGAGGTACCCCAGTCATAGCCCTCATGATCTCAGTGATCATGTCATTCTTCATCAATTCCATCTCAAATCTGAAATAAGATTTCACCTTCTCTGTAATCTTTGATTCCATAGCATCATAGAGATCTACAATCTCTTTAGGGCCCAATCTTCTCAGAGGCATCCTTCAAGATTTTTGAAAACCCAAAGCAATGTCGCCAACAAGGTCCTGGTGTAAACAGCCTCAACTAGTTTACACACTCAAGATCTTCACACTCTAATACCACCTGACGTAGGACAGGGGAAGGAGGATCCAATTAAGGACAATCTCTACAAGTATCCAAACACCACAATGTGGAATAACACAACAAGACAATGTTTCAACTAAATTCTCATTAACATGCCTAGCTATAAGGCCTTTTGGGTTAGGGGCAATTACAATCAGAAATAGTTCTATAAGATCAACAAAGATCCAAGCCAACTCCAACTAGTCCAGCTCTAAAACAAATCAGCAACTGATGAAAACCCTAAGGCAGATATGAACTTGAGCTCGCAAGCCTCCAAGCAATCTCCTTGTCTCCAAGAAAACAACCACTAGCTCTGCTATTACAAACTATTAGAAATCAATCTAATCTTCAAGATCTCACATGATCCAAGTATAATCAATAACTTCCCTAACTCTCATCCTCCTCAACAACTACCTCAAACACTCCTTAAATACTAATCTTCAGCCACAAGTTGGCTGGAAGAAATAATTAACTCCTAAGCCAAGTTGGCTTCTACTACAAACAAATATTAAATGCAACAACAATCGGCTCTCAAATATCCTTACAAACATTTTATTCTCCATGTCAGCCTCTATATCTACATAGGAAAATACAACAAAAGATACCAACAATAAATGCACTAATTCAACCAACCAAATCTCCAAGAACTCCAGTCAGTAAACCAAAACTACCAAGCGCCAGAGAAACAAATGACCAAGCCAAGAAACATAGGCATCATTGAGTGAAAGTTCCACTGAGCACGTGAAATTTCCACTAAGATCCTTCAACGACTAAGCTCCCTTCAATAATTGAGACCATCGATTAAAGCTGCAACCGAGTACCAAAAAACCAAAACAACACACCTCTATGCAGATTCACTGAGTACCCTAGAATGCCCCTGCATCCTTTCCAAACACAATTGATGAATCAAGACAAAGGTAAGGCCTCTACCTTAGGAAAAAACAACCAAGTAAACCTCACTTACACTAAGCCAGATCCAAATTTGACCATAAACACCATCACAATCCAAGGTCTAGAAACAAGTTGTGTCATTACCACTTGTCATACCAAAATAATAGTACAAGGAGCGAAATCAAAAAGTTGTTATACCTAGTAAGCCGTCCAATCCAACATCAAGTCAGTACAATCTACTAGACCATTTGGAAAGGACCCTAACACAAATTTTTATCTATGAACTGCTCCACATATTGCCTAACTATAAAGTAGTCTTACACACCCCTAAAACTATCAACCATCCCAAAATATATATATGTTGACAATTTTAGAGGCATGGTAGGGTATCTATCTACTCCACATCACATGGTCTTTGGTGAAAAGGATCTTGTAGCACAAAAACCATCTCACAAATGATCCTTTACATCTAGAAGTTTTCATCAACCTTTGCAAAATCAGACAAGTCTCAATTGATGGAGGAGTAGGTCTGAATATATCTACCCTAAAATTGATACAAGCATAGGGATTTTCTAAGAGTTGTGTAGATATCACCAAGAAGATCATAATAAGAGCTTATGATGATGAATAATGTCCTTTCGAGGGTGTCATAAGTCTCCCAATCATATTGGTTCCAGCAACACAAGACACTATATTTCAAGTCCTCGATTTAGAGTTGGGTTATAACTATTGGAAATTTGGCTATACTAGTGTATATGACTTATTATAGTGTTTTCATTATGGTAATATAGTCATATAGTCATTTGGAGTCAGCGCACTTGATGAGGAGATCAGAAATTGGCTAAGTGTTGAAGACTGGACAGTGTACAAAGTACCTGAAGCTCAAAGCATCAATGCACATGTACAACTAAGTTATGGTATGCACCCTAGAAGATAAGTTGGTTAGACTATATTCATGCTTAGTCTATGAGCACATGATCAGATATGCAAGTATGACAAAGTTACAGATAGTTGAAGCTACACAGCTAGTGTGTGCCAGAGAAGAACAGAGCAAGTAGCCGATTGTTAGCATTTTGATTTGTGATTATATTATTATGTTGTAAAGGCCATGCACTTATTATAATTAGGTTTCCAACATGTAATTATGTTTTTTTGTAAACATGCTTGAGCCAATTCAATTGGAAGCATTGTATGTAATCAGTTAAAGGGCCAACCTAGTTATTTGTTTTGTATGTGAATATAAATATGAGATGCACCCATTGTAATTGATATGAGAGTTGATAGAGAGTTGAGATAAGAAGAGTAGAAGTGTGCAAAGAGTCTATAAGATGTATTAGAGATTTGCAAGAGGTCAAAGCATCAGTGCATCAAAGGAACTGATCTGACAAGCAGTGTCACAGTGACAGTTCATCCAGTAGATATAGTGTGTATCTAAGATCACAAGGTTGTAGCCTTCACCACTTGAGAAGTGAGATCTAGGATAGTGCATCCACACCCCTAATAGGGTTTATTGTAAAAGACTTCTAACAGGGTCCAACCCTTGACAAGGTCTACTATACTAAACATATTGTAAAGCAACTCCTAACAGGGTTAAGGATCTTCTAACAAGGATCATAAAACACTAGTATAAAATATTAGAGGGTATCAATTCCCACCGGGGTTTTTACCTATTTGGGTTTCCCCATAACCATATTGGTGTTATGTGTTGATTTCATGTTTCATGTTTATGTGGATGTTCATTTTAGTATTTAAGTATTCAAGTTCAGTTTAAGATTAAGTAAAAAGATAAAATACAGTGAACACTGATTAATTGCCCCCCCCCCCCCCAAGTGTTCCCATTCCTAACAATTGGTATGAGAAATCTAGTCCTCATCAAAGAATTTTAACCACTTGAGGAGATCATAGACAAAGTAGAAATGAAACATCTGAAAAGAAATCTTGAAGCTTCTCTTGAAGACCTAGACAAATCTGAAAAAGAAATTGAAGAACTAAAGGAAAAATTCAGTGATGCTCAAATAGTCATCAAAAGGCTAAGAAAGGATTTGAAAGAATGCTCTACCAGTGATTTAGGGAGAATGATCAAGAAGCTAAATGAAGAAAATTCATCCTTGAAAGAATAGATTGAAGAATTGGATGACAAGCTAATCAACAACCAAGATGTCTATAATGAATAGATAAAAGAGAACCTTCAATTGAATGAAGAATTGATGCAAGAAAACATGGAAATTTTGGAGCTAAGAAACAACAAAGAAAGCTTGGAATTTGAATTGAAGGAGGAAAAGAATCACATTGATAAATTACACACTAGTTCTAATTTGATAGAATCTTAGTTGTATGCAAGAAGAGCTAAAGGAGATACTAGCTACATTGGATACAATGAAGCACAAAATCAAGTTGACAACATGCGAGCAAGAATGAAAGCATCAGAAGACACCTCAAATGCTAAGGAGACTAGAAGTCAAACTAAAGATCATGTTGAACCATCCAAGAATGAGCGCAAGCTAGTAGATCACACTTGTTATGCATGTAACAAGCATGGAAATATAGCAAAGAACTGTATAGAGGTAAGACCTTTTAATGGTTACTACTATTCATGCAATAAATTTGGTCATAGAGATATGAATTGTAAAACAAGTCAAAAGAACAGGACTCAGTATAATCAGAGAAATCAAAATCAGTCAAATGTAAGTTCTCAGAATGTTACATGTCAGATATGTAACTATAAGGGTCACTCAGCTAGACAATGTAAAATGGTGACCCATGTCAATGCACTGAGGAATATAAGGCCTCCAATCATTTTTCACTCTTGTAACAAGGCTGGACACATCTCAAAGTTTTGTAGATCAAGGATGCAAGGTCAAGAAAGCCCTAAAAAGCCCGAAGAACTAGTATTGTATCTTGAAGGAGAAGTCATGTTTGTGAAAGCTTCAGAGGATGTGAGCTTGATTTAGTCAGAGACAAAGAAGGATAAGGTTGATGAGAATGTATTGGATGCATCCATAGTGGATGCACCTTCTACATCTAGATAAATGGCCCTCAGGGTCATAAGGGGAGCTAATTTAGTTCTAGACCCCTACGCAGCCGGTATACTCACTCTTAGAGTATGCGCCTTTGGACTTAAGCTTTTGGAGACTAGAAGAACCTATGTGTAAGAGCGTACTAGCTGATTGTTTGCAGAATGAAAGTTAGAAATTTTCAAGTGACAACCTAGTTTACGCGACAAGCATTAATGACATAATTCCTACTTAAAGTACACAAAAGTTTATAAATATCTTACTACATTTGAATTGAGAGTGATTAGAGAGCATAAGAGCCCTAGCATTTGATTGTGAAGGATTGTAGATTGATTCATCAAGTGACTTATTGTGCATTTGATTGGTTGCAAAAACCCTAATTTGTCGTGTAAATTTAGAATATCTTGGAAACCATTAAAAACGCAATATACAAGTAATTAATGGCTACTCCTATTGTATTTGATGTTGGGGAGAAGAATAGATATGTATTTAAGAGGCACCCATTGAAATCCACATTGGATGACCTAGAAGGGGCAATCTCCTACACTCCTATAGGTGTTATGCATGTCACAGACATTAGGGCATACATATACTATAAGAAAGAACCAGTAGGATTGGACAGATTAAGAGGGCACATGGAAACAATGATGAAACTTGATAAAACCTTCATGGATGAGTATGTGTAGTGGAATAATTAATCACCCTATAGTGGAGTATGCTACGACATATGAGTTCTACGAATAGGAATGGATAAAGATTCTACTTAGCAGGATTCATGATGACTTATTTTGGATAGGTGAAGTTCTAGTAAGGATTAAAAGTGACCTAATTCATGAGATGAAAGGCCTCTCAAAGATTGGCATCATTCTTCCAGTGAGAAAAGATGTAAGGAAAATTGTTGAGAAAACATGCAAGTCAAGAAGTGATAGGTGCGGAATGACTATAGAACCTATATTAAGCAAGATGACATCAAATTGATGTCCATGATACTGGGATACAGGTTTCAACACACCAGCAAGGTGAATAGTGTGTCTGTGGCCACAATTCTTACAGCTATAAGACTTGTGAAAGAGAATGGAGAGTTTAATCTATGTGAAATCTTGCACACAAAGTTAATTAACAACATTAAGGCCATCAAGCATGACAAGACCAAGATATTTAGGTTTGGGTTCCTAATTATCTATATGTACTTCCATATTATTGGAAAAGTGTCTGATTTGTACCTATACAAGACTATTCCTACTATGCCACATATATCCTTCAAGGAATCTACTGAGAGCACACTAAGAGATTACATGACATTGGAGTTGAAGACATTCAAAGCTAAAATGTAGATGAGGTATAGAATACCAGAGAATATTGTTGAAAAATACAAGGATACTATTTGTTTCATGGTTGAGACAGGCATAACATGCATGGAGGTAGTTGAACCAAGGACAAAGTGGATCCATCCACTTGGATATGAGGTTGATGAACAAGTCCTAGAAGCATATGCACAAGTATTTCTTTCAGCCCCTAAAGACCCTAATGAGCCAAGATGGGGAGCTTATGAAGAGAAAACTAGAGAAGTTGATGTTGGTCTACATAGGGCAACAACAAAAAGAAAAGTTGCCAAGGTTACTTCAAAAATCTTGAGAATTCATGGTGTATCACAAGTAGACTTAGACAAAGCAAGGGAAGAGAATGTTGCTTTAGAAATTGAGAGCACAACAACATCAAAGATAGAATCAGAGGATCCTAAGTTGAAGAAGGTGAAAATAGAAAAATGAGATGATAAGAAGGGTAAAACTAATGTTACTCCTTTTGCATCCATAGTTTTAGTTGACCTTACTGCTCCTCCTGAGTATAAGGAAATTTCAAAGAGGAAGAAAGAGATTAGCACTAGTCATCCATCCTCATGAGTAATAAGGAACAAAAGGAATACTCAAGAACCTTCCGAAGTAAGTTTCAAACCTATTCTCAATGTGTTAAGTACAAGGATTGTTGATGAAGGTAGAATTGATCAAGTAGGAAAATTCTATGAGAAATACAATGAGATTGAAAAATTAGAGATACATGGAATGATTTTCATGCATATGTTGAAGTTTAAGAAGACAGTCCTAGAATTGAAGACTATGATTCCTGATAATTTCTGGAACATCTTAGAGTTCCTAAAGAGGCAAGCCATTGAAGAGGATCTAAGGATAAGGGAAAAGACCTTAGATGAAACCCTCCCAGTATGTTCTTTAGAAGAAAAGTCATTTTTGTTAGATCTGGTAAAGCCACATCTCAGAACAAAGTCAAGAACCCTGCATATAATGGACAAAAACTATGAACTGGTGGCTAAGGAAACAAAGAAGGCATTTGAGAAGGTCTTTATGAATAGGCACATGTATCCAACTACTGCGCCCAAAGCTCAAGTACCCAAAAAGGTTGCAAAGGAGTCAGATACCACTAATATACCTATGAAAAGTCCTTAGGATTTAGCACATGTAGTTGATACATCCACAGAGGTAGAGAAGTCTGCGCCCATGTTAGAAGCACACAAGGAAGAAACAATTTTCATTGATAATGTTGAGATTATGATGGCAGCCTCAGATACTGATTTGGACAAGTTTGAAGAAGCCTTGGTAAGCACTCAAGAGGCTAAAAATCTATGTATTAACACTCCCCTTAATAAAAAAGAAGTACTAATTGAGGAGGTAACAAAAAAGAAAGAAGAAGGAAAAGGAAAAGGAAAAGAGTAGAAAAAGAAGAAGAAATGAAAGAAGAAGAAACAGAGAAGGAAGAAGAAAAAAAAAAGAAGAAAAAATAAAAGGAAGTGAGAAAACAAATGAGACATCTATTGGAACACTAAGAAAAGTAAAACTAGAAGTGATGTATAGCACCCCTATCACTCGCTCATCATCATTGTTGTCAAGTTTGACACTTGACACAACTATTTTGGACTCTTGGGTAGAAGAAGACCTAATCAAGTTCAATGTCTTAGCTATGGAGAAGGCCAAGGAGAAATAGGTAATGAGGAATCCCCTCCTTGTAGAATCATTAAACATCCTAAATAACTTGTTACCAGTAGACAAGAAAGTATCCAAGGTACACTCCGTTGATGATGTGAGCATAGTTATTTCATAGTTCAAGAATAATTTCTCTAGCTTGGAAGAATTTGCATCCCTAGTTGTAGAGGAGAATTATTTGAAGAAAAGGATAAGTGAATTGGTTAGCAACTTTGCACTTGACCTGAACTCACTAAAGACTGGTCAAGCATCCTTGAGGGAGTTTTCAACAAAGGCCAAAAATAGCGGAAATATTATTGCTGACTGTATGAACTAGGACAAGTTGACTAGTGATCTATACAAGAAGATACAAGAGGCAGAAGCTATGATAGATAGCATAAGGAAATCAATTTAAGATCCATCCATTGATGTGAACATGTGCAATAATGTCTACAAAGGATAGATAGATAAGAATGAAAAAGATGAGAAAGAGATGTCAAAGATATGGGCAAGACAAACACAGCTCAGGAATGCTCTTGCACCCTCACTAGATACACTTAATCAGAATATCAAGGAGATCAATGCCACCATGGTGACATATGATCAAGGTCCTAGCATAGATTTGGAGATGATGGAGAAGCTACAGTATGCTTTATGTGCCCATCTCCAAATTGTAAATTCATTGATCACATTTTGGAAGAAGGAGATCCAAAACTTGCAGATAGCATATCTGGATGTTCTCTCATAGTAAGTAGTTGTAGATACAATTTTGAAGAACTTTTTTCATTAATTTCAAAGGGGGAGTATGTATATAATATGGGTTATAGATATGTATAAGGATATATAAGATATAATTTTATGTATAAGGGAGATATAAGACAAGTTTTTTGTATTAAGGAACAATTAGCAACTTGGCCATATTCCTTTGTTGCCATTAATGAAAAAGGGGGGGATTGTTGGAAAGTTGGCTATAATAGTGTATATGACTTAGTATAGTGTTTTAATTATGGAAAAAAAGTCATATAGTAGTTTGGAGTCAGCACACTTGATGAGAAGATAAAAAATTGGCTAAGTGTTGAAGACTGGATAGTGTACAGAGTACCTGAAGCTTGGAGCATCAGCACACATGCGTATGACTAAGTTATGGTATGAACCCTAGAAGATAAGTTGGTTAGACTATATTCATGCTTAGTCTATGAGTGCATGATTAGATATGCAAGTATGACAAAGTTACAGATAGTTGAAGTTACACAACCAGTGTGTGCTAGAGAAGAACAAAGCAAGTAGCCAACTGTTAGCATTTTGATTTGCGGTTATATTATTATGTTGTAAAGGCCATGCACCTATTGTAATTAGGTTGTGTACATGTAATTATTTTTGTTTGTAAACACACTTGAGCCAATTCAATTGGAAGTGTTGTATGTAATCGGTTAAAGGGACGACCTAGTTATTTGTTTTGTATGCACATATAAATATGAGATGCACCTATTGTAATTGATATGAGAGTTGATAGAGAGTTGAGATAAGAAGATTAGAAGTGTGTGAAGAGTCTATAAGATGTATTAGAGCTTTGCAAGAGGTCAAAGCATTAGTGCATTAAAGGAACTGATCTGACAAGGAGTGTCACAGTGAAAGTTCATCTAGCAGATATAGTGTGTATTTGAGATCAAAAGGTTGTAGCCTTCACCACTTGAGTAGTGAGCTCTAGGATAGTGCATCGACACCCCTATTAGGGTTTATTGTAAAATCCTCCTAATAGGGTCTGACCCTTAACAAGGTCTACTATACTAAACATATTGTAAAGAAACTCCTAACAGGGTTAAGGATCTTCAAACAAGGATCATAAAACACTAGTACATAATATTAGTGGGTGTCAATTCCCACCGGGGTTTTTACCTGTTTGGGTTTCCCCATAACCATATTGGTGTTATGTGTTGATTTCATGTTTCATGTTTATGTGGATGTTCATTTCAGTATTTAAGTATTCAAGTTTAGTTTAAGATTAAGTAAAAAGATAAAATACAGTGAACATTGATTCACCCCCCCCCCCTCTCTCAGTGTTCCCATTCCTAACAATAACATGCTCCTAGGGAGACCATGGATATATTCCATGCAGGCTATTATAGTAGGGTAAATCTGCAAGAAGCTTAAAAAAATAAGTCAGTAGCACCGAAATAATAAAGAAAACTACTAATCATCATTAAACCCTACAAACAACAAAATAACAAGTATCATATTCATAAATTAACAAACTAATGCAAGCATGAAAACCAAATGATACTTGAGGATTATGTTGCTTCTCTTCTCCTTATTGAGGTGTAGCACTCAGTTGTGATTCCAACAACACCTTGACTCAAAGATCTGAGAAATGATAACTTGATAAAAATCTATAGCATAAGTTCGATACGAAAAAATTAGAGATCAAAATATGAGAAATGAAGGTTTCCAATTTAACTCAAAAAGAGAGGAGTTGAAAAAGGAAAGATAAGAATGAGAAGATATCCCTGATTTTGAGAGGATAAGGTTTCCAAAACCTAAAAAATCAAAAGAAAGGAAAGATTCTGATTTAATTCTTATTCTTATTTTGAAAGATATTTTGATTTTGATTTTTTGATTTATGAGCATTTTTTAATTTACAAAATTTATAATTGCTCATAATTTTGATTTTTTAGATTTTTAGAAGATTTAATTGAATTAACAAATCAATTAAATGGGAAAGATGAAATTAGCATGAAATTAAATGGAAATTAATTAGAATTTGATGTGAAATTCAATAAATTTAATTTAGGAAGAATAATTAGCTAATTTGAATAAATATAAATATAATTAATGAAACTAGAGGAAAGGGGAAATTAAATTTAATTAACTAAAGATAATTAATTAAATAAAATTAATTATTTAATTAATTTTAAAGAAGTGATTAATGATTAAATGATCAGATTATAGTAGAATAATTGTCAATCAATTAATGATTAAAGAACCATTAATTAATAGAAGAATAATTAGTCGTTAAATGTTAACTCACAAGCATGTCCATTTTTAGGTGTCTACATCTACCCCTCTTTGATACAATGCAATTATGAGTGTTGTGTTAAAGAGTTTATGATCAGGTCCTTCTCCAACTTTCCCTAACGACAAGAGGTGGATTTATTCCCCCTTGAGAGATTTTTTTGCAACAAATGATCTCTCAAAATAAGAAGATGAATGTTAGATGATGAGTTGATATATGATGACAAAGAAGAATGGTTACTAAGAAGTGAAGAATGTTAGTAGATGATGATGTTTGACTGATATTAAATACAAACATTGTTAACAAGAATCATGTTTGGTTTCAAGAAGGACCCATCACGTATAAGACTAATGATAGCATCTAGTTTCACAGAAGATATACCATGTATAAGACAAGTGACAATGTCTAGTTTCTAGAAAGATACATCATATATGTGATCATTGTTTGATTGAATGATTGAAATTCTTTTTGGAAAAAATGACAAATTAATGAATTGACTGATAGAAGAAATGTTAGTAAAAAGAATCAGCTAGGAGAAATGAATTTGAAGAATTGAACTTATGCTATCAATGTGAATGATGTACTGAGTCGTTGCCAGATATTTTTACCATTTTTATCATCATTCCTTATTGAAAAGAAAGAGATAAAAATGCACCCACATATTGACCATCTAGATACTACTACTATCTTTGTTGAAGAAGGTGAAAAATAACAAGGAATTTTGCACTCCATTCTAGGTTTGTGTGCTCAGAGTCAATGTATGTGTGGTGTATCACAATCCTATATCATCATGATACCTTGAAATTAATATTTAATCGATATGTGAAGGATCTTATCATAGACACCTAGGCACACTTGCCTTAGAACTTCATCACAACATTCCACAAACAACAAATAAAGAAGAACAAGATTATGATCCATCATGGCTACTCTCATCACTCAGTGGTTTCCTTGAGGATCTTAAGAACACAATAACGAAAGATAAATCAATAGTGGACTGAATTGAATGAATTTTTCAATAGCCTTACTAATCATTGATAGGATTGATTTTGGTGTTTGATTAGATGTGGATGTGTCTAGTTTCAGAAATGGACTTCCTCTATAAGAATAATATGTCTAGTTTTGAGTGTATCCATCACTGTATAAGACAATCAGTTGGTTGATTGATTTGGTTTGATTGAAAAATAACATATTTGATTATTGATAAAGATGAGCCTCATGAGTTCATTACTAATTTATGAAGATCATTGTTTTGATTTAAGTTTAGATGTTTGATCATCACTTTCTTCTTGTCATGACAAAGATGATTTTATTGCAAGATTTTGATTGGTTTCTTTAGGATATTTTCTCTAATGTTTTTGGTCCAACAAAGGTTTCATATGTTTGGAGTTGAGGTATGTGTGACATATCACATAGGTGAAGTCCCTTATCATAGACACCCCAAACATTGTTTCCTTAGATGAATTTTTATGTTTTTCAATTTTTCCAAAATAATTGTAAAAAGTCTTGAAAAAATGATCAAAAACATCATATATGATTATGAAATAATTCTTTTTTATTTTTTATTTTCAAAATATTGTTTTGTTGCCAAGGCGTCTATTTGCCAAGTTTTCACCAAGGTAACTTTTTGTTTTGCCACTTTTCATAAGATAATGGATGCATGAAATGACATGGACAAAGGACTCAAGTTCCTTATTCTCTAGAAGGTGGTCTTGAAAGATATGCAATAATGGATCATGACTATGATAATGGAGGGAGTGTAAGAAGGCTTGATTTTGAATGGACAAAAATGGAGGAAAGAACAATAATGGCACACACCTTGAGGACTGATGGAGTGATGGAGGGAAAAGAGACTTTGGATTTGATGGATGAATAGTTATAAATTTTGGGACACAAGGACCAAAAATGGATTTGGAAGGTGGAAAATGTTTAGATGGAGGGACATAAATTTTGGATTCTAGCTTGGATTTTTATTTGAGATGTTGTACTTCAAGAAGTCACTTGGGAGTCCACATACATTTTGATTTTTTATTATTTTCTGGGTCCTTGGAAGGTATTGTTTCTATAAGAGATTTAGGAACCCATATAGCTTTGGACTTCATTTTTTTCTCAAGGAGAATTTGTGTCCTTTTGGATGTTTCTTTTTCTTTTTTGGTTATATCTTTCTTTGTCTTTACATTTTAATTAGATTGGACATGTTGATCCTTCATTACATGTGGATTGCTTGATTTATATACTTTATGTTTGGCATCCAAATTTCTTGAAAGGTGATGGTGATTAATGAGTGTATAGGAATTATATGGAGGCTTTTTAGACAATTGGAAGGTTCTCCAAGATGTGTGCCTCTTCTGATCTTGATTTGGGAAAGGATAAGTTGATTGTGAACTAGTGGATGCAGGAATATATAGATCAAACATGGAAGGAAGGTTTGAAGGTGTTAATTTATGCTTGGATTTAGATGGAGGAATGTAGGACCTATGAATGGTACCAACATCTTGAGTGTGATACATGTAGCCTAGGTCATGATTTTTAGGGTTTATTTTTATATAAGGGGTTCCAATATGCCTTGTTCATATATACCCAACCCTTTTCCTTGATAGTCCATGCTTTGGAAGACCATATTAGCAAAGGGATACTTGTTACTTTGATATCAAGATGGGAGTTTATTTTGAGGTGAAGGAGGTATCTAAGTCATGATAGGATCATGAACTATACTAGCTTGAATAAAAGTGGATGAACCAAGTTTATATGTAGGGGTTTCATTATTATTTTTTGTAGGGGTGATGGGATCTTTTGGAGGAAAATTAGGATCATGGAGTGGACCAGACTAGATGAAAGTGGAGGAGCCAATTTGATATATAGAAGGTTCATGAAAAACTTGTGCATATTTTTTGGGATCATGAGGGGGATCAGGAAGGATAATGGGATCCTAAGGTGGTCTGAGAGAAATGATAGGATCATTTAATAGGATAGGATCTTGTTGATAAAATGGAGGATTAGGACATGGAGGTGAAGGATCATAAGGAGGATCTACATATCATCAATGTTTGAAATCCCCTCATGAGGGAATTAAAATCACCATGCTTGGAGACAAAGACCATTTTTCTATATTGCACCAACCTTAGAGGAGCTATTTCAAATCAGGTACCCAACAATCAAGAGACATAACTTTCTCCTCATCTCATAGTATAGATCCCACAAGTCTTGAGAGATCATTGGAAGAACAAGCATCAAAGCTCAAAAGTCAATTACAACAAAATGGATGTGGAGAATACCCTTATGTAGATTTCTTGTCATGCCCAAAATTAGGGAAAAAAACACACAACGATCATTTTTCTAAAGTCAGTAATTACAAGGTTACATACTAAAACATGAGGACAAAACATCAACCAATGCACACATCTTACAAGGGGATTCGATGCATACACTAGCTTTCTGACATCCCCATTACGTCAGGTGCACTAGGTCAAAGAAATCACTAAGTAGGGTTTAACCAAACGAGGGCATGAGGAACGATTCCCTAATCCAAATCACTCCAAAAGTTTAAGACAATAAAATTAAAAAATTAATTCTATATCATTAAAAGATTAAATTAAATAATATTAATCTTGCCTCGATTAATTTATAAAGGAATTAAACATTATACGTAGAATTTTAAAACTCTTTAATAGAGTCATAATTAATAATTTAATTAATTAAAATGAAGTTACGTTAATAAAGGTTCTTAGCACAAGCTAAATTAAAATATCAAAAAGGATCTAAAATCTACTCACTAAATTAATGAGGAAATAAAATAACTAAATAAACTCTTAACCAAACAACATGTCAAATCCCGGATTAATAGGGAGACTTTTAAAAATTAAAAAAAGCAATAATTTTAATAAAAGGAACTACAAAAATCATGGAATTAAAATAGGATAAGACAAATGCCAAAAGTATTAATTATTAACTGACTCCTAAAGGAAAACAATATTCAAAATTCATGAAATAAGAAAACTCTTTATGGCTTCTTGGCCAACCCTAACCCTAATTTAAAATTAGGGTTTAGGTCAATAACAACTTGGCTCGAAACCCTAATTGCATTGTAGCAGGGTTTGCAGGTTGGACCAGAGAGCTATGAAGATGCTGAAAACTCAAGGGAGAGTATATCCTCAAGCATTCATAGGTGTATATACACACCAGTGTGTATACACCCCTATGAATACTTGAGTATATACAATGGCTTCAATAGAGATGAAATCAGGTCAACCAGATGCAAAGAGAAAACAAGGTCATGGGATAAATCAGTATGCTTCCAAAGCATGCATCTCTGGTTATGAGTTAGGTTTATGTTTTCTAGAAGATTAGCATAAACTAGTTAAGGTTACAGAATATCTCCCAATAGAATAAAATTGCAGGTCCAAGAACATTTTATTTCACCTACAAATCTGGCTATAATAAATATTTTCTCTTGAGTGATTATAGAAAAATAACACTATACCAAGTCTTTATTTAATAGTATAAAGTAGGTTTTATTTTATTAACCAGTGAACATATAAGGAGAAATACTTATGCATTTACATTTAGGCTTAAGGAGGAGTTAATAACCTTTTAGCATATCTCATATAATAAAAAAGGAAAGTAAATATAATGCAAAATAAATCACGTTTTAAACTTTAATGTGGATCGAAATCTAAATGCAGAAAATTTAAATGTTTTATATAATAAAAAAAATACTAAAAAAAAATGCCGCAACATATAGGGGTTAGCAGTCCCCCCCGGCCTCCGGCACCAGTGACCCTACCACTGCTATGGTGGCCAATGCCACTGCTAATAGTGGCATGGTCACTACAATGGTAGTTAGGCCACTGGTGGTAGTGGCCATGCCACTGCCCGTCACGACATTGTCATTGCAGCAGAGCAGTGAAGGCCTTGGCCCAACTAGGGCACAGTGAAAGGCAGTCTAACATTTGTTTTTTTTTACATTAGGGTATGTGCTCAGTGAGACCACAATGCAATGTGATAAATCTTAAAAAAGTATCCACTATTGTTTACTTTTAATAAGAACTATAGTAACAATAAAGGCAAAAACATCAATAATACTATGCATGCGGTTCGTTGTTTATTAATATTTTCACACAGTGGCATATATATTATTACATATGCACATACATGCCTCGGTATGTGTATATATAATAATATATATAAATTTATATAAAGTTAAAGTTTGAAAATACACTCGATGCATAAATAAGTTTGCTAAACATACAGTGAATATATATATATATATATATATATATATATATATATATATATATATATATATATATAATGGTTTATATATAATAATAATAATAATAATAATAATAATAATAAATATGAAAGTCACACCTAATTTGAAACATAAGAGTAGTATCAGAAGGAAATGTTATCCTAGATTTTGTAGTTACAAGTATATTATTATTATATATATATTTAACATGATATATTTATAATAATAATAATATTTGTATTTATGGATCAAGAGTAATAGTTTTCTCTTTTTTTTTTTCAACAATATTAAGGTGCATACATTTTATTTGAAATTTTCAATAATGAAAATAAACCTTTTCTTTTAATCGAAAGCTTAAACAAAATACATAAATAAAACTTTTGGAAACATAATCATAGAATTAAAGGTATCTTTTCTTCCTTTGCAAGTATCAAAATGCACCAACATAGAATTTTACATTTATTTCATCAATCTCTATACATCATTACTTGCATATCATTTCAATAAAAGGAAAAATCAAGTATCTTTCTCATAAAACATTTTAGTTCAATAAGTGGAAGAAAATACATTAACCTACTATATTTTACAAGCATCTCATATGCTAGGCTTTTCAACATAGCCTTGAATAAAACAAAATACACAAAGGCTCAAGGCCAATCAACTAAATAACATAAAGGAGGTATGTCCAAGTTTCCATCTAGCTCCTTGAAAACCAGCAAGTTGTGCCTTTAGAAAATCTGCAAAGCAAACAAATAGACCATGGAGGCTCACCTCCCAACCTAGGCCATTTCATGGCCACCCCCGAGCTAGGAGAAAACAAAGACAAATAGGGGTTTTAACATGCATACATAAGCACATAACCAAACAAAACCAACAAGTAGATAAGAACATCAAATTCACTTTCCCAAGGCTATGCACACAATGGGTCACCTTGGACCCATAGTAGGGGTGAAGGTGGAATCTACCCAACTAGGAGAATGCCAACATACAAGAATAAACCAACCTTCAACAAGGCTTTAAAATCTGCTCAAATTTCCTTCACAAGGCCAATGATACAACCATCAACCCTTCACCTAATCTGCACCAAATCAACACCCTTATGCCCCCCAAATAGTACAGACAAGGATGGCAACATGGATGTCCATACATCCATGCCTTATCCCCTTCCTCCTAGAGGAAGGACTCTACACTAGATGAGTAGTCCCAACTCTTTCCCTTCACCCATCAAGGCTCTCTTCCCTCCCAAGGGTGATTTTGGCCTTGCACACCCCAAAGAAAACAAATACAAAAAAAGAAAGGAAGAGAAAACCACATGCATGCATAGACTAAGAAGACATTTCAAATACATATAAATCTAGCATACATACAACGTAAGAAAGTAAATATTCACATAGCATTAGAAAAGATACTGTTCAAGATCCAACCTCAATCCAAGCTAATGGCAATGAGGGTTGAGATGAGCTTTCTCCAACTAGTCTCCTCCTTTGCTATGCAACAACCAAAATCCTCCAAAACCAAAACAAGATCAAAATCTCACAAATTCTCAAGTCTCCAAAAATTGGAGAGTGAGCAATTACCCACAAATTTTCCCTCTATCTCCTTAAGGATACAAACCCTAATCTTTCCAAATAAGAGGGGGAAATTCAAATTCAAAAAGAGGAGTGGGCTTGACATACAATTCCAATTTTCGTCACTTTTCAAAAGACCATCTTTTGGAAGGGCAAAATAGCCAAAATACATCATAATGGTCAAAATTTGACCACCAACACATGGCACCACTATGGGGTAGCCTATTTTTAACCTCCACTACCTTATATGGTCATTAAAAGCCACTCAAAAGACCACCTAAAGATTGCATACGAAAATGAAAGAGATTCCCACTCATGGCTCCTAAAAATAGAGACCACTCACACACATAAAGCACTTGGTCATGCCAACTCACATAACATGTGTCAATTGACACCACAAAGAAGTCACATTAGAACACAATACACATGGCATGCCAAGTGGGGTAAAATAATAAAATAAAATAGACAAAATCAATAAATTCATTCATGCATCACTTTACAACAATTACACATTACAACGAGGTTAATTTCTCCCCTTGAAGATAACCTTGGCGTAACATGATTTTAATAATTATCCATCTTTGATTTTCCCTGATATAACAATGGTCTTACCTGCACACTTGACAAAATATTAGTAGCTCATGAAATGTCAATAACATATATATATGTAAATAGAATACATCTAAAAATCACATTCTTAACATCATAAATCACTAACTACATTTCATAATAATTCTCATCATTTTCAAAATTGCATATCTAAAGCATATAAAATCAAAATTACAATGATATATGTTAATCACCTAACATAACAATTATGAAGATTTCTCATAAATTTTTTCTAACATAAGTGCTACATTAAAACATCATACTTAAATCAAAGATTTATCAATTTCTATGCTCATGACCTAATAAATGGCATGGAAGTAAAAATCCTATATCAACACCACATAATCATAAGTCATCACATAGTATCAAAATATAATGTCTCTATCCAATAGTCCATTCATGATAAAATAAAGTGTCAACATGAGTCATAAGATGGAAAATAAATTGCTATGAATGATGGCATGGGGTGAGGCCTCACATCCTCCCCCCCTAGGCATGAACTTCCTCCTGGAGTTCCTCCTAGGGATATTGTGCTCTCATCTATGTTGTGTCCTCCCATGATGTTGTAACCTCATCATAGCAATCCCACTGGACCCTAACCTTGTCCATCTCTCAACCTCAAACGGCTAGCATCTTGTGAACCAAAATACGTATGGGCTCCAATGCTAGCTATCCGTCTGACTCCACCTGAAAAGCATCCCAATCAATAATGTGAGTCTCATCATAGATATACTTCCTCAAAGTGGAAACATGAAATACATCATGGATACGTGACAGGATAGGTGGCAGAGCTAGTTGATATGTAACTAGGCCTATCCTCTCTAAGATCTCAAAAGGTCCAACAAAATGAGGTGCAAGCTAAGAACCTTTTCCAAAATGGATTGGGCTCTTATGCGGTTGCACTCTCAAGAAGACTCTATCTCCAACCATATAGACATGATCAGTCCTCTTCACATCTGCATACTTCTTTTGTCTATCTTGAGCCTCTCTAAGATGCTACCTAATCAAGTCTACCTACTGCTCCATCTCCCTGACCAACTGTAGTCCCACAGCCACTCTATCCTCAGTCCTATCCCAACTCAAGGGAGTCCTGCAAGGCATACCATACAAGGCTTGATAAGGTGGCATACCCAAAGATGAATGATGCCCATTATTATAGGAAAACTCCACCAAGTGTAAGTACTCCTCCCATATGGTCTTATGATCCATCATGTACATATGAATAATATCCTCCAATACCTGATTAACACTCTCAGTCTGAACATCTATCTCAGGGTGATAAGTTATGCTAAAATTGAGCCAATGTTGACTATAACTCCCTCCAAAAGGATGATATGAAAAGAGAATCTCTATCAGATATAATCTTACGAGGAATGCCATGAAGTCTGACAATATCCTACAAGAATACTTGTGCCACTATAGGTGTTGTGAAAGTAGTACAAATAGGTGAGAAGTGGGCTACCTTAGTCAACCTATCCACTGTCACCATAATAGCATCATGGCGATGAGAAGACATAGGAAGACCAACAAAAAAGTCCATGGATATAATATCCCACTTCCACTTAGGTATCTCATGTGGTTGAAGAAGCCCACCTGGATGGTGATGCTCTACCTTAATTCTTTGGCACTCCAAACACCTAGCTATAATCTTTGCAATGTGCAATCTCATACCCAGCCAATGGTATAGCTGCCTCAAATCTACATGCAACTTATTGACTCCGGGGTGCACTACATAAGGAACTCTGTGAGCCTCAAGAATAATGAAGTCACACAACCCACTGGAAGAAGGTACATAAATATGTCCTCTATGACGGAGAAGACCATCAAACTCAAGGGTTTAATTTGAGAACTTCCCCTCAAGGGATCTCTATGACTGAACCATCTGACAAATCTCAAAATAGAATCCATCCTTAGGAAAGTGTTGCGAAATGTGTCCTCTCAAATCTATGCTAGAAGACATAGATGAAAGCTCATGACGTCTCCTACTCAAGGCATCTACAACTACATTCTCCTTACCCTTGATGTAGTGAACATCAAAATCATACTCACAAAGGAACCCCATCCATCTCTTCTACCTAGCATTGAGATTTGAGTGAGTAAAGATATATGCAAGCTCTGATGATTTGAGTGAAGCTCGAATCTATGACCCAAAAGAAAATGCCACCATCTCACCAAAGCGTGCACCATTGTTATGAGCTCAAGGTCATGGGTAGGATAGTTGAGCTTGTGAGTCTTGAGTTTCCTAGACTCATAGGTGATAGCTCTACCTCCCTACATAAGGACCACTCCTATACCATCCAAAGGTGCATCTGTACAAACCAAAAACTTTGCTAAAGGATCTAGTACTGCAAGAATAGGTGCACTAGTGAGTGCTCTCTTGAGCTCTTGAAAAGGTCTCTCACACTTCTTAGTCCACTCAAATTTATTTCCCTTTCTCTGAAGGGAAGTGATAGGATGAGCCACTCTAGAGAATCCGTCAACAAAACATCTATAATAACCTACAAGTCCCATGAAACTCCTAACCTCAGTCACACTAGAAGGTGCTGGCCAATCCATAATCACTCTAATCTTAGATGGGTCAACAACAATCCCATCTTCTAATATCACATGACCAAGATAATTAATCTCTGACCTGAAGAAGGTGTATTTCGACAAACTGCCAAACAATTGATTCTCCCTCAAACACTGCAAAACCTACCTCAAATGCTCCTCATGCTCATGCTCATCTTGAGAGTAGATCAAAATATCATCCATGAATACTACCACAAATTTATCCAAGAAAGAGTGGAACACTCCATTCATGAGACTCATGAACATGGTTGTAGCATTCATGAGTCCAAAAGGAACCATGGTGAACTCATAATGGCCATAGCATGTGTGGAATGTAGTCTTGTGGATATCACTCTCCATAATCTACAACTAATGGTACCCCAACTTTAAGTCAATCTTAGAAAACACACAGGCACCCTAAAGCTGATCAAATAAGTCATTGACCCTAGGAAGTGGATATCGATTCTTGATGGTCACCTTATTCAACTATCGGTAATCCATGCACAACCTAAGAGATCCGTCCTTCTTCTTAATGAAGATAATTGGTACACCCCAAGGTGATACACTAGGATGAATATGCCCTTTCTCCAAGAGCTCTTCTAACTAGATCTTGAGCTCATTAAGCTCATTGGTAGTCATCCTGTATGGTGCTCAAGATATAGGCTCTTCTCTTGGTAAAAGATCAATATGAAAATCCACCTCTCTAGGTGGTGGCATGCTAGGTAACTCTGAAGGAAAAACATCTCCAAACTCCTACAAGATAGGATGGTCATTAAGAGAAGGCTCCTTCTCAATATCCTCCTCTCAATCATTGATGGTGATGGCATACAAAGAGATATAGGTCTCTAAACTCCTAAGATAATCGAAGGCACACCAAAATCATCTACACACTCAATCCTCTTCTGCCTACAATCCATCTTGGTGCTGTGGGCATAAAGCCAATCCATGCCAAGGACAACATCGTAAGACCCAAGTGGTGTGATACGTAGTTCAGCTATGGTGGTCATGAGTCCAATCTGAATTTGACATCCTCTCACCAAGGAATTGACTGATACCTTAGCACCTAAGGCTAACTCAACTTCTCAACTCACATCCTTCCTAGTCACCACTAGCCTGTAATGCTCCACTACAAATAGAGTAAGGAAAGAATCGGCAGCTCTTGAGTCAAACAAAATAGAAATACTAATACCTCCAATCATACCTACGACCTCAATAATCATAGCCTGATGCTCATCCTAGTAGTTATCAACCGCTACAAACACTCGATGAGATATGCCCATGTCTCCCACCATAGGCTCTGAAGCTACTGCTCTTTGACTACCTGTTGGACACACTGATGGACAATCCCTAGCAATGTGCCCCATAGCACCACAAGTGTAACATGGGCCTCTAGCCTGAATATGGATTCCCTGAGATCTGGACTGCTATTGTCCACCTATCATACTAGACCCATTGAATCTACCTCTAGAAGAATGATGAATCTTAGCTGGTGGTGCATACTATGACTGGGATTTATGATCTCTCCAAGGACCCTATGAATTCCATTGCTTGGGCTTAGAGTCATGATGTCCCTGTGGAGGCCTCTGTCTTTGACTCTGCTAAGACTATTGTTGTTTTTGTTGCTACTGAGGTGCTCTAAATGATCTTGATGAGTGCTTCTGATTCCCTTTCCAGTGGGATCTCTAGAAACCAGAAGCCTCTGGCATGGAATTGTGGTTTTGTGACCTATTATGGATTTCCTCTGCAACCATGGCTCTCTCAATGGTATAGCACAAATCTCCTGGAGGTACCAATCGTACTCTTTTTGATATAGCATGGTTCAACCCCTTAATAAAGTAGTTGACCTGAAGTTTCTCATCCTTCATATAATCCACATAGGGAAGGAGCTTGAGAAACTTTCTTTTGTACTATGCCACAGTCATACCCCTCTGCTGGAGGTCATGGAACTCATCTATGCAACATTGTCTAAAATTCTCTGACATGTATTGGGCTCTGAATCTCTCAATAAAAACCTCCCATGTGAGGGTGTCTAAAGTCAAGTGATGTTTATATTCCTCCTGTCTCCACCAAGTAGAGGCATTACCTCTAAGCATATGTATTGCCAAACATGCCTTTAGGTTTCTCTTGTAAGGATGCAACCCAAATTAGTGCTCAAGGCTCAAAAGCCATGCCTATACCTCTATCCTATCTATAGATCCTAAAAAGGGTGGTGGGTGAAGGCATAGGAGCTCTCTGATATGATCCCCTATATCACGGGGTGCTCTATGCACTATCTTAGGTGGTGGTGGTGGTGGTGGTTCTGGCATGTGTATTGACTCATCCTCTAAATCTGCCTGACCCTCAACCTTCCTCAAAGGAGGACTCCTAATCCTCTCTTGGGCCTCCATCTACTGACCTCCTAGTGGTAATCTGTCCATAATGATACCGGCAAGATTCTGAAGAGCATTCAGAATATCCTGATTAGGGTTTGGTGGTGGTCTTGAAGGTAGTTCTGGCTCATCACCTACACCCTCTACTAGCTGCTCAGCATCCACTAAAGCCTCACTAGTAGTCCTAGCACCTCGCCCATGGTGATGACCCCTACATGTAACTGGAGGCATCCTACATAAGTGAAAACAAGATGTAAGTTGCAACACAATGGGTTGAGGTTCCTAGAGTTGAAACTAGCTCTGATACCAAAGTGTCATGCCCAAAATTAGGGCAAAACACACCCAACAATTTTTTTCTAAAGTCACTAATTACAAGGTTACATACTAAAACATGAGGACAAAACATCAACCAATGCACACATCTTACAAGGGGATTCGATGCATGTGTTGGCTTGCCGACATCCCCATTACGTCAAGTGCACTAGGTCGAAGAAATCACTAAGTAGGGTTTAACCAAATGAGGGCATGAGGAATGATTCCCTAATCCAAATCACTCCAAAAGTTTAAGACAATAAAATTAAGACATTAATTCTATATCATTAAAAGATTAAATTAAATAATATTAATCTTGCCTAGATTAATTTATAAAGCAATTAAACATGATACATAGAATTTTAAAACTCTTTAATAGAGTCATAATTAATAATTTAATTAATTAAAATGAAGTTGTGTTAATAAAGGTTCTTAGCACAAGCTAAAATAAAATATAAATATAAATATAAAAAAGGATTTAAAATCTACTCACTAAATTAATGAGGAAATAAAATAACTAAATAAACTCTTAACCAAACAACATGTCAAATCCTAGATTAATAGGGAGACTTTTAAAAATTAAAAAAAAGCAATAATTTTAATAAAAGGACTACAAAAATCATGGAATTAAAATAGGAGAAGACAAATGCCAAAAGTATTAATTATTAACTGACTCCTAAAGGAAAACAATATTCAAAATTCATGAAATAAGAAAACTCTTTATGGCTTCTTGGCCAACCCTAACCCTAATTTGAAATTAGGGTTTAGGCCAATAACAACTTGGCCCAAAACCCAAATTTCATTGTAATAGGGTTTGCAGGTTGGACCAGAGAGCCATGAAGATGTTGAAAAATCAAGGGAGAGTATACCCTCAAGCATTCACAGGTGTATATACATACCAATGTGTATACACCCCTATGAATACTTGAGTATATACAATGGCTTCAACAGAGATGAAATTAGGTCAACCAGATGCAAAGAGAAAACAAGGTCAGGGGATAAATCATTATGCTTCCAAAGCATGCATCTCTGGTTATGAGTTAGGTTTATGTTTGCTAGAAGATTAGCATAAACTGGTTAAGGCTACGAGATATCTCGCAATAGAATAAAATTGTAGGTCCAAGAACATTTTATTTCACCTATAAATTTGGCTATAATAAATATTTTCTTTTGAGTGATTACAGAAAAATAACACTATACCAAGTCTCTAGTTATTAGTATAAAGAAGGTTTTATTTTATTAACCAGTGAACATATAAGGAGAAATACTTATGCATTTACATTTAGGCTTTAGGAGGAGTTAATAACCTTTTAGTATATCTCATATAATAAAAAGGAAAGTAAATATAACGCAAAAGAAATCATGTTTTAAACTTTAATGTGGATCAAAATTTGAATACAGGAAATTTAAATGTTTTATATAATACAAAAAAATACTAAAAAAAATGTCGTAGCATATAGGGGTTAGTAGTCCCATCCGGCCTCCAACAGTAGTGACCCTGCCACTGCTACAGTGGTCCATACTACTGGCAGCAGGGGCATGGTCACTGCAACAGTGGTTAGGCCACTGGCGACATGGGCTATGTCACTGCCCGTCACGGCATGGCCATCGCAGCAGAGTAGTGAAGGCCTCGACCTACCTAGGGCACAACAAAAGGTAGTCTAACATTTGTGTTTTTTTACATTAGGGTTTGCGCTTGATGAGACCACAATGCAATGTAATAAATATTAACAAAGTATCTGCTATTGTTTGCTTTTAATAAGAATTGCAATAACAATAAAGGCAAAAGCATCGATAATACTATGCATGCAGTTCGTTGTTTATTAAGATTTTCACATAGTGGCATATATATTATTATATATGCACATACATGCCTTGGTATGTGTATATATAATAATATATATAAATGTATATAAAGTTAAAGTTTGAAAATACACTCAATGCATAAATAAGTTTGCTAAACATATAGAGAATATATATATATATATATATATATATATATATATATATATATATATATATATATATATATATATATATATATATATATATATATATATATATGAAGGTCACGCCTAATCTGAAACATAAGAGCAGTATCAGAAGGAAATGTTATCCTAGATTTTGTAGTTACAAGTATATTATTATTATATATATATTTAACATGATATATTTATAATAATAATAATAATATTTGTATTTATGGATCAAGAGTAATAATTTTCTCTTTTTCTTTTTTTAGAAACAATATTAAGGTGCATACATTTTATTTGAAATTTTCAATAATAAAAATAAACCTTTTCTTTTAAGCGAACGCTTAAATGAAATACATAAATAAAACTTTTGGAAACATAATCATAGAATTAAAGGTATCTTTTCTTCCTTTGCAAGTATCAAAATGCACCAACATAGAATTTTACATTTATTTCATCAATCTTTATACATCATTACTTGCATATCATTTCAATAAAAGGAAAAATCAAGTATCTTTCTCATAAAGCATTTTAGTTCAATAGGTGGAAGAAAATGCATTAACCTACTATATTTTACAAGCATCTCATATGCTAGGCTTTTCAACATAGCCTTGAATAAAACAAAATACACAAAGGCTCAAGGCCAATCAACTAAATAACATAAAGGAGGTATGTCCAAGTTTCCATCTAGCTCCTTGAAAACCAACAAGTTCTGCCTTTAGAAAATCTGCAACACAAACAAATAGTCCATGGAGGCTCACCTCCCAACCTAGGCCATTTCATGGCCACCCCAGAGCTAGGGGAAAAAAAAGATGGATAGGGGTTTTAACATGCATACATAAGCACATAACCAAACAAAACCAGCAAGTAGATAAGAACATCAAATTCTCTTTCCCAAGGCTATGCACACAATGGGTCACCTTGGACCCATAGTAGGGGTGAAGGTGGAATCTACCCAACTAGGAGAATGCCAAAATACAAGAATAAACCAGCCTTCAACAAGGCTTTAAAATCTGCTCAAATTTCCTTCACAAGGCCAATGATACAACCATCAACCCTTCACATAATCTGCACCAAATCAACACCCTTATGCCTCCCAAATAGTATAGACAAGGATGGCAACATGGATGTCCATATATCTATGCCTTATCCCCTTTCTCCTAGAGGAAGGACTCTACACTATATGAGTAGTTCCAAATCTTTCCCTTCACCCATCAAGGCTCTCTTCCCTCCCAAGGGTGAGTTTGGCCTTGTACACCCAAAAGAAAACAAGTACAACAAAAAAAAAGAAGATAAAACCACATGCATGCATAGACTAAGAAGACATTTCAAATACATATAAATTTACCATACATACAACATAAGAAAGTAAATATTCACATAGAATTAGAAAGAGAGTGTTCAAGATCCAACCTCAATCCAAGCTAATGGAAATGAGGGTTGATATTAGCTTTCTCCAACTAGCCTCTTCCTTTGCTATGCAGCAACCAAAATCCTCCAAAACCAAAACAAGATCAAAATCTCACAATTTCTCAAGTCTCCAAAAATTAGAGAGTGGGAAATTACCCACAAATTTTCCCTCCATCTCCTTAAGAAGACAAAACCTAATCCTTTCAATCAAGAGGGGGAAATTCAAAGTCCAAAATTCAAAAAGAGGAGTGGGCTTGACATGCAATTCCAATTTTCGTCACTTTTCAAAAGAGCATCTTTTGGAAGGGCAAAAATAGCCAAAATACATCATAATGGTCAAAATTTGACCACCAACACATGGCACCACTATGGGTTAGCCTATTTTTAACCTCCACTACCTTATATGGTCATTAAAAGCCACTCAAAAGACCACCAAAAGATTGCATACGAAAATGAAAGAGATTCCCACTCATGGCTCCTAAAAATAGAGACCACTCAAACACATAAAGAACTTGGTCATGCCAACTCACATAACATGTGTCAATTGACACCACAAATAAGTCACATTACAACACAATACACATGGCATGCCAAGTAGGCTAAAATAATAAAATAAAATATAAAAAATCAATAAATTCATTCATGCATCACTTTACAACAATTACACATTACAACGAGGTTAATTTCTCCCCTTGGAGATAACCTTGGCTTAACATGATTTTAACAATTATCCATCTTTGATTTTCCCCGATATAACCATGGTCTTACTTGCACACTTGACAAAATATCAGTAGCTCATGAAATGTCAATAATATATATATATATATATATATATGTATATATATATATATATGTGTGTGTGTATATATATATATATATATATATATATATATATATATATATATATATATATATATATATATATATATATATGTATAGTATACATCTAAAAATCACATTCTTATCATAACTCACTAACTGCATTTCATAATAATTCTCATCATTTTCAACATTGCATTTCTAAAGCTTATAAAATCAAAATTACAATGAATATGTTAATCACCTAACATAACAATTATGAACATTTCTCATATTATCAATTTCTATGCTCATGACCTAATAAATGGCACGGAAGTAAAAATCTTATATCAACACCACATAATCATAAGTCATCACATAGTATCAAAATATAATGTCTTTGTCCAATAGTCCAATCATGATAAAATAAAGTGTCAACATGAGTCGTAAGATGGAAAAGAAACTACTATGAATGATGGCACAGGGTGAGGCCTCACACTTCTTATGTGTAGGAAAGCTACCTATCTCACCCAAGTCATATGGAAAACCAAGGAAACCTCTAGAGAGGAAGAAAAAATTGATGATTTTTTATCCACCCATGGTTTTTATAAGATGGGGAGATATACATGAAGAGATCATTAAAGACAATTTATCCTCCTGGTTTTATACAGATGAAGAACCTCCATAACACATAATCCTAGTACATGAATATGCAAGGGGTTATACCATAGTGAAAAAGTAGAGGTACAAAGGGTGTGTAGGCCTAGGAAATAAAGAGTAAGGAATAGTGGATCCAATATCTCCTACTCTTAACCCTAGGCATCAAGGTTTAGGTTATAGACCACCTATAGGGGGCATCTTGAATATCTTGTTACCTATTGATATTAACGCTTGTGTTTATAATGAAATTGAGATATTTGAGGAGTCCCATTCAAAAACAGACTCTAATTATTTCAAGTGGTATTCTCTATGTACTGCAGATACCTTTCATCTTGACAAAGTCATCACCTAACTATCCTTACAAGATAAACCTACAAAATATAAATCATGGATTTAGGAGTTTTTAAATTGTTTAGAACCTTCATCAACATCCTCATCTGAGACTCCTGAGTTAGTAACTAACTCATACATCAATACCATAACATAACTTTAGATCTCATCCTTCCTAACCAAGGATACCATAGCCTTGGTTTACCCTAACCTTATAGATTGGGAACAACAAAATCTACCAACTGTAAATTTCTTTTATAATGATGAAGCTATTGCTGAATTATTTGGATTGCGATAAATCATACCTATGGGGGACTATAAGGCAATTTTTAGCATCAAATTAGATAGAACAACATACTTTGGGGATTTATATCAATCCTCTAGTGAAAAAAGTAAAAAATAAAACATAAGGCTCTTGGGTGAAAAATTAAAGGCACCCTCTTGCTACAAAATAGTAAAGAAAAATGAAATATTTGAGGGTGAAAACATCTTAGAGGCACCCGATGATGGAGAGATTGATATACTCCCCATTATTGAAGAGTGGTAACCTCTTCTAGCAGAGAAAACTCATATAATAAACATTGGCACTATAAAGACACAAAGATTGATAAACTTGGTGGAGTCATTAACATAAGTAGAAAAAGATAAACTCATCCATTTATTTAGAGATAGAAAAATTAACTTTGCTTAGTCATACTCAGACATGCCTGGATTAGATCCTGAGTTAGTACTTCACCATTTTCCATTGAATCCAAGGGAAAAGCCATACAAATAGAAAATCCACAAGATGTATCCCGAGATTTAATTATTGATCAAAGCAGAGCTAAAGAAGTTACTTGATGCAAGTTTCATCAAACCTGTAGACTATGCAGATTGGAGCTCATATCCCGTACCAGTGGCAAAAGAAAGTGGCACCATAAGAATATGCACTGACTTTTGAGACTTGAATTTGGAATGTCCAAATGATGAATTTCCCTTACCAAATATTGACATTATAGTAGATCTCACTTCTATATATAAGGTGCTATCATTAATGGATAGCTTCTCAGGATACAACCATATTAAAATTGCACCTAAAGATCAACACAAAACTACTTTCACTTGTGCCTAGGGCACATATTATTGGTGTGTCATGCCATTTGGGCTAAATAATGTTGGAGATACATATCAGAGGGAAATAAAAACTATATTTCATTACATGATGCACATTACTATGGAAGATTATGTCGATGACATTTTGGAAAAGTCCCCAAAGATAAATTTTCACTTATTAGTATTAGCTCTGATATTTTATAGACTTGAAGAGTATAAATTTTGGCTAAACCCAAAGAAATGTGTCTTTGGAGTCACATCAAGAATTTTTTTGGGATTTATTATCTCCTAGTGATGAATAGAGATCAACCCTAAAAAGGTCCAAGCTATTATTTTATGTCTCCCCCCAAAACTCTAAAGAACTTGAGAAGCTTGCAAGAAAGTTATAATCAATAAGAATTCTTATATCAAAACTAGCATACAAATTCCACCCATTCCAATACCTATTTCATAAATACATAAAATTTGAGTGGACCCAGAATTGTCAAGAGGCCTTCCATATACTAAAAGACTACCTTTTGTCAGCACTAATCTTAGTAGCACCTATTCCAGATCATCCCTTACTATTGTCTATATCAGTAATAGAGCACTCACTCAGGGAATTATTAGCATATAATGACTTAGATGGAATAGAAAGATCCATATAATATATCATTCAAACACTTTTGTCTTACAAAATGAACTACATTATTATTGAAAGAGCATTTTCAATTGTGGTTTTTGCTTCATAAAAACTCAAACACTACATGTTGATCCACAATATGGTCCTCATTGCCAAGATTGATCCATTGAAATATCTATTGAAAAAAGAAACACTGACAAGGCACCTAGCCAAATGGGTCATTATACTAAGTGAGATTGACAAGACTATGTTGATAGAAAAGAAATCAAATGCCAAGCAATTGCAGATCAACTGGTAGATGCACCTCTACCTTCTACTCATCCAATGCTGATAGAATTCCCTGATGAAGGGATATTTTCTATAGAAGAGATAAAATAATGGAAGTTATATTTTTATGGCTCTCCTACACAAAAAGGATCAAGAGATGGCATAGCCTTCATAAATCCTCAAGGAGATTCTATTCCTAGATCCTACAAGCTAAGTTTTGATTAAATCAACAACATGGAAAAATATGAATCATTTCTCATTGGGCTAAAAATAATTGTCTAGTGGAATATACAATAAGTACAAGTCTATGGGGATTCTAAATTAATTATCAATCAAGTAAAGGACATATACGATGCCAAAGATGATAAATTGATTCTATACAAGGATATGGTAGAAGACCTTAGGGTATACTTTAAGATGATAACATTTGAGAAAATCCCTAGGATAATAAGTAGGGCAGCAGATTCTATGGCTCCTATAGGCTCTATGTTTGACATGCCACCTAAGGTGACACGATGAGAATTCATGGTTGAATAGCTTATGGTCCCTATTTTTGAAGTTCCAAATTTTGAGGTTGTGTGCAAAATCACTTGTCCCAATTCCCATTGGTACCAAGATAATTCCCCTCTAGAACTATCTCGCAACCAAAAGATGTCCTTAATAAGGAAAGCCTACCATTACACTATCATTTCCAATATTCTCTATAAATTAATTATGTATGGTACGCTCTTACAATGTCTGAACTCAGAAGAATCACAATCAGTAATATTAGAAGTACACGAGGGCATTTTTGATGCCCACTCTAGTGGCTTGACCTTAGCAAAGAAACTTCTAAGAATTGGGTATTATTTCCCTACCATAGAAAAAGGTGCCTTCTCATTTGTTTAAAAATGCAAAAAGTGTCAGATTTATTGTAACATCATTCATTCACCATCTCAGGAGCTCCAACCACTTACTTCACCATGGTCTTTCTCATAGTGGGGGTTTGACCTCCTTGGCAAAACTCACCCATTATCCTTTGATAGTCATAAGTACACAATCATGGCCACTAATTATTTTACAAAGTAGGTTGAAGAAATTATAATGACCTATACTATTGACAAACAAATTTCCAAGTTCCTCTTGAACTATATCATTAATCAGTACAGAGTCCCACTAACCATCATCACTGATCCTAGTTCCCCCTTCAAGAATAAACAAATGAAAGAAATTTTTACAAAATTCCACATCCATCATAGCTATTGTTCATGCTAATTCCCTAAGGTAATGGCTAGGATGAGGCTATGAACAAAACCATCATAAAAATCTTACAAAAGATGGTCAATGAAGTTGGTCAGGATTAGCACCTTCAACTCAACCCTACCCAATGGGCATACCACACTAGATTTTGTACACCAACATGAGCCACTCCATATTTACTAGTGTACAGTACCAAATCTATCTTTCCAATAGAGATCAATCTCCCATCAATATGAGTAGCCCTTTATCACATCATTTCATATGAGGAATATTGAGTATCGCGATTACATGAGATAGAGTTTCTAGATAAAACAAAATACAACACTAACACGCTTGCAAGCATATTAGCACTGTCTTGGGAGAAATTTCAATAAAGGTCATACCACAATATTTTGAAGTGGGTGACTTGGTTCTAAGGAAAAATAAAAAAAATCAAGCTGAAACATAAAAACAAGGAAAATTCAAACCAAGTTAGTTGGGTCCCTACATCATCATGGTAGTATATGGGTTTGTAGTGTATTAGATATCAACATCAGAGGGAGGTCCTCTACCAGACTCCATAAATATCTTGTATCTATGCAATTTATATAGATAGCTCTCAGAGTAGCCCCAAATTCAAAAAGTCAAAAAAATACAAAAGAAAGAAAAAAGAAAAAAAGGGTTACCTTGGTGAAAATCTAGCAATCAAGCATCTTTGGTAACACAAAATTAGAAATACAAGAGAAATAAATTCATCCTATGGTGAAAACAACTTCAATGGAACCTCGAGAAAGTACCATGGTGAAAACTGGGTAATCCAATACCACGTGTAGAGATCATGCTCCACCATCTATCATGTCTACAACCTTATATCACATGTCATTCTATCACATTCTCCATAGTAAAATCAGTGGTCATCACCATCATGGATTAGAATTTTCCAATTATCTTTATCTTAGCACATCGTGTCACATTTCGCATTGAGTCAACCTATCATGAAAATTCTGCAATAAGATGCCCATTCTGTCTTGACTGGGGGCACCCTAATGTCGTAATTCATCAAATCCTTAAAAATACCAAAAACATTACAAAATTTTTTGAAACAAATTAGAATATTAAAAAAAGAGTATTTCAAATAAACAAAAATAGTGCAAAATCATCCTATAAACTATAAAAACATAGCACAAGACCTTCAAAAGATTCAAAAACATCAAAAAATATAAACATTCATATAATGTGACCATGTTTGGTATTTCTATGATAAGGGCCTTCACATATGTGATACGTCGCACACACCTTGACTCCAAACATACAAACCCTATGGTGGACCCAAAAAAATTGTAAAAAGATCCAAAAATATTCCCAATGCAACCAAACAAATTGAAAAATAAGCAAAAATCCTACAATATAGCTTCTTCATACATAAACCAATTCTTTGGCATTTCAAACATAGGCATTGAACGATCACATATAGAACATCTGAGATTTAGTAGAACCAAGTCAAAATAGTCAAAACTAGTTAATAGGTCCTCATCTACACTACCCAAACTGTCTTATCTATCAAATAGTCCCACAACAAAGCATTTTCTCAAAAAATCATGTTGTCTTAAATAAGGGAAGGAACGCTCGAAAACAAATGGAGCAATCTTATATGGGGTACCTTTTTTCTTGGAATCAGATAACATCAACAATACATCAAAATTCAATGTCCAAAGTACTACAAAAACATAGACACATAATCAATATAGCTACAACTTATTGAGTTAAGTTAGTCTTATTATGCCTTGATTTTTGCAAGTCATGTTCTTACGCATCTTCAGGATGTCCATAAGTGATTTAGAGATCTCATGATGCTTCATGACTTACTTTTCTTTGTTTGATTTTTGTGGAATGGTTTTCATGAAGTCTTAAAAGAGAAATCTGGGTGTCTTTGATAAGATCCTTTACATTCATATACAAATATCTAATTTCAGCATTACAATGGGCACTATAGTTGTGATACACCACACATACCTTGACTCTGAATACTTGACCTAGATGGATCGACCCACATTCATTTTCTATTCAGCATGCCTATTTTTAATGTAAGAGGATAATCATACCTAGATCTTTCTTATCTTGGTAAGATGGTATCCACCTTTGCTATAATAATAGTGGCTCAATGATGATAAATAAATAGCTTAAATTAGTCGGAAATTAAAATCATCGTTATTAAAGCATTAAGATCTCTACTTATTATAATCTAAGGGTTTCAATCAAGGATAAATCCTTAAAATTATTTCACTTCATAACTATCATCTTCTAAAAAGTTTCATTACTAACAATCAAACATCATAAATATAAATCACATTGCATGCATCCATCATAATGCATTACATCTAGTCACCTCATAAAAAAATACATAAGCACGATCATTTAGGAAATGCATATATGTATAGAAGAATGTTATATACATTGTTTGCATCTCATAAACATCACATCATAGGCATCATAGACATCATCATAAAAATAAAGATAGAACATATGCATCAACATCATAGAAAGTAAATAATCATAAATAATGAACACATTGAATCATATAAGGCTACCAAAACTGCATCATATATATATCTCAAAATGTATCATGGTATAAATTCATAAGGGGAGCTTACAAAATATATGCCATAAAGTGTCTATATCAATATCAAAAAGTACTTCCTTGACCCTTTGGTCCACCAGGCCTAGGTGGTGCTAATATGGAAGTCCATGCCCCATTCTATCCTTATAGAGAACCTTTCACTAATGGGGATGCTCTTTGAGACTATGATACTACACCATTTCCTTGAGATCTCTGTGTGCACTAGGATCAATGAGGAGTATAACTAGGTACCCTTTGCACTAGATAAATAGCCTTCTCATAAGCCCTCAATTAATAATCAATTTCTCTTTGCATATCCCTGGTCTATCATCTAGCATCTGTATCATCATGTACCAATCTATCCATTAGTTGTTGAGAAGTCAAATCCTGTACACTAGAAATAAAATATCTCACCATAGCCTCTACAAATTGAGCCCTACCCTTTGTGACTTTGATGCAGGAGCATCCTGGGTGTAAGAGCAATCTTGCATCACCCAAAAATATTTCTATTTTTATATTCAATAAGGGCTATTTAGTGCAGAGCTGCTATTTATGGAAAGTTACTATTTTTGGTAATTTTTGTATGTGCTCAAAATGATTTGATTTCTTTCTTGGAGGTTCATTTTGGTCATATAAGTTTGCCAGCAAAGTTTCATGGCTAGATCAGGTGTAGTTTTGAAGATATTGAAGATTTTCGGTATTGGCAGCAGGGTAGAGAAACTTTGAACTCAGTTTTGAAGGCTTTAGAGGCCCCGAATGAGGTCAAAAATTTGGGTGACGCGCATGTGCGTAGGTCCAGCCTATAGAGCACTTTGTGGCATTTCTGAAATGGGGTTATAATAGTCAATCGGGTCAATTGGTGATGACTTATGGTCTCCGGAAGTCGGGTCACCTGAAATGGCAGAAAATAATTTTCTTTCAAAATTTCTGTTCGGGTTTCAAAAGTTATTTTGAGCTGACTTTGATGTAATAAATTGAAAAATAAAATAATTCTAAGTTTGGTCGGCCCTTAGGGCTAAATTTCTGGAACCTTCTCGGGTGGTGGAAATTGCCTATATAAGGAAGGCTGTATTATTGTCTTAGGCAGTTGGGAATAGTTTTGGGTAGTAGATTTGGGTATTGATTCGAGGCTTTGTCCTACAAAATATTGTAAGGGAATGCCCATGTGGCTTTGCATATTGTAATTCTAAAAGTTTGTAATTCCACATTTGTGGAGATAATAAGAAGCCAATTTTTTGTTCTTGCATATTATTGTTGTTGTTTCTCTATTTCTGTTATGTGTTTATGGTATTAAGGGGAGCACCCTTCATCAAGTGGTATCAGAGCAGGAGTTCTTGAGTGTGTAAACAGATCACCGACTGTGAGGTAGTTTGCACTAGGACCGTGGTTAGGGTTTCAGTGCGCATCGCGAAAATGCCTCCACGAAGAGAACATGGCGGAAGAGCTGGTGCCGTGACACCTGAGGTTAGAGAGCTGCAGAGACAAGTGCGAGCATTGCAAGAAGAGATTCGCAGAGGAATGAATCTTAATGTCAGAGATGAAAGCGAGGATGAAGCTAAAGAAGAATATCAAGAAGGAGAAGTCAAAATTGTAAACCAGGAGGAAGAAAGACTTTTTTGGGCCATTTCTAAGATTGGAAAAAGACCTAAAATTAAGGTTCCTACATTTTCTAGAAATCTTAACCCAGAAGAATTGATTGACTGGATCAATGAATGTGAGGAATATTTTGAGTATGAAGATGTTGAGGATCCTGATAGGGTCAAATTTGTGAAGGCTAGAATGAAAGGTCATGCAAAGATATGGTGGCAAGAGATTCAGTTGGAGTGAAATAGAAGGGGAAAGGAGAAAATCATGAGATGGGATCGGATGGTGGATAAATTGAAGCGACAGTTCATTCCTGTTGATTATGAGCTTGACCTACTAAAAAAAATGCAAAGTTTGAAGTAAGCAGGAAGATCTATTCAGGAGTATACAAAGGAGTTCTATCGACTTCTCATCAGAACAGGCCATGCAGAAGCTGATAAAGAGAAAGTTGCCCGATACCTTAATAGGTTAAGGCCAAGCATTCAAGAGGAGCTGAATCTGGTTTGAATGAACAGTATTGAAGAAGCATACCAGTTTGCCCTAAAAGTAGAGGAAAAGCTAAACAAGAAGTTTGAGAGCAGACAAAATGGAAGAGGTCATTGTGGATGATCTGGTGGATGGTCATATGGTGGCCGAAATGAAGATCCGAAAAAGAAGGATGAGGCTAGTAGTAGTCAGAATCAGCGAGGAAATAATTCCAATCGCTTCCAGGATCAGAATAATAGAGATCAGAGAGGAAGAGGAAGAGGACAAGGATCTGGAAGAGGTGGCTTCCATGGAACATGTTTTCACTGTGGAGAAGAAGGTCATAGGGCATTTGAATGTCCTCAGCACCAAGGCAGAATAGACAGGAGAAATGAAGGCCAAGCCAGAGTTGCACATGTCGATGAAGATGCTAGATCATCAAATTCTAAAGATGCTAAAAAAGGAGAAACGCTAATTAACAGAAGAGTCTTGCTGAGTGGTGAGAATGAACCTAAACAAAGGAGGAGCCTGTTTTGCACTAGATGCAAGTGTGAGGGTAAATGCTGTGATGTGATTATCGATAGTGGAAGCACTAATAATTTGGTGTTAGAAGAGATGGTGACAAAGTTGAAGCTCAAGAGATAGAAACACCCACATCCATATCGGATTTCCTGGGTGTAGGATGACCACAAGGTCATGGTCAGTGAACAGTGCCTGGTAAAGTTCAAGATCGACGGGTATCAAGATGAGGTACTATGTGATATCATCTCTATGGATGCATGTCATATGTTATTGGGTAGACCGTGGTAGTTTGACAGATGTGTTGTACATGATGGTCGTGCGAATACCTATTCCCTGACAAAGGATGGAGTGCGACATAAGCTAAAGCCATTGAAGGAGACTGAAGAAAAGGTATGTGGTAATGCAAGAATAACATTTGTTGATGGAAGGAAATTCCTAGATGGTATGAGGCATGAGCATGTGTGTTTTTCTTTAATTCCAAAAGTTGGTAAAGAAGAAGTAGAGGATGTACCTGTAGAGGTTGCAGATTTATTGAATGAGTTTGAGGATATTGTATCTGATAATGTACCTGATGGATTACCACCGGTAAGGAAGATCGGTCATCAGATGGATTTGATTCCAGGAGCCAGTTTGCCAAACAAGGCAGCACACAAAATGACACCAGCAGAAAGTGAAGAGTTGAATAGACAAGTACATGAGTTGTTATAGAAGGGGTTGATTCGAGAGAGTCTGAGTCCCTGTGTTGTACTAGCGGTATTAGCACCAAAGAAGAATGGAGAGTGGAGGATGTGTACAGATTCCAGAGCAATAAACAAGATCACAATCAAGTATAGGTTTCCATTGCCACGAATGGACGATATTATGGACTGTTTGAGTGGGGCTGTGTATTTCTCAAAGATAGATCTGAAGAGTGGATATCACCAGATTTGGATCAAAGAAGGAGATGAATGGAAGACTGCCTTCAAAACAAAGGAAGGACTATATGAGTGGTTAGTCATGCCTTTTGGGCTAACCAATGCACCAAGCACTTTCATGCAGCTTATGAACGAGGTTCTGAAAATTTTTTTGGGTAAGTTTGTCATTTTTTACCTAGATGATATTTTGATTTTTAGCAAGACATTGGAGGAACATATGATGCATATTCATATGGTGTTTGAGAAGTTGAGAGATGAGAAATTGTTGATTAATTTGAAGAAGTGCAGTTTTGTGAAGAAAGAGTTAGTGTATTTGGGATTTGTAGTTTCAGCTGAAGGTCTAAAAATGGACCTAGAGAAGGTACAGACTATCCTTGAATGGCCTACTCCAAGGAGTGCTACTGAGGTAAGATATTTTCATGGTCTAGCTAGTTTTTATAGAAATTTTATCAAAAATTTTAGCAGTATTTGTGGTCCCTTGACTGAGACAATGAAAGGGGATAGAAAAGAGTTTAAGTGGACTAAAGGAGAAGAAAAAAGTTTTCAATTATTGAAACAAAAAGTTATAGAACAACCTATTTTAGCACTTCCAAATTTTAATAAGGTGTTTCAAGTAGATTGTGATGCTAGTGGTACTGCAATAGGAGCTTTTATGAGCCAAGAAGGTAAACCTGTTGCTTATTTTAGTGAGAAGTTAAATGATGCCAAGAGGAAGTATTCTGTTTATGATCAGGAATTTTATGCTATAGTTCAGGCATTAAAGAAGTGGAGACATTATCTGCTTCCTAAGGAGTTTTTTTTGTATACTGATCATCAAGCTTTGCAATATTTGAATAGTCAAGGAAAATTGAATCAAAGGCATTTGAAATGGGTTGAGTTTTTACAGAGTTATACATTTGTTTTGAAACACAGAAGTGGAAAGTCTAATAGGGTTGTAGATGCTCTTAGTAGAAGGCAACTATTGATGACAGAGATGCAGATTGAGGTGGTTGGGTTCAAGGAACTCAAGAATTTGTATCCAGAGGATCCTGATTTTGGTGAAGCTTGGAAAGCTTGTATAGAACCTGTTACTCTAGACAGGATGAAATGGTTGGATTTCATCATCCAGAATGGTATGCTATTCAAAGGGAGTCAGTTGTGCATTCCATGAAGTTCTATGAGGGAGAATCTCATCAAGGAGAAGAATAGCGGAGGATTGGCTAGACATTTTGGTCATGACAAAACCCTTTCTTTGGTTAGTGAGAATTATTATTGGCCACAATTGTAGCAAGATGTGAAGAAGTTTGTATAGAGTTGCAGAGTATGTCAGATGGCGAAAGGAGTGAAGCAGAATACAGGGTTGTATCAGCCATTACTTGTACTAGAGAAGCCTTGGGAGGATATCAGCATGGACTTTGTTCTTGGTTTACCGAGGACTCAGCGGGGACATGATTCAATTTTTGTGGTGGTTGATAGATTTTCAAAGATGGCACATTTCATTCCCTGTAAGAAGACTAATGATGCTGTTCATGTAGCAGGATTATTTTTCAGAGAAGTGGTGAGACTACATGGTTTGCCAAAGACCATAGTTTCAGATCGAGATACTAAGTTTGTTGGATATTTCTGGCGGACATTGTGGAAGAAGTTGAAGACAGATTTGAAGTTCAGTTCATCACATCATCCACAGACTGATGGACAGAGGTGGTGAATAGGAGTTTGGGAAATTTGCTAAGATGTTTGGTTGGAGATAAGCCAACAGGATGGGATTTGATTTTACCACAGGTGGAATTTGCATACAATAATTCTGTCAACAGGAGCACTAGTAAATCACCATTCCAGATTGTATATGGAAGTAGTCCAAGAAATGCATCTGAATTGAGGAAGATAGATAAAGGAGAAATAAGTAGTGCTGAAGCTGAGGATTTTGCAGAACATTTGAAGAACATCCATGAGGAGGTGAGGAAGCATATTGCCAAGATGAATGCACAGTATAAGGCTAAGGTAGATGTGAAAAGGAGGCATAAGGAATTTCAGGTTGGAGATGAAGTCATGGTTCATTTGCGGAAGGAGTGGTTTCCGGTTGGTACATATAACAAGTTGAAAATGAAGAAGTTTGGACCATGTAAGATACTGAAGAAGCATGATTCAGGAAATGCATATGAGGTAGAACTGCCTACTGGGCTGAATATTTCACCAGTGTTTAACATTTTAGATTTGACAGAGTATTATGAAGGAGGTGTTGAAGATGAGGTTGCAGCAACACAGTGGAATATTCCAGCAACCAGTTCAGATATCAAGGAGATTGAAGACATACTGGACAGTCGTGTTGGCAGAAGCATAAGGAATAGGACATATGAAGAGTATTTGGTCAAATGGAAAGGATGACCTGTTGAAGATTCATCATGGCTAACAAAGGAGGAGGTTAACCGTCTTGGTTTTCCTCTACACACCTGAGTCGTGATAGGGTCACTTCTCAAATTACCCCGGGTGTCTGATGCAGGAGCATCCTGGGTATAAGAGCAATCTTGCATCACCCAAAAATATTTCTATTTTTATATTCAATAAGGGCTATTTTGTGCAGAGCTGCTATTTATGGAAAGTTACTATTTTTGGTAATTTTTGTATGTGCTCAGAATGATCTGATTTCTTTCTTGGAGGTTCATTTTGGTCATATAAGTCTGCCAGCAAAGTTTCATGGCTAGATCAGGTGTAGTTTTGAAGATATTGAAGATTTTCGGTATTGGCAGCAGGGTACAGAAACTTTGAACTCAGTTTTGAAGGCTTTAGAGACCCCGGATGAGGTCAAAAATTTGGGTGACGGGCGCTTGTGCAGGTCAAGCCTGTAGAGCGCTTCGTGGCATTTTTGAAATGGGGTTATAATAGTCAATCAGGTCAATTGGTGATGACTTATGGTCTCCGAAAGTCGGGTCACCTGAAATGGCAAAAAATAATTTTCTTTCAAAATTTCTGTTCGGGTTTCAAAAGTTATTTTGAGCTGACTTTGATGTAATAAATTGAAAAATAAAATAATTCTAAGTTTGGTCGGCCCTTAGGGCTAAATTTATGGAACCTTCTCGGGCGGTGGAAATTGCCTATATAAGGAAGGCTGTATTATTGTCTTAGGCAGTTGGAAATAGTTCTGGGTAGTAGATCTGGGTATTGATTTGAGGCTTTGTCCTATAGAATATTGTAAGGGAATGCCCATGTGGCTTTGCATATTGTAATTCTAAAAGTTTGTAATTCCACATTTGTGGAGATAATAAGAAGCCAATTTTCTGTTCTTGCATATTATTGTTGTTGTTTCTCTATTTCTGTTATGTGTTTGTGGTATTAAGGGGAGCACCCTTCATCAGACTTGTACCTCTTCCCTCATATTGTCCCTCTCAGCATCAAAGTACCTCTATATCCTCTCAATCCACCCCTCTAAATTAGTCAATCTCCCACCATACTAGTTATTCTGAGCCTTTTCATAAGTCATCCTCCTCTATAGTATATTGTACCTACATCCCTATAGATCCCTCTAGTGTTATCTCAAGGTATTAATATCCATAGTGTCTACATCAAACCTATCTCCTCCTAGTCTGATCTTTATAGGAGCATCCTATGTAGGCTCATCAAATCCCCCCATGGCTATATCCATCATCTTAGTATCATCTCCACCAACAACCTCCTCATCTCCTCTAGAAATATCCTCTGGTAGCCTCCTCCATCTGCTCATCATTCTAGAAGAATTTATATCTCTACTACTAATGGTGATATCAATCTCACTCTTTGTCTCCTTTGAACTGCTCCCTATAAAATATACATCCATATCTCCACCCCCACTACTAGTACACCACCTAGAGGAATAAGTGGGGTAATTGCAATAGTAACTCTACCATCACACCAGTCATCTACATCTATACCATTGCCACCATCTCCACCCCCTCATCCTCCACCATCACCTCTATCTCTCCCACCTTGCCTACCTCCTCTTTGACCACCTCTCCCTCTCTGTCCACCATCCCCACCTCCATGTGTAGCTCCTCCATCCATGCCTCCCTATGCAACTCATCTATGCCCCTCTCTCCCATATCTCCTCTAAGGTTGTCTCACATGTCTACTTATCTCCAATGGCACTAGCATAGATGGTGTTGGTTCAGTTTCTTGTCCTACCAAAGAATCCATGTAGATTTCCATTTCATATTCCAAGGTGAAGAAATAGGGTTTAAATCTTGAAGGGTTTTAAAATGAATTGGTTTAAGTTCTTAAAACCTCCTACCTTCTATTTCTTCATTACCATTTTTGGTGTAGCTTAAGTGCTTCCTTTTCTCACATGCCTTAAGTCATTGTCAGGATGGGGCCAAGTTCCTTGTAAGTCTTTTACCTAGTGGGCCTGTCAATATTTCCAAAGCCTCGACATGAATTAAACCTTGTTCATTACATTGCTAAAAATTTTCCCAATCACCGCATTGACAATCAAAAATCTTCATTGTAAGTTCACGCGATGTCCATTCCTTCTTGATGAAAGTATCACCATATGTGTCACCGATTTGTTACAAGCATTGTCAATCAGCATAAGATTCATTGATGATTTCTATCGGGCATAAAATAACATTGAAAAAGATAGGTATCAAGCACTCTGATCCCCTACTGAAGCTTCTAGATATCTTTTGGCAATATAAATATTAGAAAGAAAATAAAGATCGATAAGGAACAATTTTGTGCATCCTAATTGCTGATGAAGTTATTAGGGAGGCTTGTAGTGATGGTTTCATCCTAGTGATGGTGGGGTCCTAGTCAAAGGCCTTGGGCAAAGAATAAATTTCTAACAAATTAGATTTAATCCAATCATGTGTGTGATCCCCCAATGAAAATTTGTGAAGTGTTTACCATTTGAAGGATCACGACTATATGACATATGGCAGTGGTGGGCCCTGGTTGAATGAGCAAGCTTGGTTATGAGTTGGTAAGATCAAATTTGATCATGTAGTTGGTGTATTACCATAATAAAAAGATTCTTAATGGTTTTTCATCATGGCATTGTGACATAATAACATGTGTCCACCTTGATGTCAGCAACCAAAGGATAAAGAAGAAGATAATCATCAATTAGATTAGGTCAATCTAATGGTGGGCATAATGCCTCAATGAGAAGTTTCTCAAAGGTTAGTGATCATGGGATCATGCCTTGTTGATACCTATCCCACATAACATCATAGTTTAGTTTCAAGAAAAGATAAAGTAAGGTCAGATCTAGTTGATCTGACGGTTGGCGCACTTCCTAGATGAAAAGGTGCAAGATATATACTGATCGTGGGATCGCACCTTGATGTTGTGTGTCATTGGTGATGTCATATGTCTCTGGTCTAAAGGGAAAATAAATTGTAGTCAGATCAAGTTTGATTGTGTGGCAGGTGTCATGCCTTGAAGGAAAGATGATCAAAGGTTAGTGATCATTGGATCATGCCTTTTTTCCATGTATCCAACCTGATGAGTCAATAAATATAGTGGATCATTGGTGCTAGGTAGATCCAACATGCTCTTTTTTTATTGGTCGCTACAGGAAATGATGTGGAAAATAACTAAAGTCAATATTAACCATTCTGGGTTTATTTTTAAGAGCCAAATGATGTGTTAGGAAAGATGAAAATTAATGGCCATGTTTTAAACTTGTCGATTAACCATTGCAGCCATAATATTTGAATTATTTAAGGGTTTTTCCAGTAGGGTTGAAGTCTGTGAGCCAAAAATGATGAACCAAATCAAATCTAATTTGTTTTAAGGATGCTTGTAGGTGAGAATTGATGAACAAAGTGTTAAGGTGGATGTTGTGATTTGATTTTTTTTCCTGTAGTGTCATTTTAGTTTAATGTAGGGGACTAGTTTTTTGTAGAAGGTGGCTAGGGTATGATGGTTATTTGTGTTTTTTGTACCTTGGTACACATGATTTTTGTTGAGATGGCTTTGGCATTAAATTTTTTTCTACAACAAGAATCTTTTTCATCTGATAATGGTATTTGGCCTGTGATGATGAAACCAAAATTGTAAATCATATTTGATCTTATCCTTCCCGAGTTTTTTAGGCTTTCCTGCCTACATTTACTTCTTGTTGTTGCTGGTTGTTGAGGTAACTCTTGTGTTGCCCTAATTTTTCCCTAAATGACTCAAAGCTTGTAGCAATCCTTGTTCTTATAAAAGGATTCCTGAGGTTATTTAGGAGGGTCTTTTTCGGGAGAAGTGTTCTTCTTTTGTTGAAAAAAACTAGCTAGAAACCTAAGTACAGTCTTGTTCTGAGATTTTGTGGCTATTGTTTGATACATCTTTTTTCTTCTTGAATACATTTGAAGCTTGGCATGTTATTGAAGGTTTTTTTTTTAACCCCTTTTCGGTGTTTGATTGTATTTATGAGTTTCTTTAAGTTTCTTGTGAACTAGGATTTTTAAGGCACTTCCTCTTCACTAATCTATAAGGTAGATTATGAGATAGTTACGGGCTTCTTTCAAGGAAATTATAAGTCCTAGGGAATATTTCTTATGGTTTTGGGAGGTTTATAAATTTGATGACCTTGTTCCAGATTGTTGGAATTTCTGTGTAAGGCATAGATCACTTTCATGGGTTTTTTATTTCCTTTCATTGATATGTTATAGTGGATGTGTACTCATATAGACTCTGTGCCCTTGGATAATAGCACTAGTCAAAGATAGAAAATCTCTAAAAAACAAATCAAATCTTTAATTTGTATGTTTTGTTTACTAAATGTTCAAATCTTTGTTTTAAGACACCTATCCACTGCATGGTTTACTGAGATTTAGTAAACCAATAAGGTACACCCACCTAAGTCTCTAGAGCTCAAAGTTGAAGGAGGACTCCCATCCTCAGTAATGTTGTTCTTTTCCTGGTAGATTTGGAGTTGGGTATAGAGAGTCAAAGGCATTAATTTCTATATAGTAATCTGCAAGAAAAAGTGACAACAAAAATTGGTGACTCCGATGGGGAAGGTCATAGAGTCAAAGATTTATATCATCTCACCAAGTGTGAGTGGCGACTCTGAAAATCTTTGTTGTATTAGTGCATGTTTAGAATGAAAATATGATGAGTATGTAGTTCTCATAAGCATTTTTGAGGTGTTGGTGAAATTTTTGTGTGTTTTCTAGAAAGAAGGCATAGAGAAAGAGTTTCAGTAGTTAAAATGTCTTTCCTCTTAAAAATGGTGGTGACTCTACCAAAAATTACAATGAAGATGTGAACCAAGCTTCAAATCTACCAAGTTTTCCAACCAACAAGTTGGTGTACAGCCACAACGCCTCGAGGTATTTTGATTTTCATGTGCAAGTTTTTCATGAAAATTAGTTTTAAAAGGAAAAACTCTTGTTTCCCTATTCAGTGATTTCAGCACTAAGTGAGGGAAGATTGATTGCTACATACTTTTGGGACATGTTTTTCAACTTAATTCTTTTAGGGTCTTGAAGTATGTATGCATTTTGTGATAGAGGGTGTACTCTTACTACAAGTTATGAATCATAACATTTTGTTAAGGGTGTGATTTCCATGTACATGTTTGAGAAGACCTCAAACTTGTTTCCATATAGTAGATAACCCATGCAAATTTCTTGTAGTATTGTCTCCATGGAGGAGTATAGGCCCTTTTTTTTTTATAACATTGTGGGTTTCCCCAATGTTATTCCTACTAAGATTAGGGAATACATGCCAAAATTTAGTGGTGATGAATTATCTACAACAAACAAACATTTGGATGATGTTGGTCATATCCTCAATAAGTTTGAGGTTGAACATGAAAATGTTGCTATAAGACTATTTGTGAAAACTCTTGTAGAGGATGAAAGGGAATGGTTTCTATTCCTACCTCCATGTTCAATTTATTCTTTGGATGAGTTGTGTAGAGCATTCTTAAAATATTTTGATGAAAGGCTCGATCCAATGGTGGCAACCCAAAAAGTCTTGAATACTAGACATAAAGAAAATGAACCAATTGCTTCTTTTAATTTTAGATTTATAGAAGCATTTGTTGGTATTCCAAGAAGATGTAGGCCCAGATTGATAGATTGTCTTGTGTTCTATTTAGATGCATTTAATGGGTAGTTAAGATCTTTGCTAAGGGATAGAGAGCCTAAAATATTCCCTCAAGATTTTAGGATAGAAGAAGCGAGAATGAGTTGAAGTGTAAGATCCCAAGGGATCTTTTTAATGTTGATTCTCACTGTCATCAATTGGTCAATCTTGAAGGTGAAATGGAAAATGATGATCAGTACCAAGGTATTGATTTCTCTTAGATTGATTATGAATATTTTATTAATGAGATTTTTTCTCTCAAAAAGGAAGAGGCAATGCAAGATACTCTGTATAGGAGTTTGCAAGAAGAAGAGAAGGGTTTGCAAATAGTGGTTTTCCCTCCTATTGATAATAAAAAGGCCAGTGATGATATGTGCACAAATAAACCAGAAGTGAAATTATTTACATAGCTTACACCATGTGATGGAATGATTTTTGGTTCCATGTCTATGGCTACATGTGATTTTGATAAGAAGTCCTATGTTTATGTGGTGCCATCTAATGTGTACAAAGAAGAAGAAGGCTTTGCATTTGATAATGATGATGAAAGTGTTAATATTGTTGTTGTGGATTATTCATGTTTGCATATGTTCCCCTCATGTATTTTTGTTGTAGAAGAAGAAGATGAAGAGCATGACAATGGGTTGTCATGTCATGAAGATGCAGTGATGAACATAATTCTTGTGCATGTCCATATCCTTCTTCCTCTAATGAAGAGGATTTTGATAGTGTTGAGGACCTTGTCTTTGATAATAGGGACAATGAATTATTTGATGGAAATAATGATGAAGACCAGTTGTCCCTGTGTCACAATGTTTATGAAAAGGGTTTACACTTGGTTCATAATCCACTATATGAAGATATTATTGAGGAACCAAGCTGCTTAGTGGTTGAACCATTTCATGAAGATAAATTTGAAGGTCCAGTTCCTTCTCAACCAGGTGAGTTTGTGATAATAAATGTTGATCATTGTATTTTATATTCTAATGCATTACTAGGTAAACCTTGTATTTCTAATCCACACAATGATGAGGTAATAGATGTTCCATACTTGCTAGAGTATGAGTGTGATAATGGTTGTGATTTGAAGAATTTGGATAGTGACAAATACAGTCTTATTCTTCAGCCCATGAATTTTCATGTATGTGGGCAAAAAGTTTCTTATGATATTTTTAGGTGGTTGATCACATGTGTGGATGAGAATCAAAATTTTTACATAGGAGGGTTTGGGTATTTCTTTTGGTGGCCTGGGGCCACTGAATAAAGCTTTAGTCCTATAGAATTTTGTAAATATTCTTTTCAATTTGTGTGTTTCCTTTCCTATTTGTTGGTGTACTTAAATATTCACTAATTATACTTTACATAAGTTTACTTAGGATAATGCATTTGCATATTAGTTGTCATTGTGACACCTAGGAGTTTGCATTTCATTTTAGCACATGGTTAGGAGAATTTCCACTTTAGGTGTGATAGTTGTCATCACATACCTCTTTGTGTGTGAGATCCACCTTTAGTGCTCTTATCACATTATCATCTGCTCATTGTTACACACGTTTCTCATACGTTCATGTACAATGGAGCATGATCCACCTTTGGTGGACATGTGATTCCACCATGTCTAGTTGATAGCTTATCACTTGCATAACTTCTTGGTATCATGCATTACCTATATATTGAGGCATTCCTACATTGTATCAATCATTCAATCTATTATTGATTATTTGATCATTTGATCATATCATATCTTGTCTCTCTTGTGCTATCTCTTGAGCTTCTAGATCTTGGCATTCATTCTTTTCCTTAGGCAAATTCTTACATGGTATCAGAGTCGTAGAAGATTTCATTGCATAGTCGTTGGAGAGTGAATGATTGGTTCAAGTTTTGGAGGGCCATGAACCAAATCTGGGATTAGCATTTTGAGAAAGATTGGACCTCAACATTGCATCCGAGTGGCTGTTTCCATAAATTTTGACTATAAATTTGCCTACTTTAGGCAAAAGTCAAATTTGAGGCAAATGTTTTTTGCAAATCAGACCTCTAAGGCCCGATCTGCAAATTGGGTAATATTTGTTTAATTTTTCCTTCAGATCTGAATTTATTCTATTTTTGTCATTTATTTATTTCAGATCTACAATATTATCAATTTTTGAATCTGGTGTATTTTTCCTTTTTCAGGAATATATTTTGTGGCAAAAATATGCCCTATTTGGCTTGTGTGTAGCACAGAATATAGGTCAAATCGACCCAAGTCACCCACCCAAGCCAGCAGTAGCAAATCCAAGTCTCTTCTCAAGTCACTGAGATGAGATACACCGAGCCCTAAACCTATGCACATGAGATCAACTCACATAGTTGCTGCTTTAATTTATAGTGGTGCGCATTTGGGATTAAAAACCCCTTATTTCTCCCCAGTGCAGCAAATGTGGGACTAAAAGTCCCACACCGCAAGCCCTCCTTTTGGCCCCTCCACTCCATCCACCTCCCCGAGCACAAGCCACCACGCTACCAGCCCTCCGTAGCCCAAGTGCCACCTCAGTAGCTCCCACCCCCATGCAGGCAGATGCAGGCAGACTCCACTTCAGCACCATGCACCACGCCAACCGCTAGCAGTGGTGCCCCCCGCTCCCTCACTTCTGTCGGCACAAGTCCACGTCAGCCCCCCTCCACCTCAGTGCACTTGAATATGAGGGTAGCCCACGTGGCACTGCCAACTGGCCACAAACCAGACCAATAAAACATAGACACATGGTACAACAGATAGCGAATCAAAAATTGCCAAATAATAGCACAAAAAATGGATATTTTTTAAAAAAAAATTTCTTTTTCGCAGGCTTTCTAGTGTCTTTATTTTGATGGCCATTTGGATGTCAACTGGGTTATTTTTTCTACTGTTATGATGGTCTTCAAGAAGTCAAATTTAAGCTCATGATTGCATCAACATTTCATTTGGTTAAATTTGACGATCATTTAATTGTCAAATCTGGATGATTTTACATTGTCACGACGTCCATTTGACCGTCAAACTTAAGATAGTGAACTGATGATGTCAGCAGCTTTTCAAAATTTTGTAGCCCTCACCATATGTAGTTTTCATTTGGTAGTCCGACTTTGGGAGGCCATAACTTGGTCATCCGGACTCCAAATTGAGTGCAATTTTTTAAAATTTTTGTTAAAATTTTTTGAACTTTTCACTAGTGGTGTTCTTTTCTAGTTTTGGATCATGGATTTTGCATAAATTGCAATTTTTGGTGTTTGTACCTATTTTTGCAACTTCACAAGCTTCGTTCAGGCTCATACGGACACATTTTCAAGTGCAATTTTTTTTGAAAGTGCATAAATTTTTTGTCTACTTTCCAAATTTGGTATCAGTTTGGAGAAATTTTGAGTGGACATAGTACTTTCAAAATATGGTCTATTTTTGCCTATTGTGGCACTTATAATTGATTAGATCCTTGAGGTATCTTGTGTCTTATATTCTTGATTTAGCTATAGCTTCATATTTTGTGTTGTAATCATCAAAATCAGAAGTCCACTTTGATCCATTTTGTCAAGTGGCAATTGTACATGCACTGATATAAAGTGCCAAAATCATCATTTTTTGGGGGGTTCTTTGATTGAGTGAATTGGGGGGGGGGGGGGGGTGTCCTGTGTGTTGGTGTCTCTCTCTTTCCTATGCTCTTTTCATTTTTCATCATGGGTTCTCTTGAAAAATTAATTCCACATAACTATGCTACATGGAAAGATAATGTATGGAACAAATTAATGGTTGGAGGTTTAAATCTTTATGTGGATGGTACAATTAAAAAACCCACTGGTGATGATACTACTGCAATAGATAATTGGTCATGCAAAAATTTTAAAGCTTTAGGAGTCTTGAGAGAGAATATTTATGAAGCTATCATGTATCATATCAAAACCATAAATGATGTTAGAGATGCTTGGGATAAACTTGCAAAATTGTTTGGTAAAGTGGATGAAGAAATGGGATTCACAATTGAGACTGATCTCCTCAAATTAGAACCCAATAATTTTGACACAATCCAAGATTATCTCAACAAAGTTAATGATTATAGAGCACAACTTGATGATTGTGGAAATCCCATGAAGGATGCAAATTTGGTTAGTCACTTGTTGAAACATCTTCCTCCTGAATATGTAGCTTTTGTTTCAAGTTACAATACTCACAAGTTGACCATGGGTAGTGCCTTCATTAAGCCTTCATTTGAGTCATTTTCAGAAATGTTGGTCTTAGAACAAGAAAAATTGATGAGTATGGGGATTCTCAAGTCTTCAACTTCCAAGGCATTGGTGGCTAATCATGAGAGTCAAGGCAATAAAAGTCAAAAGAAGAAGAAGAATTGGAAGTCTAAGTCTCAACAAGAAGGTACAAAATCCACTTCCACTCAACATGACACCTCTACATCACCTCAAAAGGGTGAATCTTCAAAGAAGGAGAAGCAGTTTTGTGCATATTGCAAAAAGGATGGACATGAAGAACACTTTTGTTATAAGAAGGACATTGATGAATTAAAGAATCTTCTTGTCAAGAACAATATCAATTTGCCTTCTAGGATGTCTACCTCAACTTCTTCACCAAATTTAGAAAAAGCTAAAGGAAAGGGTCACACATTTTTCACTCAAAAAGGACAACCTTTATATGCTTCTTCAAGTCCTAATTCAGGTAGATGGCTTCTAGATTCAGGTGCTTCTCATCATATGGCTTCTTCACAGTCCATGTTTTCATCATTTGAACCTTCCAAAGGTCCACCTATTTTGATGGACAATCACACTTACATGAATGTGATTGGGAAAGGAAGTATTGATATTAGGGAGGGAAACTTCAATGATGTGTTGTGTGTTCCACACTTGACCAATAACCTTCTTTCTATCTATCAAATCACATATGGTGCTACAAAGAAGACTGTGGAATTTACACCTAATTCAGTTTTCATTAAGGACTTGGAGAGTGGAGCAATTATTGCTACTGGGATAGTGGATCATCCTTCTCGGTTGTACTCCTTTGCAGATTTTGTTCCTCTTGATGATAGTGATTCTTTAGATAGTGATTCTTCAGCACATGATCATGATTACAGTGATGATTTAGATTTTGAGAAGATTTTTGGCTACTTTAACTTGTGTATTCTCACTCATGATCAAGTTCTTGAGCCTTCCATTCCATCTCCTCCTATTGAGAATACTCCTACTCTTGCTCCTAATGATGCTTGCATTCACATAGTCATGGGTTCAGGTGATTTAGTGCAGCAGGATATTCATTGTCTTCCATACTTGGTTCCACGGGATGACTACTTGACAAACATTGCATGCTTGTTTGTGGAGTCCTACATTTCAGATTTGGGAGACTTCATTGATGGCATTCATCTTCTCTTTGTTGAGGATGATCCTTCTTCAGTTGTTGCGAGGGAGCATGCTAACCCTCATTGGTGTAGGAGCACCTCTATGAGGGCCCTCACCTTCAAATTTTGATGTGTCTTACTTTTGGTTTGAAGTATGTAATTAAATAAGGGCCACAAGGTGTTTATCTCATTTGTTTTTGTTGTGTCTAGGCATAGACTAAGTCCTAGAAGCTCAGTTTCTAATCTTTCTAGTTTGATTGTCTGCATACTATCCAAGGAATGCAATGCACTTGGAGTGTTTGGATTGGGGTTAGTAATCCTAGGCTAGTGTTTTTTTATAAGCACAAGTGTGCTTTAGAAGTGTTTTGTATGAGAAAGCAAGAGTTCCTACAGGAGGAAGCCAGAGTTCCTGTAGCAACTAAAAGTTGCAAGTATTACATGAATAAAAGGCTATAAGCCCAAAACCCTATGCACACACTTGGGAAAAACAATATTTAATGTTTGGAAAACCCTAATCCTAAGGTTGGACATCAAATTGTATGGCTACAGTATGGCCATGGAGATTGAAACACAGTTTGGAGCATGAAATTACTGGTTTTAGCTTTGTTTTGATGTAAATATTGAAAACTTCTTGGATTTTCTATGTTACTTAGTTACTAGTGGTTTTTTTTAATTTTGTGTGTATTAGATTAGGTTCTTTAAGCTTTTATTGTGCTGGTTTTGTATATACTTTGTTGTAACCAGCTCTCTGCCAGTTTGGAGTGAGCTGTGTAAATGGGCCTGTATCTTTAGTTTCCACAATGGCCAAGCCATGAAACTCTAGAATCATAAATTATAGACCCATACCTATAACATAATGCAAGTAGGGCCCTAGAGAAAGTGGACGAGCTATAGTTTATGGAGGCCCTAGGTGAGCTAGAGCAAAGCCCGGCTAGGAGCAGTCAGTAAAGAAAGGTGTGCCAAGAGAGCAGGATAGGGTTTCACAACCTATCCTCTTAATAGGTTTTAGAGGGGTGTTACAAGGTCTTATACCATTAAGGAGGGAGTTGGAGGAGCTATGGAAGGTTTTTTCCGCACCTGGTCTTTGCACTGCCAGTTCAGGAAACCAAAACAGTCCTAGAAACCCTTTATATTGGTATGGACACAGTACAACCTCTTGGGAACCTAAGACCCCAAAAACCTCTTAGAGGGGGTCAATCCAAGCATATTTTCTTTAGACTAGAGGTTCTGAAACTTTCAGAAAAGGGTATCAAATTGCAAATTAAACTAGGTGGAGGGCTAAATAGGCCTATTCTAGTAGCCTTAGTTTCCGAAGGAACTATCAAATTAGGTGTTTCCCAAACCTTCTCAATGCCATGGATAGGTTAAAATGGTCATAAAAAGTCCATAGAATCCAATAGAAATCTTTTTTTGAATGTGGAGCAGGTCAAGAAGCAAAAATACCCTTTTTGAGCCAAAATGAGGGTTAGCGTCAGGAAGCGGGGATTGACATGGTGATAGTTGAACTTGTTTAACTTGGTGGGATAGCTAGGTAGATCAGGGGGTACTTGAATACATTAGATACCCTATAGATCATCCATAGGTGTTAGAGTACATTGGAGGCCTTAGACAAGGTTTAGAGCATAAACTAGCTAGTCTATCCTAGCTTATCCCATCAGATTGGTATCAGAGCCAATAAGGCTTGGGAAGTGATAGGTGGCTGTTTCAACCACTTGAAGAATTAGTTGGATAATCTTAGAAGTAGAAAATGGTGACCAATGCAGAGCTTGCCAAAAAGGTAGAAGATCAAGAGGAAGCCAATAGGATCTTACAGGAAAGACTATTGTTAATGGAACAACTCTTGGATGATGTCCAAGCAAAAATAGATAAGGTGAATGAAAAGATAGAAAAAGAAGATGCTAAGGTAAAAGAAGAGACCATTGATGATGAGGTACCTACACTAGATCCTCCTACTCAAGATGAACAATTTTTGAAAGCATTGAAGGCTGTTACAGGCAAGGCACTTGAAGGTGTTCCATTACTCACTGGTAGGATGGATACAAAACTTGTGATGCAATGGATTGAAGGCATGGAGAATCATTTCAAATGTGAAGAGGTCTCAGAAGCACAAAAGGTCAAAGTGGCCAAATCCAGGTTAAGGAGACAAGCTTTAACATGGTGGAACTATCTACAAGGTGAAATAGAAAAAGAGGGGAAGAATCCAATCTCGAATTGGAAAGAAATGGTTAACAAAGTCAGGGAAGCCTACCTACTAGCTGATTATGAAATACAGCAGCATAGGAAGAGATTGAATCTCAAATAGAAGGATATGGATGTAGCCACCTACACAGAAGAGTTCCACAAGTTGAGCTTAAGGTCCAAGATTAAAGAGGAAGAAAGTGTTAAAGTGGCAAGGTATTTGAGTGGCTTGAAATGGAGCATAGCTGAGGAGATGAGTTTGTTCACTCCCACCACCATACTTGGATGTTAGCATATGGCACAAAAACTTGAAGACAAATAGAGGAGAAAGCAAGAACCTAACTCCAAGAATGGAGGAAGATGTAGAGACTCTAGAGGGGGTCAAGGAGGAGGTTCTAGTAGAGGTGGTGAATCAAGAAATCAAGGGGAAAGTAGACTCTTGGAACAAAGTATAGAAATTAGTACAAGAGGATCTTATGGAAGAGGAAGAGGTTATCAAGGAAATAGAGGAAGAGGAACAGGGAGAAGGAGCACCTATTTTGCCACCATGAAGTGCTATCAATGTGGACAGCTTGGACACCCTACCTATAGGTGTCCTGATAAACCATCAACTTCTAATAATGAGAAGAGGATAGCATATACCCAAGAGGACAGCAACAGCTCATGCAATAATGAAGTCAGAAAATTAGAATAAAAAATGGGGGAGAATCTTATGTTCAGAAGGGTACTCATCGGGCAGCCTAATCAAGGTGAACCCAAGCAAAGAAGAGCTCTTTTTAGAGTCGGGTGCAAGATACAAGGCAAAGTATGCAAGGTTATAGTAGATTCAAGGTCCACTGATAACATCATAGCAAAGGAGGTAGAAAAGAAGCTTAAACTCACTAAGGTTCCACATGCAAACCCATACAAGGTGACTTGGTTGAACCAGGAGCAGAGTGTGCTAGTTAATGAGTAGACATGGGTAGATTTTTCTATTGGAGGCTACAAGGACAGAATTCTTTGTGATGTTTTTCCCATGGATGCATGCCATCTTCTCTTAGGAAGACCTTGGCAATTTGATAGGAAGATGATGTATGATGGAGAGGAAAATTCCATTTCTTTTAAAAAGGATGGAAAGACTTTCAAAATTCAGTCCTTAGTAGAGAATGAAGGGGAAACTTCTAAGACACCTAGTGTGTTTCTTAGCAGCAGGAAAGAGTTCCTACATGTACTACAGGAAGAGGGGGCCATAGGGTGTGCTATTATGGTGAAGCCAAAGGAGGAAGACAAGAAGTTGCAGGCAAATTTACCATTGGAAGTGCAGCAAATGTTGGAAGAATTCAAGGACATTATAAGTGATGGAGCCCCTGCCACCTTACCTCCAAGAAGAGCCATAAGTCATCAAATTGACTTTGTACCTGGTGCATCCTTGCCTAATAAAGCAACATACAAGCTAACCCCAGACCAAATTAAGGAAGTAGCAAGACAAGTACAAGAATTGTTAGATCAAGGGCTGATTAAGAAGAGCATTAGTCCATGTGCAATCCCTGTGGTTTTAGCATCCAAGAAAGGAGGCAAATGGAGACTCTGCATGGATTCAAGGGCTATCAATAGGATCACCATCAGGTATAGGTTCCCAATCCCAAGAATAGAAGACTTGATGGATTTCTTAGGAGGTGCTATGTATTTCACGAAGCTGGATTTAAAGAGTGGTTATCACCAAATTAGAATTAAGGAAGGTGATGAGTGGAAGACCACTTTTAAAACCACTGATGGATTGTATGAATGGCTTGTCATGCCATTTGAGCTTACTAACACCCCAAGAACTTTCATGAGGTTAATTAATGAGGTCTTGAAGGACTTCATAGGAAGATTTGTAGTGGTGTACTTGGATGATATACTCATCTATAGCAGGACAAGAGCAGAGCATCTTGAGCACTTGAGGTTGGTCATGAAGAAGCTACATGAAGAGTAGCTAGCCATCAACTTGGAAAAATGTGAGTTCATGCAGCAAGAGCTGATTTATATGGGCTTTTTAGTGTCCAAGGGTAATCTGAAAATGGACCCAAGCAAGGTGGAGTCAATCGTGAATTGGTCTACCCCAAAAATAGGGACATAAGTTAGAAGTTTTCATGGTTTAGCCCAATTTTATAGAAAGTTCATCAGGAACTTTAGTGGGATATGTGTACCAATATTGGATACTATAAAAGGAGGGCTAAAAACTAAGTTCAAGTGGACTGAGGTAGCTAAGAAAGGGTTCCAAACTTTGAAACAAGAAGTAGCCACTAAACCTATCCTACTCTTGCCTACTTTTGATAAATTGTTTACCATTGAATGTGATGCAAGTGGTATAGTAGTAGGGGGTGTTTTAAGTCAAGAAGGAAGGCCTATGGAATTCTTTAGTGAGAAGCTCAATGAGGCAAAGAAGAAGTATTCAGCTTATGAGTTGGAGTTGTATGCTTTAGTACAATCTCTCAAGAAGTGGAGGCATTACCTTTTGCCAAAAGAATTTGTTGTCTTCATAGATAATCAGGCTTTAAGCTACATAAACACTCAGGAGAAGCTTAGTAATAGGCACTTGAAATGGATGGAGTATCTCTAGTCCTTTACCTTCATAATTAAGCACAAGAAAGGGCAGCTCAACAAGGTAGTAGATGCCTTAAGTAGAAATTTATTGACTATCCAAGAGGTACAGTTGCAAAGCATTGTAATAGCAGGTTTTAAAGACTTATATGAGGAGGATGAAGACTTCTCACAAGCCTACAAGGTATGCCTAGAATTTGAGAACAACTTTCATGGTGAGTTTGCAGATTACACCCTTCAAAATGGGTTGTTGTTTAAAGGTAATCAGCTTTGTGTACCTAGAGGATCCGTGAGGGAAAATCTAATCCAAGAAAAGCATAATGGTAGCCTAAGTGGTCATTTTGGTATAAACAAGACATTGGAGCTAGTACAGAGATACTACTTTTGACCTAAGTTAGCAAGGGATGTCAAGAGGTATGTTGAGCAATGTGGAATATGTCAAAGAGAAAAAGGAGGCTCAAGTAATGCTGGACTTTATCAACCTCTACCAATTCCAAGTAGGCCATGGGAGTGTGTAAGCATGGACTTTGTGGTTGGACTCCCTAAAACAAAATCAGGTATGGATAGCATCTATGTTATTGTTGACAGGTTCTCTAAAATGAGTCATTTTATTCCTTGCAAGACAACTCATGATGCAAGTTATGTAGCACATCTCTTCTTCAAAGAGATAGTTAGGATTCATGGACTTCCTTTGAGTATTGTGTCAGATAGGGACAACAAGTTCATGGGTCATTTTTGGCAAACCTTATGGAAAAGGCTAGGAACTAATCTCTCTTTTAGTTCAGCATACCATCCTCAAACTGATGGTCAAACTAAGGTCATCAATAGGGTGCTTGGTAACTTGTTAAGGTGCTTGACAAAGGAGTATGGGCAGACTTGGGATCTTGTTATCTCTTAGGCTGAATATGCATATAATGATAGTGTGAATAGGACCACAGGAAGAAGTACTTTTGAGATATTCTATGGAAGACACCCCAGGGGAGTATGTGAGTTGAGGGACCTAGGTTCCATGGAGTTGAAGAGTGGGCAAGCTGAAGATTTCACTCAAACCATCAAGGAGGTTCAAGAGAAAGTGAAGAAAACCATTGTGGAATCTACCCAAAAACTCAAGGCCAAAGTAGATGAAAAGAGGAAAGATGTACAGTTTTAGATTAGGGACTATGTTATAGTCCATCTTAGCAAAGCAAGAATGCAGAAGGGCATGTCTACTAAGCTATAGATGAGGAGAGTAGGCCCATGCCAGATTTTAGCCAAATATGGAGAGAATGCCTACAAGGTGGACTTACCTTCAGATTTAGCCATCTCACCAGTGTTCAATGTTGCAGACCTGATCAGATTTAAAGGAGACATCAGTCAATAAGGTACAACTCCACCAAAGGTACTACAAGAGGTGGACACCAATATCATGCCCAAAAAGGAACCAGCCCAAGCAGAGAAGATCCTCAAATCTAGGGTGAAGAAAACAACTAGACATCAAGTCTACATGGAGCATCTAATAAAATGGAAAGGAAAACCAAAATTTGAAGCTACATGGATAGAGGAAGGGTAGTTCAAAAGGTTTGGTGCTGATCTAGCTCTCCTAGACCCAAAGGTTCCTTAGTTTGTGTTGAGGGGGAGTATGGTGCAGGAGCACCTCTATGAGGGCCCTCACCTTCAAAGTTTGGTGTGTCTTACTTTTTGTTTGAAGTATGTAATTAAATAAGGGCCACAAGGTGTTTAGCTCATTTGTTTTTGTTGTGTCTAGGCATAGACTAAGTCCTAGAAGCTCAATTTCTAATCTTTCTAGTCTGATTGTCTTCATACTATCCAAGGAATGCAATGTACTTGGAGTGTTTGGATTGGGGTTAGTAATCCTAGGCTAGTGTTTGTTTATAAGCACAAGTGTGCTTTAGAAGTGTTTTGTATGAGAAAGAAAGAGTTCTTGCAGGAGGAAGCTAGAGTTCCTGTAGCAACTAAAAGTTGCAAGTCTTACATGACTAAAAGGCTATAAGACAAAAAACCTATGCACACACTTGGGAAAAACCATATTTAATGTTTGGAAAACCCTAATCCTGAGGTTGGATGTTAGATTGTATGTCTACAATATGGCCATGGAGATTGAAACACAGTTTGGAGCATGAAATTGCTGGTTTTAGCTTTGTTTTGATGTAAATACTGAAAAATTATTGGATTTTCTATGTTACTTAGTTACTAGTATTTTTTTAAATTTTGTGTGCATTAGATTAGGTTCTTTAAGCTTTTATTGTGCTGGTTTTGTATATACTTTGCTGTAACCAGCTCTCTGCTAGTTTGGAGTGAGCTATGTAAATGGGCTTGTATCTTTAGTTTCCACCATGGCCAAGCCATGAAACTCTGGAATCATAAATTATAGACCCATACCTATAACATAATGTAATAATGGCCCTAGAGCAAGTGGACAAGCTACAGTTTGTGGAGGCCCTAGGCGAGCTAGAGCAAAGCCCGACTAGGAGCAGTCAGTAAAGAAAGGTGTACCAAGAGAGCAAGATTGGGTTTCATGACCTATCCTATTAATAGGTTGTAGAGGGGTGTTAGAAGGTCTTATACCATTAAGGAGGGAGTTGGAGGAGCTATGGAAGGTTGCTGCCACGCCTGGTCTTTTCACTGCCAGTTTAGGAAACCAAAACAGTCCTAGAAACCCTTTATACTGGTACGGACATAGTACATCCTCTTGGGCACTTGAGACCCCCAAAAAATCTTAGAGGGGGTCAATCCAAGTATATTGTCTTTAGAATAGAGGTTCTGAAACTTTCAAAAAAGGGTATCAAATTGCAAATTAAACCAGGTGGAGGGTTAACTAGGCCTATTCTAGTAGCCTTAGTTTCCAAAGGAACTATCAAATTAGGTGTTTCCCAAACCTTTTCAATGCTATGGATAGGTGAAAATAGTCATAAAAAGTCCATAGAATCCAATAGAATTCTTTTTTTGAATGTGGAGCAGGTCAGGAAGCAAAAATACCCTTTTTGAGCCAAAATGAGGGTTAGCGTCAGGAAGCAGGGATTGACATGGTGATAGTTGAACTTGTTTAACTTGGTGGGATAGCTGGGAAGATCAAGTAGTACTTGAATACATTAGATATCCTATAGATCATCCATAGGTGTCAGAGTACACTGGAGGCCTTAGAGAAGGTTCAGAGCATAGACTAGCTATTCTATCCTAGCTTATCCCATCACTCATCTGCATTCTCTACTTGATCATTCTTTCAAGGGTGACATGATTGTGGATGCTTTGATACAATAGTTGTAAGAGGTCACTTTATCTTCATAGGAGACACTTGGGTCTTTGGTACATGTTCTACATTCATCCTCAGTTGATCCTGATTTATCTTTTTCAGCAGAGTGGCTTAGTGCACATGATTTGGAGGAGGCACCTTTCAGCTTTGACATGGGGACACTTGAGTAGGTTTCAGAGATTCCATACACTTTGAGGTTTCTTCCTATAGATTGGGGAGGAGGCTTCACATATTCACCTTTGGTCCTATTTCTTCCTAAGGGGAGGAATGTTTTTCTACACTCATGGAGTAATTCCACATCGAGCCTGGAGCATCTACCATTGGTGTTCATTCTACATTGAGGGGGGGCTACTTGGTCTCTCTTCCACTACTTCTATCTTATGGGGGGGATATTTTCCTCACATGATGTCTTCTCTCTCATATTCTATTATTTTATTCATCTCTCTTTTTGGGGGAGGGTTTTTCCCATGAGGTTTTCCCTCTTTCTCCACTTAATGAGAGATTGCATTATCTATTGTTCTTGCATATTTTACATGGGTACCTAACATGTCCTAGTAGCTGGGACCCATCTTGCATTGTGAGATTAAGTGCATTCCCCTAAGTTGCACTTAAGGGGGGGTGTTGGTGTACTTAAATATTCACTAATTACACTTTACTTAAGTTTACTTAGGATAATGCATTTGCATATTAGTTATCATTGTGACACCTAGGAGTTTGCATTTCATTTTAGCACATGGTTAGGAGAATTTCCACTTTAGGTGTGATAGTTGTCATCACATACCTCTTTGTGTGTGAGATCCACCTTTAGTTCTCTTATCACATTATCATCCTCTCATTGTTACACATGTTTCTCATACTTTCATGTACAATGGAGGATGATCCACCTTTGGTGGACATGTGATTCCACCATGTCTAGTTGATAGCTTATCACTTGCTTAAATTCTTGGTATCATGCATTGCCTATATATTGAGGCATTCCTACATTGTATCAATCATTCAATCTATTATTGATTATTTGATCATTTGATCATATCATATCTTGTCTCTCTTGTTCTATCTCTTGAGCTTCTAGATCTTGGCATTCATTCTTTTCCTTAGGCAAATTCTTACACTATTTTTCCTAATTTTGAGTGGTCTACGTCCTAGAGTGTTTGTTTCTTGCATTGAAATGCATTCAAGAATCCTCGGTCAAAGCCACTATTGGTTCAATTTCCTATCCTTCTGAAGAATCCATGTAAATTTCTATTTCATGTTCCAAGGTGAAGAAATAGGGTTTAAATCTTGCTAGGGTTTCAAAATGAATTGGTTTAAGTCCTTAAACCCTCCCACTTTCTATTTCTTCATTACCCTTTTTGGTGTAACTTAAGTTCTTACTTGTTGCACATGCCTTAATTCATTGTTGGGATGGGGCCAAGTTCCATATAAGTCTTTAAGTTAGTAGGCCCGTCAATATTTCCTAAGTCCCAGCATGAATTAAACCTTGTTCATTACATCGCCAAGACTTTTCCTGATCACCTCATCGACAATCAGGAATCTTCATTGCAAGTTCACATGATGTCCATTCCTTCCCAATGAAAATATTTCCATATGTGTCACTGATTTTTATAAGCATTTTCAATCACCAAAAGATCCACCAATGATTTCTATTAGGTGTCAAACAGCATCAACGAAGACATATATCAAGCACTCCAATCCCCGACTGAAGGTTCAAGATATCTTTTGGCAATAGAACTATCAGAAGGAAAATAGAGATCGGTAAGGAATAATTTTGTGCATCTCGATCACCAATGAAGTTATCAGGGAGGCTTATAGTGAGGGTTTCATCTTGGTGATGGTGGGGTCCTAATCAAAGGGCTTGGGTGAAGAATAAAGTTTTGATAGATCATATTTGATCCAACAGTGTGTGTGATCCCACAATGAAAAGTTGTGAAGTGTTTACCCTTCACGGGATCAAAGCTGTATGACACTTGGCAATGGTGGGCCCTAGTCAGAGCTCAAATATTGGATATGATTCATTAAGATCAAATTTGATCATCGAGCTGGTGCATTATGTTAGAAAGTAAAGTCCACCAAGATAACTGAGAGGGGGGGGGGTGAATCAGTTATCAGATAATTATAACTTTTATGAATAAAAGAATTACTATCTGCACTCTTAACCATAGACATATAACATATCAAAGAGTATATCCTCAATGTCACATAGATCCAACTACAATATCCCATGTGCGCTAATTAAAACATTGTTCTACTTCTCTGCAAGTCATTGGTAAAACACTGTGTTGACATCAATGGCAATCATAGTCATGAATGCAACAACAACTTCTACAAGATGGGTGCCAAACACTTTAGCATTCATTCCTAACAATCTCCCCCATTGGCATTGATGGCAACATAGATGAAAAACATCCAATGTTCCAAAAATCCAATACTGCAACACTGCTTCTTCAAATCTTCTTCATCAATCAAATCTTGCTTCGTTATCCTGTTCAGTTCTCTCATATTGTTTTTCATGCATACTTCTCCCCCATTGACATCAATGATAGAAATTTCATCACTATGTCAACAACAACTCAATGTCAAAAGACACTATTCAGAAAAAAAACATTTACTAGAGTCCTCATGACTCAGCTCAGATACACATACTCCCCCATAGAGGAAGTACCAACATCCAGTCCAGAAGAAAGATAGGGCTCTGATACCAATTGTTAGAAACTAAAGTCCACCAAGATAACTAAGAGGGGGGGGGGGGGGATGAATTAGTTATCAGATAATTATAACTTTTATGAATAAAAGAATTACTATTTGGGCTCGTAACCATAGACATATAACATATCAAAGAGTATATCCTCAACATCGCATAGCTCCAACTACAATATCCCATGTGCGCTAATCAAAACATTGTTGTGCTTCTCTGCAAGTCTTTGATAAATAACTATGTTGACATCAATGACAATCATAGTCATGAATGAAACAACAATTGCTATAGGATGGGTGCCAAACACTTTAGCATTCATTCCTAACACATTACTGCAAAGGAAAGATGCTCGATGGTTTTTCATCATGGCATTGTGATAGAATAATATGTGTCCACCTTGATGTCAGCAACTAGAGGATTAAGCAGAAGATAATCATTAGTTAGATCAGGTCAATCTAATGGAGGGCATAATGCCTCAATGAGAAGTTTCTCAAAGGTTAGTGATTGTAGAATCATGCCTTGTTTGACATCTTTCCCACATGACTTCACAGAGTAGTTTCAAGAAAAGATAAAGTAAGGTCAGATTTGGTCAATATGATAGTTGGTGCATTTCCTGGATGAAAAGGTGCAAGATATATATTGATTTCAGGATCACACCTTGATGTCATGTGTCACTAGTGATGTCATATGTCTCCATTCTAAAGGGAAGGTAAAGTGAAGTCAGATCAAGTTTGATCATGTGGTAGGTGTAATACCTTGAAGAAAAGATGATCTAAGGTAGTGATTGGGGGATCATGCCTTTCCGCCATGTGTCCCACCTGATGAGTCAATAAAGATGATGGGACCTCTATGCCAGGTATATCCAATGTGCTCATTTTTAATTGGTCACCAAAGGAAATGATGTGGAAAATAAATAAAGTCAAGATTAACCATTTTGGGTTGATTTTTAAGAGCTACATGATGTTCTGAGAAAGATGAAGATCAACGACCATGTTTTAAACTTGTTGATTAACTATTGCGGCTAGAATATTTGAAATTTTTAAGGGTTTTTCCAATAGGATTAAAGTTGGTGAGCCAAAAATGAAGAACCAAATCAAATTTGATTTGTTCCAAGGATGGTTGCAAGTGAGAATCGATGAACAATGTGTTAAGGTGGCTGCCATGATTTGATTTTTTTTCCTGGAGTGTCATTTTAGTTTAATGCAGGGGACTGGTTTTTTTAAGAAGGTGGCTAGGGTATGATGGTTATCAGTAATTTCCATACCTTGGTACACATGATTTTTGTTGAGATGGTTCTAGCATTAAATTTTTTTCTACAACAAGAAGCTTTTTCATCTGATAATGGTAGTTGGCATGTGATGATGAAACCAAAATTGTAAATCATATTTGATCTTATCCTTCCAGGGTTTTTAGGCTTTCCTACCTACATTTACTTCTTGTTGTTGTTGTTGGTTGTTGATGTAACTATTGTGTTGCCCTAATTTTTCCCTAAATGACCCCAAGATTGTAGCAATCCTTGTTCTTATAAAAGAATTCCCAAGGTTATTTAGGAGGGTCTTTTTCTGGAGAATAGTTCTTTTGTTGAAAAAAACTTGTTGGAAACCTAAGTACAGTCTTGTTCTAAGATTTTTTGTCTATTGTTTGATAAAGCTTTATTATTCTTGACTACATTTGAAGATTGGCATGTTATTGAAGGTGTTGTTTTTAACCCCTTTTCAGTATTTGATTATCCCTATGACTTTCTTTAATTTTCTTGTGAGTTAGGATTTGTAAGGCACTTCTTGTTCACCAATCTATAAGGTAGATTGTGAGATTGTTACAGGCTACTTTCAAGGAAAGTATAAGTCCCAGTGATTATTTCTGAGGGTTTGGGGAGGTTTATAAATTTGATAACCTTGTACTAGATTGTTGGAAGTTCTATGTAAGGCATAGATCACTTTCATGGGTTTTTTGTTTCCTTTCATTGATATGTTATAGTAGTGGATGTGTACTCATCTAGACTCTATGCCCTTGGATAATAGCACTGGTCAAAGAAATTTTTTTTCTTAAAAATCAAATAAAATCTTTAATTTATATGTTTTGTTTGGTAAATGTTCAAATATTTGTTTTAAGACACCTATCCATTGAATGGTTTGCTGAGATTTAGTAAACCAATAAGGTACACCCACCTGAGTCTATGGAACTCAAAGTCAAAGGAGGATTCCCAGCCTTAACAATGTTGTTATTTTCCTAGTATATTTGGAGGTGGGTACATAGAGTCAAAGGAATTAATTTCCATATAGTAATCTATAAGAAAAAGTAACAATAGATGGATCCATGTATGGAAGAGGAATGTGGGTATCTCACCATGCATTATAGTATGGAGTAGTCCCTACATATTCTCTATCAAATCCCTAGTCCCATCACATCGGAGCCAAAGCATCAAACTCTATAACATCTATATTTATAAAAATCACTAGTCCATATCCCCTCGCATCATTACCACACCTAGAAAACTATGCTAGCCCAATAGGTACTCCATGTGTCTCCCAATACTATCTGAGAACTCTACCCAGTATTTGTATCTTAATAATCCTATAATATTGAGTGGACCAACCTATCAAATATCTCTCCTATCTAAAAAATTAGAGATGATCATCCTCACCACCACATATGGGACATCCTATGTATGGTCTCTAGGTAAAAAAATCTCAAAGTAACTAATAGGTGCCTCCATTAGCTCACATCTCCTATCTTCCTATGAGATACAACATCATAATAGTAAAAAAAAGGTTGATCTAGATGAATCATTGGTCTATCAAAGACTGGATGAAAAATGGCTATGTGCTCAAAAGCCCACACCTGTAGAAGTAACCCCACATCTCAATTTCTAACCCCTATGATAGGATTTCTCATGTAGTTGATGGTATATACCATATCCAACACAAAAGGCCTCCATGCATAAAATCTACTCTCCAAGCACATATCCAAAATAATCTCCCCCCCCCCCAACTTAATAGTAAATATGTGGCTTGTCCTATCTTGACACGGGATTCTTTCCACAACTCTGCAAGCATCGTAAAGTATGGATCAAAACCCATAAAATCCACCCATCTGATGTCATACCCCTTGGCTTCCAAGTCCTCAACATTACAAGAAAAAAACTCACATAACACTACTCTCCCTATCTAGATGGAGTATGTCGTCCTCTCTACATGAATTAGAATCTATAAAATCTAGTACACATCCTCCAAGGTGATCATGCACTCTCTCATAGGTAATTGGAAGGAAGACATCTATGAATGCCACCTCTCTCAAAGAGTAGTCACTAGACCCATTTTTCCCTAATCTCAAGCATCAGTGTAATGTGAAAAATTCCTAAGATACTCAAGTGGTCCCACTCCTCATCAGTCAGTCGATGTCTATAGGATAAAACATGAGGATGATTCACCTAAGTAATTAGGACATCATCCCTAATCTGTAGAATTCAGTCAAATCCCTAGTTGGTCCTAATGCATATTTGATCATTCTAACACATGCCTAAGTCTCTATCTATCACAATAATGTATTCACATATAAAACAAAATAACAGTATTTCATCTACTATTATTTACCATTCATTTAAAAACAAACATTAAAAATATAAAATTCCATTTTCATTAATTTTAAAAAAATTAACCATTTATAATAGTCAAGTGCTTCGATCAAGAAATATATGTAGGTTAATATCACACATCATATGTGTTACATGGTCCCTTCATGTACAGTGATTATACACATAATGTGTTTCACCTGACTTGGCTGTTTGTGGCTCAATTAACTATCAAACCCTAAACCCTATGTTTTACAAGTGCATCGATTATGCACTGCAAGTGTGTTGCCCAAACCAATCATTTGTGGCTTATTTACCAACCAGCCCTCCTAAACCTAGTTTCTACAATGCGTTGAACCATCAAATTGAGTGTGTCGATCATGTCCTATAAGTGCATCATTCCACCTATATTTTCTCTGACCTAACCTACTAAAATACACAAACATTGAGGCAAAACAAAGGCATAAGGCTCAAAATGTACTAGCAGTGGGGCGTCAGCTAGATTTTGATATGTCCTAACTCACTCACTAATGTGTGTCCCATCCTCATAGTCCTCCATCTCTCTCCATATTCTCATAAATGTCTCCTCCAACAACTAGTTTTCAAACAACTCACAAGTTCAAATTAACCTTGAAAATGATCCAAATTTACAATTTATACCCACCCACCACTATCTTGATGGACGTTCATAGTGTGCATTTCTATTGGTAGCAATTCTTTTCACCTTCCACAGCCCATATCTTATATATATGACCTCTATTTTCAAATTTTTATGATCTAGTGAGACCACAAAAGGGATCTGCTAACTCAAGGGTCAGTATGATTGTTGTGGTTCGACAACACACACCCCTATTTCACCACTTGGCCAAGGGGGCCCCCTTGTTTTTTCTTCTCTTTTTCTGTCAGAGCCTTTTGGTTTTTGATTTTTCCTCTTGTTTTTTTGTTTCTTCCAAGAAAACCTCTTTCTAAAGAAACTTCTAAGTTTTTTTGGACTTTCATCCTTTCAGACTTTCTCAAAGTCTAAAAATCTGAAACCTCTTGCGTAGAAGGATCTAATATTTTTATCATTTTGGACTTTCAGACTTTCCAGGTTTTTGGAGCTCTAAAATTTTAACATTAAATCTTTCAAAGTTTCGAAGGGTAAAGGATCCTAGGATCTCTGAAAGTCTGATACATCAAAAGGTTGAAACACTAAAACCCTGAGACTGTGAAGAAGGAGGCTGACATCAGATTCTATCGGGGATCTATAAATTGCGACTGGAGTGGTCTTTTCTTCATTCAGTTTTTTAGGATTTTGAGCATCTTGAAGAGCTATTTCTTTTTTGAGAATGTGAGCATTCATACTTCACAATTTTTTTTCCTCACCACTGCATCTTTGATTGTCTCATGCTTCTCTCCCCTTGTTTTCTTTTGAGGTTAGGGTTTCTTTTTTCTTTTTTGGTTTTGTTTTATTCTTGTTCTTTTTTTCTAGTCTAGGGTTTCTCATTCTTCATTTTTTGGGTCAAGGGTTTTATTTTTTTTAGGTTTTCATTGTGGTGTGTGCATCAATTCATTAGGCAGGCTCAATTTTGAGCTTGTTTTTTCCCTCCTTGCATCAGTCTATGAGGGACCAAAAGGACTTTTCCTTCAAAGCTTATGCAAATCTCTTTTTATTTTCCTTGTTTCAGTCTCTAAATATTTGATGGTCCTTAAAATCTATCAAACTTTCCAAGTATCTTTTTCGGCCTTTCGACGTTTTGGCATCTGAAGAATAGAGAAACCTTTGGTTCTCCAAAGTTCTCTAGAACTCTACCCTCTCAGACTTTAGAGTTTTAGACTCTGATCATCCCATGCTACACCATACCTCCAAAGCCTCAAGAGTCTGAAAATCTATGACGCCGAAGGAAACAATGATCTCTTTTTGCATATTCATCCTTTTTTCCTCTGACAAATTAAAGCAACCCCGAACTCTGAAACATTGAAATATTTTAAAAATTGTTACCAAGACCTCTTCTACCTTTTGCCTTGTCAAAGGATAGTTTTTTCTTTAGTGTCCGCACCTCTTAAATCCAAAAAATTGAGTTCAAGTCTTGTATTGTGGTTTATAGCTTCTATGTTTATTTATCTATAATCTTTCTTACTTGACTCTCAATAGTTTTCAATAAGGTTTTACTGATTAGTTTCTTTTTCACTTACAAAATTCTAGAAAAGATTGCTTCACCAGCTATGAAGTTCCTATTTAAATGGTAACATGCTCCATTAAAGGTTGGTAATCTGCATAGTGAAATAACAACTACCAACATCAGGAATGTAGATTGGAATGAATTTCTCACAAGGTGTGTCAAGCAAGAGGGTAGATACGATGACTATACTTTCTTGGTTTATTCAAGCTTGGTTAATGCAGTGGCACATCCAGTGTCTATTCTCTCTTCCAATCTGATTGTAATTCACACAACACTGTGTACCTAATGAGAGGCTGGTAAAGAATACAATGGGTGAAGTGTTCCTTGACCTCATGCCAGACAATATTGAAGATGTTTTTCACCTCCACAAAGCAGTTGATAAATTATACGCTTTCTCTATAGATAAGGCTAGCATATTTTCAACAAGGACAATCAGTTATCTTATGAAATAGTTAACAAAGAGTACCTGGCACAACCTCCACCAAAAAACAAGCAAAAAATAATAGACATGAGAAGAGGGTATTGAAATATGACATGCAAGCCCCAATCACCATGATATGAAAACTGTATGACCTTCCCAAATCTATCCAACTCAAACCTTGGATGATTTTGTTAATAGAAAATATTAAAAGAAGAATGGCTAGGTTCAATTGGGCCATTGTCCTCAGCAACAACCTAGAAAAATAGATGATTGTAGTAAAAAATGATCCTCATTTATATATGACCTCATACAACGTATACCTACTAGCCGCCAGGGCAGTCTATCTGGGCTTAGTAAAAATAGGAGTGATGGGTCAACCTAATGCCTAGTCTTTCACTGTGTATTTGTATCTCATGATGAAAGAACACTTGGGTGAAGACAACGCGGAATACCAGATTTTCAATGATGGCTTCATCTTTGCGATCATCTGCTCCATTGAGGAAGATTATGAAAAGAGACTTTTAGAAGATGTTGTTACTAAAGTAAAGGCCTTGGGTACCTATTATATTCAATTCATAATATTCACTTATATTAGAGTGGCAGGAAGCACTCTAACTCCAAAAAAGATTCCAAGATATCCATCATATCGGATAATCCTTTGGGAGATGGCTAGGCAACTCTCTGATTCTTACGAGCATATCAACCATAAGAAGAACCACTGTTGGTACTTCCCCATTTTTATTGGTCTGCATTCTCTTCATGATATGAAGGTATGCAAATATTTAGAGTTTGAATAGGACAAGTGCCCCTTACAATATTTCAATTTTATCAAGACAATATTTGACCCCATAGGCACCTATAGTTGCATTATGGGGAGGCAGTACATTCATGAGCCACATCTTTAGGATCACTAGATGAATTGCATAGATGACTATGATGGAGGGATCTAAGACTATTCTCATATGACCCTGGAACTTTCACAAGATGTTCTACTCCTCTGCATCCCACCCAAAGTATGGGAGGAAGATTCTGAAGATATTTTGGATCCATTGTATAATGAAGATAAGATATACACAAGGGCCATATTGAATGTTGAATTCGATAAGAAGGAAAATGATGACATTGACTTCAAGACAAGGTATGTAATCAAAACTACTAAATCCTGGATTAACCAGCCATTCAAATGGATCATATTCCCATGAAACAACATCTTGGTCTATCTTCCAAAGAAAAGAAAAGGGGAAAAGGTTCTATTTCCACAATTCAATGGAGAATCCCCTCAAAATCCTAAGATAGTTTATAGGCATGGTCGAAAAACTATTTATGGTTCTAATCCAAAGGAAAAACCTACTATAACCAAAATTATAGGGATCATTGCTCCACCTACTGCTCTGTCCTTAGGTGTCCAAGGACAAACATCTTCTCCACAAAGGTCCCCAATGATAAAAGTTACAGGTCCCAGGACAACTGGTGTGGAAAAATAGAAAGTGTATAAAAGGAAGATTTCATCCACATCCTCTCAGTTAGAAACTATACAATAAGAGGAGGAAGAAGAGGAGGGGGTGGATGTACCCCTGGCTTGAAGAACTCAATTAGGAACAATCACCAAGAAAAGGAGAGATCGACAGGAGGACCCTCCAGTAGATACTGATACAAGAATGAAAGAAAAAGGAATATATCCATGGGATTCCCTTGGTGTTGATGAATTTTATGTTTCTAATTTTGAGGATATCCTAGGTTTTAAAGAGAAAATTTCAAAATAGCCAGAGATAGATACATAAAAAAATTGAAGAATAGTTTCCATTCAATTTTTCTCCTCCTCCATCTCAGTTTACTACCCCCACATTTGAGAAAATAGTTGAAGAACTGGCCATTGATAAGGAGCCTGAGCTGCCAATGCCTCAGACAAAGGAGTTAGACCAAGAAGAAATTTCACTTGAAGTTCTCATGGAAGAAGAAAGTGAAGTTGATCTAGTGCAAGCCCCAACTCCTCCACCATCTTTTCCTTCACCAACTCCTCCACCTCTGGTACAACCTCCCATACCTACTCCTCAATGGACAACTCAAGCTCCTATTCCTCCACCTCCTACACCTATTCCTACACCAACTTTTCCTACTCCTCCACCTTCTCATCCCATACTTTCTTATTATTTGACTAATGATAAAGTGCAAGAACAACCAAAGAAAGTATGAAGGGAAGAGAGTAATCCTCCTTGTAAGGGTAGGGTAGAAGAGAAAATAGTGGAAGAAGGAGAAGAGGAAGAAGGAAAGGGAGAAAATTTAGAAGGAAAGTTTTGGAGAGAGAAGAATAATTTTAAGAGGGTGATCATAAAAAAAGGAGAATAACTTCAATGATGGTTGCTCCATATGAGCCAATAACCACATTCACCAAACCCACCTAGCTCACCAAATAAATACATCCAAGGACAAGGGTGTACTCTAATGGGGAAGATATAGATATGGATATCTTGGGTAAAATTTTCCATCAAGGATAATCTAGTGCCTCAACAAGAACATTTTCATATGTCACTCAAGATCGTAGGGGCTGGTGGAAGGCATAGGTGGTCGTACCAAAAATTGATGTCAGTATTACAGAGATAAACCCAGAAGATTATGATTTTGAGGAGGTTGATCTAGGTGAGCCTACTAGGGAAGGAAGCAACACATTGGCTACCCTTGATTTAAAGCATGCCTTGGGTTTCATGGACAAGGATGAGGAAACAATTAAAGTTTTGACATAATAGAATGAAGCCATGAAAAGATTCATTCTTAAAACAATGGGTCCCATTGACCTAAATAATCCAGAAACCTCATTACAGGATTTCCTAGAGAATAAAGTTGTCCCAGAGTTGTTGGAAGATATTTCATATTCTTTCATTAAGACCTCATATTGGAAGGAATGTTTTGAAGAGTTTAGAAGGCTACTACACAAAAATTTTTGAGGCCTTTCAGAAATATTCATCGAGAGCTTACCAAATTGGTAGATATGGTAGGTGATGAGGGAGGATTGGATGCATAGATTGGAAAATGGTACAAGGTTCTTGGGGACCTTAAAATAATAAGTATGTAGTGCTTCCAAGTTTTTGTGAAGGTATATGAGGAGTCTGAGATGGATAATTTTGAAACATGGATAAAAGAAATAGGTTGAGATTTGAAGGTTTATCAGAAATGTCAGAATAAAATAAGTAAGAAATAGGAGGAAATAATAGCTTGGCTTGAAGAAGTTTATAAGTTCTTTAATGGAATCAACCTTTATTTATTTGATGATGAAAATGATCACCTAATGTATCCAATAAAGATAATTGTGGAACAATTTGTAGGAATTTTGGTTGGTATCAAGACAAAAGAGGATCTCCAACGATTTTTTACTAAAAGGAGGATATGCAAAAAATGTTGGGCCAAGAGGAAGGAATTAAATCTTTTTCTATAGATTTGGTCACCTTCAGGGAAAAGAAGAAACAATGCATTGATAATATCCAAATGGTGGACTTTTAAGAGGTATAGAAAATAGTAGAAAGGTTGCGGAATGCTCACCCAGAAGTCCTCCCAGATGACTAAGTGTTCAATTTTGGACTTAGTCAATTTTTGCAGTGAAGAAACTTTTTGATACTTAACCATTTTTTTCAAATCAGGAATTTGGCCTTTCAGACTCCGAAAGTTGTAAATTTGGAGGAGTTATAAGGTTTTGACTTAGTCAATTTTGTAGATGTCATTTTTTCAGAGTTAGGGTCAAGGTCTAAATTTTTTGGGGTTGTTTTATCAAAGAGTTTATGTCCTAGAAAGCTGACTTTGAGTTAGATTTCCCGCATGATAGGGTTCATATTTATGACTTTGAGGATATCAATCAATTGCAATCATTATGGAGAGTTTTGACTAAGATTCCAAGAGGGAATCCAATTTTGTAGAATACTTCAACAATAGAATTCCAGTTGTGATCTCTTATTCTCTTGGCAAGTTTAGCTTGTTTTCCTTGTTGTAAAAATAATGTATGTGGATTATATATGTGCTAGGTGGCTTAGAATCACCTTAGGAGTAGTTTTCTTTCAGTAAGATTTAGATTAAATATTATTTTTAGTTTTATGCATAGTTGAAACTCCAGCTACGAGCTCCTTATTTCTAAAAAGGGTGAAGTTCTATAAATTGTATCAGAACAATCTAATTAAGATCAACTAATTTTGGAATACATCTATCTACAATTGGTGCTTCAGTCATGGTCTAAAAATTTATGCTATCTATTAGTGTTTTTTCTTGTTGGTCCTGACATACATTCTTTCACAACTCACAGACTGACTCAACAAGAGAAAACCCAACTTCGACAAGGCTTCAAATGCCTTCTGCACTTCAGACTTCACAGACCTAGGTGGGTGTACCTAATCCGTATTTATTCCAACTGATACAAAACATTCTACAAACACTCAACAAGTAGGTTAACTTTCAATCAGAACAAACATGTCCTGCAACAGGATTCATAACTGAGATGAATCTTTGATATGGGAAGCCTACCCACATGCTCAATATATCTTCCAAGCTCATCAACAGAAAGGGAAAGTTGATTTAAAAGATTTCAATTACAATTCTAGTCCAACCAGTGCCTAATCTTGGGCATGGAGTCATGAGATGCACATCAACAAGAAACTTCAAATCTTATACAACTAAAATTCAAACAATGCACCTTGCACACCATTCTTTCTTCCCCCTATTTGGACATCAGATCCTTATGAAACATCATATTATCAACAACAATCTTCAAGATATTACACTTTCCTTGAAAGAAACTTGAAAGTCATTGTGCCATTTACCATGTAAACAGGTATACAAAGATGCCTTACAAATCAATATACAACAATTTGATAAAACACAAAGAGACATCAGACAAATATGGGAAAGGATTTTCACTTTATTTCATTAAATCATCATGTATCTATACATTCAATCACAGAAAACTCAGAATCAGAACTCTGACATGAAACCTAGAACTTGCATTAATGGAACTCAAACACTTGCAGAGCTCAGCTCATGCAAAAAGGTTGGAACCCTTCAAACTAAAAAGAATGGAGAATAAGAAGAGAAGGGGGAAACACTAGAAAGCATCACAACTTGACATTTTTCAAACTCTGAACTACTTGCTGAATGAGTCATGAAGTCTAGAATAGAAAACCTGATCTGCTCTATCCCCTTGAAAAAACATGTTCACCTGCCCCAACTAAAAACATGAGTCACCGGACATAACAAATTAGATATCTCATAAATATCTTCCTGGCCCCCCTAAAACTTAAACTGCAAATAACGTGAGCAGATGGCCACTTGTGCAAAATCTGATTCTAGAATCCGAATCCTCACGTCGAGACCTTTCTGGCAGTATATGATAGTGTATAGTTGGGCAAAAAATAAAGCCCCTAGCCATTGAAATGGTCTCCCAGGTCTGCAAATTTAATATTTAAATTTTCAATATAGTTGAAACTATATTGAAAATATGTCTTTAATTTTGATTTTTTAGATCTGCACAGGGAGGAATTTTGCATAAAATATTCATTTTTAGCCCCCTGCAGCGGGACCCACCTGACACGTGGCAGGCTCGGATTGGCTCATGTCTCTGACTAGTCGTCCATCTACAACCTCCTCGCCACCTCATCGGGCTACCACATGTCAGCCTATCGCATGTTTGCAAGAGCTAAAGTTGGCCCTTGCAATCATGCGACCACTTGACACGTGTCCATCTCTAACCAATCACCTCCATTTGCGCTCTCCTACAAATTTTTTTGTCTCAAGACCCGCTGGCATGAAAACCGAGGCGATGTTGAGCAGTTGTGTGAGCTAGCAGAGCTTCCTCCATTTAACTTACCTCTTATGTTTGGATGCTCGTATATAAACTCCTTGAATAATCCCAACGACATCAATGTGGGATAAATGCTTTTGTAGTTTTAAAGCTTCTTCAGCGCTTTGTTTCAAAATGTAGTGGGGCCCGTCGCGCACTAAGCCTACAAGCCAAACGGCCTACCAACAACCTCCGTGGCTTCTTACTTATGTTGCATTATGAGTGCTATTGAATATAAACACAATAAAAATGTCTACCCAGCACATGTGGGATATACACTTTTGTTTGTTAAGCTTCTGAAATCTCTTCCTACGTGCTGCTATATCAATTTATCATTGCTCCAGTAGTTCATGGTGACTGGCAACCACCATTCCATGTGTTCTTCAACATCAACATGTGTATTGTGCCTTGTCAACTCCCTGGCACCTCCTTTTGATGTGCTAGAAAGCTCTATTGTTTGTACCATATGAGTCTTTACTCTGTTCAGTTGCGGCCCCTCTCTCATGCGTAGGGATCCCTCCATGTACACTTAACGCAAAGGCCTTCCTCTGCATTTTGGTTCATTACATATACCGGGTGCATGGGCGATCTTTTCATACTTGGAGTAAGGCATTTGCTAGCACTTATGTGTTGCCTCCAAATTGGTATATGCGCTAGCATGTAACGTGTAGAGTGTCCAACCATTCACAGGTACAAAAACTCTAAACAACAAAGCCTCCATTTGACTTGCGCACTGGCAGTCTCCATTTCTATTTATGCGCAAGTCCCTTGTTTATGTGTGAGTCTATTGGAAGGAACTTTGGTAGTCATGTTGGTTCTCCTCCATTTGCATCAGGCCCCTTAGAAAATGCATGGGCTCTCAACATATTTGTGGCATTCTATCAAGACAGAGGAAAGGAAACTGTATTGAAAAAGTGAAAAGGTGGGCAGTGTGACTAGAATCTTCGGCGTACTATGAGTTATATTCTTTAAGTGACTCCATCACTAATGGGAAGTCAAGAGAAACCAATTTTGAGCTTGCAATCATTGTTTCAGATCAAGTGCCAAACCTTTTTGAGGAGCCTGGGCATTCTCAGCATCACTTTCAATTTTGTTGGAGCTTCAATTAAACTTCATAAAACAAGGACACATTTTGTTTGTATGCTACTTTTGGAGCAAGTCAAAATTGTGATGGATGATGATGGGAAAACATTATCAAAGTGTCAAACTGAAAGATTAAATGTCCGCTCATTATATTAATGGTTTGAGAAGATAAAAAAGAAATTGAAAAGAAAAGACAAATATAGTATAAGGGCAATGATAGAGAGAAAGGATATCAAAGTGATAAACAAAATAATGGGACCAATAGTGTGCACATATGGGTAGCAGGAAATTACCAATGCTGGGCACAGACAATTTTAACAAGATTGTGCATTGGATGAATGTGGTCTACTCATAGTTTTTGAAGAGGTAGTGGGATGCCAGTATGTATAGGGGGCACTTACGCTATGCCCACATAATGTATGTAAACTCTAGCATTGAACAAAGAGCAATTGCCAGTGATAGTTAATATTGATGTTAGCGCAATTTCATTGGAGGGGCTCTCAGTGTGAATACCAAACATTTCTGGGAGATTCTTGTATGACTAGGAGTGATCCTTGTGTAGTTTCCTTTCCTCTGTCTTGACAGAATGCTGCAAATATGTTGAGAGCCCATGCATTTTCTAAGGGGCCTGACGCAAATGGAGGAGAACCAGTGTGAATACCAAAGTGCCTTCTAGTAGACTCACACATAAACAAGGGACTTGCGCATAAATAGAAATGGAGACTGCCAGTGCACAAGTCAAATGGAGGCTTTGTTGTTTAGAGTTTTTGAACCTGCGAATGGTTGGACACTCTACACATTACATGCTAGCACATATACCAATTTGGAGGCAACACATAAGTGCTAGAAAATGCATTACACCAAGTATGAAAAGACCGCCCACGCACCCGATATATGTAATGAACCAAAATGCAGAGGAAGGCCTTTGCGTTAAGTGTATATGGAGGGATCCCTGTGCATGAGAGAGGGGCCGCAACCGAACAAAGTAAAGACTCATGCATTACAAACAATAGAGCTTTCTAGTGCATCAAAAGGAGGTGCCAGGGAGTTGACAAGGCACAATACACATGTTGATGCTGAAGAACACATGAAATAGTGGTTGCCGGTCACCATGAACTACTGGCGCAATCATAAATTGATATAGCAGCACGTAGGAAGAGATTTTAGAAGCTTAACAGACAAAAGTGTATATCCCACATGCACTGGGTAGACATTTTTATTGTGTTTATATTCAATAGCACTCACAATGCAACATAAGTAAGAAGCCATAGAGGCTATTGGCAGGCTGTTTGGCTTGTAGGCTTAGTGCGTGGCTGGCCCCACTGCATTTGGAAACAAAGCGCTGAAGAAGCTTTAAAACTACAAAAGCATTTATCCCACATTGATGCTGTTGGGATTATTCGAGGAGTTTATATATGACCATCCAAACATAAGAGGTAAGTTAAATGGAGGAAGCTCTACCAGCTCATGCAACCGCTCAACGCCACCTTGGTTTTCATGCTAGCGGGTCCCGTGACAAAAAAATTTTGTAGGAGAGTGCAGATGGAGGTGATTGGTCAAAGACGGATACGTGTCAAGTGGTCGCATGATTGCAAGGGCCAACTTCAGCCCTTTTGAACATGAGACAGGCTAACATGTGGCAGCCTGATGAGGTGGTGAGGAGGTTGTAGGTGGATGCCTAGTCAGAGACATGAGCCAATCTGAGCCTGCCATGTGTCAGGTGGGTCCCACTGCAGGAGGCTAAAAATGAATATTTTATGCAAAATTCCTTCCTGTGTAGATCTGAAAAATCAAAATTAAAGACATATTTTCAATATAGTTTCAACTATATTGAAAATTTAAATATTAAATTTATAGACTTGGGAGACCATTTCAATGGCTGGGGGCTTTATTTTTCGCCCAACTATAGACTATCATATACTGCCAGAAAGGTCTCGACGTGAGGATTCTGATTCTAGAATTAGATTTTGCACAGGTGGCCATCTGCTCACGTTATTTGCAATTTAAGTTTTAGGGGGGCCAGGAAGATATTTATGAGATATCTGATTTGTTATGTCCGGTGACTCATGTTTTCAGTTGGGGCAGGTGAACATGTGTTTTCAAGGGGATAGAGCAGATCAGGTTTTCTATTCCAGACTTCATGACTCATTCAGTGAGTAGTTCAGAGTTTGAAAAATGTCAAGTTGTGATGCTTTCTGGTGTTTCCCCCTTCTCTTCTTATTCTCCATTCTTTTCAGTTTGAAGGGTTCCAACCTTTTTGCATGAGCTGAGCTCTGCAAGTGTCTGAGTTCCATTAATGCAAGTTCTAGGTTTCATGTCAGAGTTTTGATTCTGATTTCTATGATTGAATGTATAGATATAGGATGATTTAATGAAATATAGTGAAAATCCTTTCCCATATTTTTCTGATGTCTCTTTGTGTTTTATCAAATTGTTGTATATTGATTTGTAAGGCATCTCTGTATACTTGTTTACAAGGTAAATGGCACAATGACTTTCAAGTTTCTTTCAAGGAAAGTGTAATATCTTGAAGATTGTTGCTGATAATATGATGTTTCATAAGGATCTGATGTCCAGATAGGGGGAAGAAAGAATGGTGTGCAAGGTGCATTGTTTGAATTTTAGTTGTATAAGATTTGAAGTTTCTTGTTGATGTGCATCTCATGACTCCATGCCTAGGATTAGGCACTGGTTGGACTAGAATTGTAATTGAAATCTTTTAAATCAACTTTCCCTTTCTATTGATTATCTTGGAAAATATATTGAGCATGTGGGTAGGCTTTCCATATTAGAGATTCATCTTAGTTATGAATCTTGTTGTAGGACATGTTTGTTTTGATTGAATCCACCAGTTAACCTACTTGTTGAGTGTTTGTAGAATGTTTTGTATTAGTTGGAATAAGTAGGGATTAGGTACACCTGCCTAGGTCTATGGAGCCCAAAGTACAGAAGGCATTTGAAGCCTTGTCGAAGTTGGGTTTTCTCTTGTTGAGTCAGTCTGTGAGTTGTGAAAGAATGTATGTCAGGACCAACAAGAAAAAACACTAACAAAATGGTGACTCTGTTGGGAAAGCAAAGTATTGCAATTTCATAAGTAGTGAGGATACATTTGAGTTTCCTTGTGCTTTCAGTTGAACTTATGAGTCTGGCCAAACCTCATTTGGGAAAAGAGTCTTCAAAGTTTAAAGTTCTGAAAATCATTTTCAGACTTGTGTATACCTGGATTTACTGTTGAAATTGGTTTACAAATTTATGTGACTCTGTTGTGAGACATACTTACAATCTTGTAGTAGTCAGAGAAGATCAGTAAAAAAAAAATTATTTCCTCTGAGAAGAGGTGGTGACTCTGTGTCAAAATGAACCCAAAATTTGAAGGTGTTCTTCATATTTCAAATCAAAAGGTAAAGATACAATAGCAACAAAAAGTTCATCCAGGTATTTCCCCATTCAAATTTTTTGCTATGGTATGTGACCCTTATTCAGTGATATAGGCACTAAGTCAAGAAATTTGTTGCAAGTTTCACATACTTCTTTGATATGAATTTCTTTCCAGTAAAAATGTTGTGAGAAGTATGTTAGTTATGAAGTTGGGACTGCACAAGTTGTAGAAGAGAAAAGATGCACTATCGAGAAGTTATGTCCTCTGAAATAGCGAATTGTGTAAATCTAGATGTTATTCCTAGATTTTCTTTTCCTTTGTTTGGTTTTGAAGAAGATGAAAATAATCTTGCAATGATTAGGCAAGAAATTTGGGCAAAGGAAATTATATTCCTGAAAATGGAAGTAGGGAACAGGAAAGATGAATCAGTGTGTCTGTTTTATGAAAGGTTTGTTGTAGCATTCAATCAGCTTCAAGTTGATGATGTTTTTTAGGAACTTTATTGTATTGAGTTATTTCTAGAGCTATGTGTTCCTGAATCAATTCACTGGGATGCGAGAACAAAAGCAAAGTATATTGTGTGGGTAGAAGGATCTCAATTTGAACATGAATGTGAAAGTATTGTGGTCAAAGCTGAGAACAAGTGTGATCCTCAATCTGAAAAGGAAATTAAAGAGGACAAATTTTTTTCTCCTATTGCATTCGAAAGTGAAGTATCTCAGCCTTCAGATGTACCTAATGAATGCAATGATGAGGCTGATAGTGAATGTCAGAGTTATGAAAGTGATTCTATGAATGATGGCGACTTCTATGACTCTGAAAAGGATAATGATTCTCAGTCCAGAAATGAATGTAGTTTAGAATATGGTTACCCGGATGAAGATGGTGTAAGTGAAGATAGTAGTTCTTTCATTAATGAATGTGTTGGTGTTTTGGTTTCAAAGTTAAATGATTCAGATTCAGATTTTTCTTGTGCTATAAGTATCTGTGATAGTGAGTCTGAATATGAGTATAATGATATCTCAAATCCTTTTTTTAATGAGAAGATTGATTGTGATCAGCCAGCACTATGTACGAACTTCTATGATTCACATTTTCATTGGATTTCTAATCCACTATTTGAAGAGTTTGTTGAAGATCCAATCCATGCTAAAGCTGAAATGATACATTCATTGGATGATGCAATTGGGTATAAATCTGAATCCTAGGTCTCATCTTAGCCATATGAGAAAGCGGTAATATACGAGGAGCGTCCTGATTATTTGCCGCAATTGCATGAATGTGGGTATGAGAGTTTTTTTTTTATTTGAAAAAATGTGCTGAAGATAATGTTAAATATGAGGTTTACAATCAGCAAGTTTGTATGCTCCCATTTTGTGAAAGTCAGTCCTATGTTAGTTTGTCGGATGTGATGGAAAATGTTTCTTTTTCTTTTATGCAAATTGGTGATCTCTTCCAGAATGATCAACACATTTATGAAGATGATCAGTATATCCAGATTGAATTTGATTCTCATACATTCGATGATGAATTTTCTAATTACTTTTTGCATAATGGACTGACAAGAGATTGCAGTTTGAATGATAATGTGGATGAAAATAATGTCTTCAGCTTGCCTGCATATGGTGAAAAAGAAAACCAAGTATTTGACAGAGGGAAATGTTGATTCAGTTTGAACATTTCAGTTTCTTTTGTTACGAGTTTGTACATTTGTAAAGGCTTTCCTTTTAGCAATAGTGTAGTTTATTTTTGAATAAGGGACCAGTTTTGATGAGCTTTTTGGGAGACTGGTTTTAAGTGTTGAAAAGGAGTTGTTGGAATAAGAAAATGAAGTGTGTTTGGAGTGATAAGGTGAAGAAGCTGGTTTTTGGGGTGGTCTACTCTTCTAGAAGATTTTGGTATTCTTTCCATGATCTTGCGATCAAGAATCCATAGTCGGAGCCACTGTTGGTACCCTTAAAATTTTTGTGGAATGGGACACATTAGCATGCATCTGTATCATGTTTTGCTTTCAGGATGCATGTGGGAACCGGGTGTTTTTCTGGTGGTTTCATGAAAATTCATTTGTCCATTACCTTTCATATGTTTCAGTGGTTTATTCTAAGTCCTAAAGTTGCATGTTGAAATGGGTTTTCATCAGTTTGTTTCTAGGAAGTCCTGAATGTAGAAATTGTTGTGTGAAGGTCACTGGGAAGGGGTACTGTGTCAGCTTGTAATTTGCACCCTGGAGAGTGTCATGAAAATCTGGGAATGGGGGCATCTTTAGTGTGCTTCATTTGACTTATGTTTCCTATTTCAAGTTCCTATGATGAGTTTTGATAGGGCTTGTTCATAGTCTTCTAGAGGTGTTTTCTTGGATTTGCATAATGCACTTGTTCAGTTATTCTCAGAGGCCCTGTTTGTGGAGCTGTACCTTTTGCCCGATGATTGGAAGTGAAGTGATGGTCATGTCCCTATATTGTAAACAAGTTTTTCTTCATCTTGGTTTATTTGTAGCTCATGATGAATCCATTGGATGAGTTTCCCAATGCGATTCCATTTGTAGTTTTCATTGTTTGGACAGGGTGCACTGTGCGAACTTTTGTTAGAAGCCTACTTTGACATCTTGTATCTTTTGCCCAGGTGATCTAAATTGCAATCCAACTGCTCCCCTATTTTCCAAACATGAAATAATTCCATGACCTGAGATGATGAGTCTTGGTGAATCCATTTGGTCTGTTTTGTGAGCCCTTTCCATTTGTAAAAAATTGAATTTCCCAATTGTACTGAACTATTTGTTTGTCAGGGGCCCAATTTACGAGGTTATAACTTTTGACCAGTTGACTCTTTTGATGAAATTCTTTTTGTGTTGTCTTGCAAAGCTGGAGTACTAACCCCAGTCCCAATTTGAGTCCCCTGCCAATCCATTTATCTGTCTTTAAAAATAAATTACGGCGATTAAAATTATTTTCTGACAAGTTTGTTGCAGGAACAATTTGAACTGGGCAAGTTTACACATTAATATCTTTTGATCCGGTTGCATTCATGAAGTGCCATTTTGCAGAGTATTAGAATGTGGGTCAAAGTTCATGCATGTTCAGTGGCGGGGCCGGGTCAGGTGATTATGTCAGTTTTTTAAGTTAGTTTTGGGAGGTGATTTGTGTGAATTTGATAATGTAGACAGATTTAGTTCTTGAAGGGCCAAGTTTGACTATTAAAATCTTTTAGCTCTGATCTTTCCATGGTTTCCTGTTTGGCGGACATGTTAACATGTCAAAAGTGAACTTGTCTTCCCAGCGGCACTGCTTTGTGAGGCCTTTTTATCATTTTTTGAGACTGCTTTAGGGAGCCAGTCAGTGTCGATGGTCAGCTTTGCAAAAGTGAAAAGGTGGGCAATGTGACTAGAATCTCCGGCGCACTATGAGTTATATTCTTTAAGTGACTCCATCACTAACAGGAAGTCAAGAGAAACCAATTTTGAGCTTGCAATCATTGTTTCAGATCAAGTGCCAAACCTTTTTGAGGAGCCTGGGCATTCTTAGCATCACTTTCAATTTTGTTGGAGCTTCAATTAAACTTCATAAAAAAAGGACACATTTTGTTTGTATGCTACTTTCGGAGCAAGTCAAAATTGTGATGGATGATGATGGGAAAACATTATCAAAGTGTCAAACTGAAAGATTAAATGTCCGCTCATTATATTAATGGTTTGAGAAGATAACAAAGAAATTGAAAAGAAAAGACAAATATAGTATAAGGGAAATGACAAAGAGAAAGGATATCAAAGTGATAAACAAAATAATGGGACCAATAGTGTGCACATACGGGTAGCAGGAAATTGCCAATGCTGGGCACACACAATTTTAACAAGATTGTGCATTGGATGAATGTGGTCTACTCATAGTTTTTGAAGAGGTAGTGGGATGCCAGTATGTATAGGGGGCACTTATCCTATGCCCACGTAATGTATGTAAACTCCAGCATTGAACAAAGAGCAGTTGCCAGAGATAGTTAATATTGATGTCAGCACAATTTCATTGGAGGGACTCTCAGCGCATGGTGAATGGCCTTGCTTTCATGGTGCAAAGTCTATGTCTAACAAATGAGAAAGGCAGGCTTTCGAATTGAGGGTTGCTCTGCGCAAAATGGAGGTTGCTCACACAATGTTTAGAAGCAGGCGGCATGGTCAACACACCAACGTAAGGAAGGAGCTGGTTGGCAAGTACTTATGATCTGTGTGCCAGCAATAATAGTAGTCAGGTTCCGCAAGTCCTGCAAAGACTGGAAAATTCTCAATACTGAGATTCAGAGACTCATATTGGGTAACACTCCATAATACTGTGTATTTGACTATGCAAAATTTATCCTGAATTGATCCTACAATTGTCTACAAATGCCTAACTCTCTATTATGAAGAAAAGAACACTGCAGAAGGGAAGAGGCGTCCATCAGCAAAGCCTTCTAGGTTTCTGTGATTCTTGGAAACTAGTATTCCTAGTTATCTGATTATGACTTACAACATTTCTAGGAGATTCTTGTGCGACTAGGAGTGATCCTTATGCAGTTTCGTTTCCTCTGTCTTGACAGAATGCCACAAATATGTTGAGAGCCCATGCATTTTCTAAGGGGCCTGACACAAATGGAGGAGAACTAGCGTGAATACCAAAGTGCCTTCTAGTAGACTCACACATAAACAAGGGACTTGCGCATAAATAGAAATGGAGACTGCCAGTGCGCAAGTCAAATGGAGGCTTTGTTGTTTAGATTTTTTGAACCTGCAAATGGTTGGACACTCTACACATTACATGCCAGCGAATATACCAATTTGGAGGCAACACATAAGTTCCAGAAAATACCTTACACCAAGTATGAAAAGACTGGCCATGCACCTGGTATATGTAATGAACCAAAATGCAGAGGAAGGCCTTTGCGTTAAGTGTACATGGAGGGATCCCTGCGCATGAGAGAGGAGCCACAACCGAACAGAGTAAAGACTCATGCATTACAAACAATAGAGCTTTCTAGCACATCAAAAGGAGGTGCCAAGGAGTTGACAAGGCACAATACACATGTTGATGCTGAAGAACGCATGGAATGGTGGCTGCCAGTCACCATGAACTACTGGCGCAATGATAAATTGACATAGCAGCACGCAGGAAGAGATTTTAGAAGCTTAACAGACAAAAGTGTATATCCCACATGCGTTGGGTAGACATTTTTATTGTGTTTAGATTCAATAGCACTCACAATGCAACATAAGTAAGAAGCCATAGAGGCTATTGGCAGGCCGTTTGGCTTGTAGGCTTAGTGTGCGGCGGGCCCCACTACATTTTGAAACAAAGCATTGAAGAAGCTTTAAAACTACAAAAGCATTTATCCCACATTGATGCCGTTGGGATTATTCAAGGAGTTTATATATGACCATCCAAACATAAGAGGTAAGTTAAATGGAGGAGGCTCTACCAGCTCACGCAACTACTCAATGTTGCCTTAGTTTCTGTGCCAGCAGGTCCCGAGACAAAAAATTTTGCAGGAGAGTGCAAATGGAGGTGATTGGTTAGAGATGGACATGTGTCAAGTGGTCGCATGATCGCAAGGGCCAACTTTAGCCCTTGCAAACATGTGATAGGCTGACATGTGGCAGCCCAATGAGGTGATGAGGAGGTTGTAGGTGGACGCCTGGTCAGAGACATGAGCCAATTCGGGCCTGCCATGTGTCAAGTGGGTCCCCCTGTAGGGGGCTAAAAATGAATATTTTATGCAAAATTCCTTCCTGTGCAGATCTGAAAAATCAAAATTAAAGACATATTTTCAATATAGTTTCAACTATATTGAAAATTTAAATATTAAATTTGCAGACCTGGGAGATCATTTCAATGACTGGGGGCTTTATTTTTCGCCCAACTATAGACTATCATATATCGTTGAAAAGGTCTCGACGTGAGGATTCTGATTTTGGAATCAGATTTTGCATAGGTGGCTATCTGCTCATGTTATTTGTAGTTTAAGTTTTAGGGGGGCCAAGAAGATATTTATGAGATATCTGATTTGTTATGTCCGGTGACTCATGTTTTCAGTTGGGGCAGGTGAACATGTGTTTTCAAGGGGATAGAGCAAATCAAGTTTCCTGTTCCAGACTTCATGACTCATTCAGTGAGTAGTTTAGAGTTTGACAAATGTCAAGTTGTGATGCTTTCTGGTGTTTCCCCCTTCTCTTCTTATTCTCCATTCTTTTTTAGTTTGAAGGGTTCCAACCTTTTTGCATGAGCTGAGCTCTACAAGTGTTTGAGTTCCATTAATGCAAGTTCTAGGTTTCATGTCAAAGTTCTAATTCTGATTTTTCTATGATTGAATGTATAGATACAAGATGATTTAATGAAATACAGTGAAAATCCTTTGCCATATTTTTCTGATGTCTATTTGTGTTTTATCAAATTGTTGTATATTGATTTGTAAGGCATCTTTGTATACTTGTTTACAAGGTAAATGGCACAATGACTTTCAAGTTTCTTTCAAGGAAAGTGTAATATCTTGAAGATTGTTGCTGATAATATGATGTTTCATAAGGATCTAATGTCCAGATAGGGGGAAGAAAGAATGGTGTGCAAGGTGCATTGTTTGAATTTTAGTTGTATAAGATTTGAAGTTTCTTGTTGATGTGCATCTCATGACTCCATGCCCAGGATTAGGCACTGGTTGGACTAGACTTGTAATCAAAATCTTTTAAATCAACTTTCCCTTTCTGTTGATGAGCTTGGAAGATATATTGAGCATGTGGGTAGGCTTCCCATATCAGAGATTCATCTCAGTTATGAATCTTGTTGCAGGACATGTTTGTTCTGATTGAATCCACCAGTTAACCTACTTGTTGAGTGTTTGTAGAATGTTTTGTATCAGTCGGAATAAGTAGGGATTAGGTACACCCGCCTGGGTCTGTGGAGTCCGAAGTGTAGAAGGCATTTGAAGCCTTGTTGAAGTTGGGTTTTCTCTTGTTGAGTTAGTTTGTGAGTTGTGAAAGAATATATGTCAGGACCAACAAGAAAAAACACTAACACTATCTTTCCAAAATTCTTGAATGTGTGTTTTCTCATTCATTTATTTCAGAGAGCCAATTGAGTGTATGGTGATTTTCATCTTCAAATCTTTTAATCTAGTGTTTATCATTACTGCATTACCTTGTTGTGATGAATTATTAGGAAGGTTGTTCTTCGGTGCCTTCAAGATAAATTTGTCTCATGTGTGCATACGTTCGTAGTAGCTTCATGATCTGATGAATTTTGACAAATCTTACATATGTATTAATTTTGTTTGATGATTGCATCTACAAAACCAGAGTTGTGAGTAATTCTAATCTATGTTTTGTGGGTTTTCTCCATCTCCATGATAATTTAATTCACAAGTTTATGTAGTGATAGTTCATATCCATTAGGTTTACTTTCTTCAACTTTATTCAATTCTTATTACTTACTCTTTTCCATTATTTAAGATAATCAATTTCATTGGGTTAAATTAAGATTTACATGTTAATAAATCACTTTTCATTTAAAATTCTAAAAATACACCCAAAAAAAGATTATTTGTTTAAGATTGTTTTTGCAGCCTCTCCAAGATTGAACTAGAAAAGGTCTCATCTTGAATAGTTTCACATTTATCTTTTGATTGAACTATCCATATGGTTGAGACCCAACCTAAAAGGAACCTTGGGATTGATTTCATCAGTCTTTCAAGAGGGGAACTTGTACTCCAAATTCCTAGTCATTATCTCGTGTAAAAATGGTGCTCAACAATGATCATATGATAACTCATTTATATCAAAATGATATCATAATTATATCATCATTCTCCAAAGGGGGAAAAACTACAAGCACAATGGAAGAATGTTACGTAAGAGTTACAAAGAAGAGTATTTTTGGATTAGAATCATGGAGACCAAAAAGAATAGTTAGCTACCATTTTTGCATCATCCCCAATCAGAAAACACAAAGGCACATTTACAAACAATGGCACATGTACAAGATAACATGAACAACATATAGAAGAAAATAGATACAAACAAAAATCTAAATAAAACATATAGCAAGAAACACATCACAAGAGAAGCACATTACAACAAAAAGACAAACACAAAGATCTACTATACAAGAGGAGCTAGTCAAGCATATCACCTGTCCCCCATCTCGGTAGGTAGTGTTTAGGGAGGGTGGGAAACACATAAGAGAAGAAATATAAAAAATGATAGATGGAATAATAGCCAGTTTTAATTGATGACCATGCTATGAAGATGAGTCACTTTGTTCGTCACAAGGACCAAAAGAAATTTTTTTTGCAAATCTAATTGGTAAATCATGATTAAAATCAATAAGCTCATGCATATCATCAGAATCACTAGCATAAATATCATCATCTTTATTATAAACATAGAAATAATTATCATCAAGAGTATCTTCTTCATCCAAACTAATTGGAATTTGATCTAAGATACGAATAGATTTATCATGTTTGTTCAATATTATCTTTTTCAAAATAACTTCTTCTCTTGGGCTATACATCAGTTGGTCAAAGGGAATCAAAGTATCAGTAGGTGTCTAGGGGAGAAAATATTTTGGGAAGAACACTCACAAGATCTAGCATGATGTTTACAATGATGGTTATGAGCACAATGGTTATGTTTGGCTTTGCTTGAGATTTGGTTTGATTTTGTAGACATGTAAAGATGGCCTATTTCTCTAATGTGATGACATTACTAACATTCCTCCTAAATTGTTAAATAATATTTATTATTTAAAAAAAATGTGTCAGTCTACTATATTCTAAATTCAAAATCATCAAATCTCATAAAATCCATAATTAAGTGATTTTAATTAATTAATTTAATTATTGAATATCTAATCAATATTTCATCATCTGTTCATCTGTAATATAATTAAATAAATAACATTATTTAATTGTATCCTACCTTTGTATAATTAATTAAATAACCAAATTAAATTAATGTTCTCTCCTCCTAATTATTACATTTTTGAAATAATTTTTTTTATCAGTAATATATTATTTTATTTATTAATTATTTATCAATATTAACCTTTCCCGAACCAAGGGTGGATACAACAAGGAAATCCACCTTTCCCAAAAGGCCCATGGAGAAGGTCTATTAACATACCAAATTCATTCTTTACTTACATTGCCTCCCTTCTTATGTGATCAGAGAGTCATTTCAAAAGGCCCCATTTTTGCATTCATTATCTTTCTTCCCTTGAAAATGTGCCATCCTTCCTCCAATCTAGAAGGCACATGTTCTCAGTCCAAAGAGCGGGCCACTGAACCCTGATTCTGATCATCTGCAGCATTCTCTTTTTTTTCGAGGTTGCTCACCTCCTGATGGATCATCTCCCATATCTTGAGTCTCCATTGAATTCTTTTTTTCTTTTCAAACTAGAGTAGTTGCCGCAATATTATGTTGAATCCCCCCATAAGTGCCTATTTTAGTAATTCTATCATTTTATTTTAATTTGTTCTACCTTATCTAACTTAGGAGATTGCATCTAGTCCCTAGACATAGCTTGAGAAAAGATCTTTTGCTACTCTACTTTCTTCTCAACTGTTTAATGTTGGGCTGCAACATTATTCCACGATGAGGTTAGCTTGTGCACTAAGAATTTTTTGCATTGATAGGCCAAGTGTCTAGTCTAAAATCATGATCTACATCTAAAAGGAATCCCTCCATAACCATAGAATAGATCCAACTACCCTTTGACGTTTCAATCTAAATCTCAGTAGGGAGCCCTTTTGTTGTATGCATGTCCACCAATATGAGAGAAAATGTAGAGTGGAGGAGGTTTGAGGAGGCCTCATCCACCATCACAAAGTTTTCTAAATCATCACCTAATACTTCCAAACAAGAATCAAACCAAAGATGTAGAGGAAAATTAGGGAGTCTTACCCACAATAGACTCTTATCAAAAACTTCATTGGTCAAACTAAAGTAAGGATGCCATGGCTTTAGCATTAGAGCATTTTTTTTTTCCTAGAACAATTGATAATCACACAAGATCCTCATCCTATCTTGATCATTCTCAAAAACAACAATAAAGAAACCCTTGGCTGCAGGATAAATTTGAACCCTTCCTTCAAGAACTGGCTCCCAATATTCTATAATCCATTTGTGTAAGTCTGTCAAGCTTGTCCAAAACTCCCTAAAGTGACCTATTAACCCTAGCTTTGAAAACATAGCCATATTTTGATAAACCTCCTCTTCTAGTTCTACTTCCAATGTAATAGAATGAGTACCATCCAAAGGTAAAAGAGTAGATTTTGATCATCCATTGTGTAATTTTGAGAGACCTTGTCCCATTTGGCACTACTAACCATTCGAGCTATTAATACTTTTCTAAAACCCTCCTTGTGGCTTCTCCAATGCCTCACCTAAGTTAAACTTCTTTTATGGTTTTCCTTGATCTTTTACCACATCTGTATTGCTAAAGATAAAATCCTTCCTAAACACAATGTGAGATATTTTCTCAGTCTCAAAACCCTTGAATCATGGGAACTGCATTCTTCATTCAAGACCCTCGAAGTCCCATTCTATGCATTATTTGTGGGGTTTGATTCCATAATTCCCCACACCAATAACTACAACCCCACCTCCCCTCATCTTGCATGATTTTGTGTAGAATCTAAACAAACAAGAAGCATGTGGAAAATCCCTAGTGTCGGTAGAGCCTCCAAAGCGACAAAGTGCAGCCATTGAAAGTAGAATTTTTTTCCAAGTTTTTGCATTTCTATAATAATTAAATAAAATTCTATCTCATGATTAAATAAATGATATTTATTTAATTAAACTAATTATTCCCCTCTCATGATTAAATAAATTATATTTATTTAATTACATGATAAGTAGGAGATATTTTCCACAGCAAGTAAAATTGTGATATTGCTATCAGGATTCAACTGTGTATTTTTTGAGTCAAACTCATTGGCCCATGATTCATGAATAGTGGTTCACACGAACCCATCTCTCATGATAATGAATGGAACACTTAGCACTCATTGGATCTAGGTGATGCTCACAAAGGTGAAGCATCAAGACTTCCTGGGAGGTCACCCATCCCAGTACTACTCTAGCTTGAGCATTTCCTAGATCCAATGAGTGCTAAGTGTTCCATTCATTCTCATGAGAGATGGGTTCATGTGAACCACTACTCATGAATCATGGGTCAATGAATTTGACTCAAAAAAATACACAGTTGAATCTTGATAGCAATATCACTATTTAATTACAACTAACAATTCCTCTCATAAATAAATAAGTAATTATTTATTTAAAAAATATCTCCACATGTGTAAATAAATATTATTTTATTTATTTAAATCATAATTATCCTCCTAAATCCTAACTCACACTCACTTTGAGTTATCTTTTCAATCAAAACTCTTCACTCCGCAATTCACTCTCCTAACTATTCAATCTACATTTCTAATTCCTCCTCCATACAATTAGCTATCTCACCAGTCAATTCAAGTCATCTCTCCAATCTATTTGTTAAAAGATCAATCAATCCCCCAATCCATGAAATCAAGTAGAACTAAACTTCCACTCACTTTGATTTCTACTACTTAATCACATTCAATCATAGCTTCAATCATGCATTCTTGGTTGAAACCCCTAAAATATTATAAAGAGAGATACAAAACTTTGATTTGGTAACCATAATTGCTTGGGTCATGGACATAATTTATTGTTGCAAAGATGAAAAGGTTTGAGCCAAAATATTGATAGTAGATTTGGTAGAAAGAGTGGTAGGATATATGTGTGAGAGGTTTGGACTATTATGGTAAATGGAAGGAATGGTGGAATATGAAAAAGGAACACTATTGTAAATGGGCATAGATGAAGGTAAGGACACACATGGAACACTTGAAGAAGATGAAATAATAGGATTAGGAATGATAAAGTTTGTAGGATTGGTGTTTTGAATGGAAGTGGTTATGAGAGGTAGAGCATAAGTGGACACACTAGGTATTGAGGTAGGAATGGGAATGGAGGTCTCAACACTAGGCATAACTGGAATGAATCCTAATTCTTGGGCACAATCTCTAATAGGATTGATATTATTATCAATGAGATGAGAGATACTATGCAGGATTTGAAAACCATGTTCATCATTATTTATTATCTTCCTTAAACCATCTACTATAGAGATGACCATGGGATTGGAGTTTTCTTGTCCTAACCATTGCTTTTTTAAAAAAATTCATCAGAAAGTTTTTGCACTTACATAGGAGTAACTCTTAAGGTCTCATGTTCATAATGAGAAGAGTGGAAAGATTTATTCTCAATAAGAGGAATATCATTAGTAGGGTTATTGGTTTGATCAAGGTTCCTAGGAAAATGAGAGTGTTAGAAATAGGGAATACTGAGAGGGGGGGTGAATCAGTATTCTACAAACTTTTACTTTTTCCTAATTATGGATATAACAAATTAACTTGATGCTTGAAAAACAAAGTAAACTAAATAGCATGCATAGAAATAAAGCAAATGAACTCATAACACCATGTTTGTTCTTGAGGAAACCCTAGCCAAGGGGAAACCCTAGTGGGGATGATACCCACAACTGATCCACTAATTAAAAGTATCTAGTTAAGGATGTTGACCTTGTTAGGAGTCTATTACATACATATAGTGTCTCTATCCTGATTAAAGGACTCTAGGCCTTGTTAGAAGCCTCAACCCTGCTAAGAGTTGGTATTACAAAATAGAATGTTTACAAGATGAGCTCACTGCCCAAACATGTAAAATAAAATGATATCTAAATACAAAAGGTAAAGTACATAACCTTTCACTATTGTCGAATAGCTTTCCTATTCTGATTTAGCTTTCTAGTCTCTTCACTTTCATATACAAAGTCTTCTTGCTTTTCTTTTACAACATACAACTTCACATCATAGCATTACAATATCTTACTACATCATTCTATCTCTTCACATTACATGCTTCTTACATATATACAAGTTATTAAGAATAATAACTTACAGTTGGCTTTACAAAGCATAAACTCTTTCCAAAATACAAAACTAACTTATGCTTCCCAAGGGGTTAACATCTAGGATGTTGTCCCTTATATGGTTAAGTCATTATTTTGATAAAAAAAATAATCCCTTAACTAATATACTTATTTTGTATTATTTCTCTGTTCAGGTCAACTTCGACTCTGTCTTTGTAATCTTGCAATATCTCCTTTTTTACTTGTCGTAAAGACTTGCGCTTTCACATGTGTATTTATTATACATATAATTATCCATGTTCAAGTGTTCATGCACTAAACCTACTTCTATGAACATTGCTATCAAACACTGTCTTTGGTTAGACTGGAAAATACTGCTATACTTAGATAATTTTACTTGTGCTCTTACAAAAATGCTTGCTACCATAGTGCGATCATCATAGTGATTATATGTTTCCATAATGAAAAAAAATTGATATCTTACTCATCCAAATTTCCAACGATCTCCCCCTTTGTCATTGGTGGTAGCATATAAGAAAATTGGATAAGTCTTACAAAAATTTCAAAATTGTGGCCATAACAAAAATCTCCAATATACTTATATCTCTGAATATCTATACTCATATCTCCAAATATCTATACTCTTATCTCTGAATATCTATACTACCCCTAGGATTATGCATCATATCATATTGTCTATACAATTTTCTGCTACTACTCCCCCTTTGACAACAATGACAAAAAAGGGGGCCAAAAAACTTGTCAAAAATTGTTTACCTTTAAATCAAAACTGCAAAGCCAGTAGGCTTGCAACACAATCTACAAAATTTGTCTTCATGCTCTCTAACTCTTTATCCCATGATTTCTTTATGGCATCTAAAACACTTAGGAGTGCACATAGACCATAAGATGCAATTTTACATGCCTGAAGATTTGCATAGTGAAATTTTCCATAAGATGTCTTAGAAGAAAGACATTCCTCCAACTGACTCTCAACAATACTCATTTTAATTGATACATGCTCTCTTAATAGAGTAAATCTCCTCAATTTCTTGTCCTTTACATCATTCAAAATCAATATGTTATCATTTAGTTTGCTTATATTTTTCTCAATATCTGAGATCTTCACATTTGGGCTTGACAAGAGGTTTGTTGTTGTTTGTATCTCTACCTCTTTTACCTTAATCTTTTATGTTATTTCTAATACATAATCTTCTGATTTTGTACACTGATATAAATTTTTTCCTCTTTCCAAACTTTTTCTTAGTTCCTTAATGAAAACATCCAGATTATCTATATCATTTCTGATATTTAGACATATATCCTGGAATATCTTAGCTTCATAGGTTTCTTGTGCTTTAACCATGGCCATGTCTGATAAGTTTGTGAATTCAATATTAAATGCTTTCACAACTTCTTTTTCTTTGATATGTGGGTCTGCCTTATTTATCTGATTGGTTATTATGCTTTGCAGTTTCTCTATTACTTCAAGAAATGATCCTTCTAGGCTTTCTACCTTCTTATTCTTTCCAATGATCTTATTCAAAGATGAGATCAGCTCTATTTGATCATCATCATCAACTTCTTGTCCAAGACTAGCAAAGATGGATTCAATTTGTGGTTTCTTTGTTTCTTCCTTGGGTTTAGGACTGATTGTTGCTTGTTCTTATGGAACTTCATGTTCTATTGCTTCTGCATTAACTTGTGTTTCGTCTTATTTTAATTATGCTTCTTCTTCTTTTCTTGATTCCTTTTCTTCTTCCTCATTCACTATCATATCATGCTGCTCAATAGCCGAATTGTCAACAATGTTCTCAATATTGTTGAATGGGTTATCTTTACTGTCCAAAGTAATATTTGTTCCTTCTACATTCATAGTTTCATCCTCAATGTTAATAGATGGTAGCGGTGATGGTGAAGGAATTTTCTAATTTTTGGCTTCCATTACTTGATCGAATGCACTTGTGTGCTCACTAGGGCCGGAGTTCATAACCTTTATAACTGCTTATTCAGTCTCTTTGTTGATTTCCTCATAGTTTCCTCCCATTATCAAGATAGTTCTCCTTTTCATTCTTAGATGAGTGTTAAGATTTTTCATAATCTCCTTAAAGTGCTCTTCATCTTTTATGTCACATTGCTTTCTCGCATAGTTTTCTCTTATGCTTTTATCATCTTCAACTACTCTTTTCTTCATGTTAACTAACTTCTCAAAAATTTCATCAGGAATCTTTCCTTGAATGCTATCAAACTTTTTATCTACCAGTATCATGTGCTTGACAACTGCATTTTCTAAGTTCAATTTCTCAAAAAAATTGTACAACTCATAGAATTTGTTCATTTTAGTGAAATCACCTTCATTAATTATTAAGGCATTCACTTTTTCTATCTTAGGTTTTCATTTCTTTTTACTACTTCAAGCCTCGTCATCATCTTTTACTTCTGATACTTTTCTTTGTGTTGGGGTAAATATGATCTTTTGTCTTTTTCCCAGTCCACTTTCCACTTCCTTTACTCTTTTTGTTGGTGGAGTGGTGGAGGATCTAGTAGATTTTCTTACTTCCTGCACTTCCTCAACTTTAATTACTTCTTCTAAATCCTAAATTTCTTCAATGTGAGTTGCAACTGATGTTAGGGGTGGAACAGACAAAACTTCAAACTGTCCAATATCTCTAATTGTTGCTGCAATCTCCTTCGCAACTAAGAACTCATGTTATGTCATGCCTGTATCCTTAAGAATTTTCTTTATAGTGCTTTCAACTCTCTTTTTGGCTAATTTCTCTACTTGCAATGTCTTTGCGGAGTTAAAGTTGTCCTCATATGTTCCAAATCTAGGACTATTTACATCCAACTTACACTTAAGTAATCTATTTATATACTCTTCAATTTCAACTTCAAAAACTTCATATCCAAGTGGATCTATAAATTCAACTCTTAGTTCAACTGCTTCAACAAAAGCAAAATTAGTGTCAACCATAAAGCATATTTCATTTTTGTATTTCTCTACTATAGCCTGTGGAATCCTTGATCTTTTTCTCATTTGGTTCTAAAATGTCTTGATTACCAAGGTTGCACTCTCATTTACCTTGTCTATAGGGTGTCTGAGATACACCTTATTGATTCTATCCATTGTAGTCATGTTATCATTCCAATCTTCTCCAATAGTACATGGAAATCTTCTCAATAAATGAAAAAACATATATGTGATTAGAGATGAGAATCTAAACTGAGACTTCTTGGTTTTCTTAATCTTCTCAAGGTTCTCAAACAACTAAATTCTTAGAGCTTCACACATATCAAATTGAGCTTTTTCAACAAACATCAAATATGTTGCATGAACCATACCAACTACTACATCATCTTCTCTAGAATTTGCACAAAACTTAGATGTTAAAATCTTGCTTACATATCTAACATCATCTTGTGTGATCTTTCTGATTACAATCCCTCTACCATTATAGGATGACTTAGTGTTATCCAGTACAGTATTCTTTACATTCTTCTCATTAAAGGGTATGAGTCTAGATTTTGACAAATCGGTTACCTCATGAATTAGTTATGTAGTGATATCTATCACTCTTTCATGTAGCCAAAATTTCCATTGTGAATTCTACTTAAAATAATCTTTTTGCATTCATCATCTCTGAATTCATAATGCAGTGGATACTTGACAACTTCATTATCCTTCAAATGTTCAAACCCCACTTTTAATGACATGTCCTAATTGTATATATTTTCATACTCCATAATCATATTACTATCACTTAGAGTCTCAAACTTGCATTTTAGATAGCTTTTCACATCCTCTAAATGTAGAACTCCATCTGGAACGGATGTCAATGAAAGACTAGGGTCTTCTTCCAAGGGTTCTACTAGTTCCCTTTTAACTCTAGGTCTAACAGTATCTCTTATATGGTGAACAAATGATACGTCCATGATTCTTGCAAAAACTTTAACTGCTTGATAGGTTTACTTAGAAAAATACCTCAAATAAGTGATTTAGGGCTTTGGGTAGATCTGGCATGAAATTCTTTTCCAAATCCTACAAACTACTCTCAATCACCATTGTATTCCTCTTCTTATTGCTTGTAGTCACTTGAATGATCAAATAATACTGATCATATGCTTTTATCCTTTCAATCTTTCAAGATTATGACATCACATTCAATTCCTTTGTCGCTTCTTTCCAAAAAGGTATTCCTATTTTCCTGTAAAACTTCATTATTTTTGTGTACTTGCATACATTCATATTAGCTTATGCACTCTTAACGATAGCATCATTATATCATATACTACCTTACATTAACTTCGCAAGAGTCAATTCAATCTACTCTAAATTTTACACTATCCTAATTTCCTATTCTAATGCATTATTTATGAATTATTTATTTCAATTTCTTTGAGATGGGTTAGGAAGAGATTCACACTTACTATTAGATACTTCACCTATTTGATTACCTTGTGTGCTGATTGTTTCTGTTTAATCTGTGGCTTTAACAAATTTAACTTCTTTTGAGTTACTACAACATCCTTTATGACTATTTTTTGCATTCTCATTTCTCCTTGTATAGCTTCTAGGATTAGGGTTTCTCATGTTGTTCATTCTACAAAATCTTGTTGTATGACCAAATTTATTACATATCTAGCAAACTACTCCATTGTTTCCATATCTTGGTCCTGTCTCGTTAATTTGTGATCTACAATTTCTAGCAATTTGTCCAATCTTGTTGCATCTATAACACACAACTCCATTTCTTTTGTTCATATCTTCAGTAGGTCTCTTATCTGCATGGTTAATATCTCTAGACATTCTACTACTATTATTATCATTAGATATAGGTTTCTTACAATCAATAGCTCTATGTCCAAAACCATGAAAATTATAACAATAACCATTGAGAGGTTTGAATTGCTTACCTGTGCAATCTTTCTTCATATGTCCAAAAGTATTACATGAAAAACATCTACCTTTGAATTCTCTTTGTGTATCTTTAGGTGGTTCATCTTCTTTAGGTGGATTAGGTATGTCTTCAGATTTGTTAGCTTCATCAGGTTTCTTTTCATCTTTTTTCTCAGAGAGTTTCAGATCTGGTTCCTTGCGTTCTTCACTTGTCTTAGAAGAGTTAAATCCAAGACCATTTGTATCATAATATGGCTTTTGATAAGACATTTTTTCATCAATCTTCTCACTGGTGGAATACAATTTTTCAAGATGTTGTTTAGACTGAGTCAATTCACCTTTCACAATTGTTTTGTAGTCCTCAAGTTTAGCATACTATAATTTTTTTTTCTCAAGTTTAGATGTCACTTTACAAAGTTTAGACTTCAGATCTTCATTTTCTAATTTTATATTTGATTCATTCTTCCTATTTCCATCTTTCAAACTTAACTTCAGATCTACAATCTTTAATTCATGTTTAAGGATCTCATTTTCTTTCTTCATATTTGAAACTTCATCACAATCTTTGATTTGAATTGTAGGATCTTTCTTTGATTTTAGTTCTTCCACTTTTTCTTTTAGTTTCTCAATGAATTTATTCACATCATTATATTTCCCTTTCAAAGTATCTCTTTCTTTAGTAAGAATATCAATTTGTTCAAGAGCTTCTTCAAGATTCTTTTGTAATTGATCCATATCCATAGAGATCTTACTCAAGCTGCTAGGCTTTCTCTAAATAACTTTCTTCTCAATAACTAAGCTCTGATACCAATTGTTAGAAATAGGGAATTCTGAGAGGCGGGGTGAATCAGTATTCTACAAACTTTTACTTTTTCCCAATTATGGATATAAAAATTTAACTTGATACTTGCAAAACAAATTAAACTAAATATCATGTATAGCAATAAAGAAAATGAACTCATAACACCATGTTTGTTCTTGAGGAAACCATGGCCAAGGGAAAACCCTGGTGGGGATGATACCCACAACTGATCCACTAATCAAAAGTATCTGGTTAAAGATGTTGACCCTATTAGGAGTCTATTACATACATATAGTGTCTATGTCCTGATTAAAGGACTCTAGGCCTTGTTAGAAGCCTCAACCCTACTAAGAGTTGGTATTATAAAATAGAATGTTTACAAGATGAGCTCACTGCCCAAACATGTAAAATAAAATGATATCTGAATAAAAAAGGTAAAGTACATAACCTTTCACTACTACTGAATAGCTTTCCTATACTAATTTAGCTTTCTAGGCTCTTCGCTTTCATATAAAAGTCTACTTGCTTTTCTTTTACAACATACAACTTCGCATTGTAGCATTATAATATCTTACTACATCATTTTATCTCTTCACATTACATGCTTCTTACATATATACAAGTTATTAAGAATAATAACTTACAGTCAGCTTTACAAAGCATAAACTCTTTCCAAAATACAAAACTAACTTATTCTTCCCAAGGGTTAACGTCTAGGATGTCATCCCTTATATGGTTAAGTCATTATTTTGATAAACAAAATAATCCCTTAACTAATATACTTATTATGTCTTTTTTCTCTGTTCAGGTCGGCTTCGACTCTGTCTCTGTAATCTTGCAATATCTCCTTTTGTTGTACAGACTTGCACTTTCACATGTGTATTTATTATACATAGAATTATCCATGTTCAAGTTTGAATGCACTGAACCTGCTTCTATGAACATCACTATCAAAAATGGTCTTTGGTTAGACTGGAAAATACTGCTATACTTAGACAATTTTACTTGTGCTCTTACAAAAATGCTTGCTACCATAGTGCGATCATCATAGTGATTATATGTTGCCATAATGACAACAACTTTATATCCTACTCAGCCAAATTGCCAATAGAGAGGACTCGAGATGAAAGGAACCCATAAGTCTATGGATTCTCCTAAGCAAAATGTTAGAAGTAGGAATCAATTGAATAACACTCATGCATAAGAATATGAAAAAGATAGATCTAAAGTAAATATGAACTTTGAAAGAGATATGTAAACATTCAGAAAATAAGCACAATAATGTGCTAATTAAAATAACATATAACGATCAAATCTAAAATGAATATTTAATGCATACAATGTAGTAAATGCAATGCATACAAAAGGATATATAGATGCCAAATTAGAATGGAAATGTCATATGTCAGGTTCACTAAGATGTACAATAAGGTGAAACTAAAAGAATAACATGCATACAAAGGATATCTAAACACAAAAATCAAAAGAGGAAATGTCATAAGTCAGGTTCACCAAGATGTACAATAAGAAAAGGGAAGAAATGTAAAGAGGTAAATCAATTTTCCTTTTCAAAGTTGCACATTTGGAAGGAAGATGTCCCAATAGGCCAAGAAGGTGTCAAGTATTGAATGGGTCAATAATCCTTCACTAAATATGTAAAATTGAAATGGGAAATGATAATGAGATAATAAATTCAAATTAGGAAATATCTACATGCACCTAGAATAAAAATAGGAAATATGCTACTTCATATTTGAATATCAAAAAGACAAAATCCTAGAAATACATGTAGTGTCGATTTGTGATCCCAATGTTGTAACTTGTCTTCCAATAAAATCTAAGTTGGATTTGGTAATTATAGGGTGGTTGAAACATTCTATACTCAGGTACAAGGCATTTGAAATGTTTTGTACCATGGGTTTCATCCTGAAATTTATAGGGATGCTCTAACTATTCTTGGTTTGGCTGAAAAAGTTCTAACAGCTTTGTAACTTATTCCTACACATAGAAAAATGGGAAAAAGGTTGGTTAAAGGGGGTTTTCCTTGGTCAAGCCCCTTTTCAGGAATCAACCTTGAAAATAAAAGGAAATTGCAAAAGGGAAAGTATGTAAAAAGGTAAATGTTTGATTCACCTTGCTTAAACCCTCATGGGCGAATGTAGAAATTTCTCATATCCATGAAGATGTTTGAATGTAATTGGAATCAAGGATTTAAACTTGAAATGTAGAATAGGAATCAAGGATTCTCTTATAAATTAATGTATCTTTGAATGTCACTCCTAAATCTTCAATGTAGATATGTTTGATAATCACTTGCAATGAAGGAGAGATGAATGCAAATGGAAAGAAGGATCTTCATACTTGATTGAGAATTCATCTACTTGGCCACCATGGGAGATACACTTTCTTCAATGGATAATGTTTTCTTGTAATTGACTTGAATTAATTAAATAAATTAGATCTTGTAAGCTTGCCTTTAAATCTTGAATCCAATTTCTCAATTGCTCTTGATTGCTTTAATGCCTTCACAATACCTTGAGTTTAGTTGTGATATACATTGCATAATATTGAATGTCAAAATGAGGAGACATAGGGTGTTTATATACTTCATCCATCATTTTGAGATTAAAAAAATGTCAGGTTAATGAAGGAATTTAATTTCTCACTAATACCTTGATATAGGGCTTCAGACCAAATTTGGGCCAAAAATTCCAAGTTAAAAACATTTGGAACATTGTGTACCTAGGCACATAACATTTGAAATTTAAATCTTTAACTTCTATTTTCAATTTTTTTTGTTTTTTGGCATCAATATTTTGAATCACACTCTGTGATCCATCATTAGGATGTAAGACCAAAGAGCATGTAGGATATGTAAACATAAGATGCAAATCTCACTTCACTCAATAGATATAAGAAGGAATGGGGAGAGGAGGGGGTGCACAAATCAAAGAATATAAAGAAGTGACAATGGCTACATAAGAAGACAAAAAGAACAAGAGAAGGAAATCTATAAATATAAAATATAAAAAAATGAGCTCAAATAGCACAAAAAACAAAGTAATACAAACAATAATAAACTAAAGACAAAAGACTGAAAATAGAAAGGGGAATAAACAGAAAAATAAAATCAACCAATAACTAAAAAATTACACACACCCATATATATATATAAGAACTATAAAAAAACAAAAAATAGAAAAATAAATAAAAGTAAATAAATAAATCCACACTCACACAAATAAATAAATAAGACAAAACAACAAAAAAAATGAAAAATTCTTTTTGTTATCTTGGCGGAATGTTTGGGAAGACATATTGGCAGATTGGTTAATAGAGGTGAATTCAGGGGTTTGAGACCTTCCTCCAAGGACCTGATTTGTTCGCATCAACAGTTTGTGGATGATTCCATAATAATGGGTGAAGCTTCTTTTAAAAATGGAAAATCCATTAAAAAGGCCCTTGACAACTATGCTGGAGCTATGGGCCAGAGCATTAATTGGAATAAGAGCTCTTTATTCTTCATTAATGTGCCTGAAAAAAGACAAGAAAGATTAAAAAGAATTTTGGGTTGTGAGGTGGATTGTCTCCTAGGGTCCTATCTTGGCTTACCTCTATGCCTTACTCCTATCTTGATAAATTTGATAAAAGTCTTGCTGGTTGGAAGGGTGTTCTTCTTAGCCAGGCTGGTAAGATTGTTGTTCTCAAAGCTACCCTTCAAAGAAATCCTCTCTATGCCTTGAGCCTTTTCAAAATACCTAAGAAGTTTTCTGAAAGTATAGAGAAAATCCAAAAGAACTTTCTTTGGTCCGGAGTTGAGAAAAAGAAAAGAATGGCTCTTATTGCTTGGGAGAAGGTTTTCAAACCGACAAGGAAAGGGGGTCTTGGTCTTCACACTATTAGAATTATAAATGAATTTCTTATGGCTAAACTCTTTTGGAGAATGTTCAAGAACTCTAGAGAATGGAGCACTATATGGCACAACAAATATAATAGGGACATCTATGACTTCAATAATTTCTTAAACTCTGATTCTATCCAAGGTGGATCATGTATTTGGGGAAATGCTTTAAGAAGAAAAGATATGATAAAGAAGGGAGTCAAATGGAAGGTTGGTAATGGAAAGAAAATTCTCTTTTGGGATGACACATGGCTGCTTGATAAACCCCTTAAGGAGGTACCTATTTGGAATGAATTGCTTATCCTTTGCAAACTAATTTTGGGCATACATGTGGAGGACTATTGGGAAGGGGAAAAATGGCTTGCCTAATTATGATCACAATGTGCCTTAGATATTCTATATGAGAGAACAAAAAATGCACGCCTATATTAAGTCACAAATTTGAGTCATTGCTATACCAGGGTTGCTCCCAGAGATGCTTGGCAAGCTCTTCCTCTTGATTGATCTTGGATGGCGGCATTACAAATATAGAACCTACATTTCCAATCACCTTAGAATAGTAGGGTGATCTGGCCAGGATTGATCCTTCTCTTAGGAGTTTGAATAATCTTTTGATTGTTGTGGTTATTATTGATGATGAGGATACCCTAATTTGGAGACATAATGATAATGGCCTATTCTCAGTCTCCTCTCTATACGTGCATAACTTTGAAGATAGTCCTGAACCATGTTGGTCTAAAGCTTGGTTCAAGGGATTAACTCCTAAAATTAATGTTTTCTTTTGGATCTTATTGCAGGATAAAGTTCTTACAATTGACAATCTCAGGAAAAGAGGCCTTGTTCTTACTAATAGATGTTGTCTTTGCAAAAAATATGAGGAGAATATCAATCATATGACCATCCACTGCTCTTTTGCTAGTAAAATATGGGCAAAATTCTTTGATATGATGAATCTAGAGTGGGTGTTCCCTCAAGACATTTAGGAGTTGTTTACTTGTTGGAAGCCACTGACTAAAAATAAGTTCCTAATATCTTTTTGGAATTTATTCCTTCCCTTATTGTGCTAGGGGGTTTGGAAAGAAAGGAATGATATGATTTTTAGGAACAAGGAGTCCAATTGGGATAGTATTTTTCACAAGATCAAGAGAGCTCTGTTGGAGAATTTGGGGTTGATTAAGATTTATCAACACCCGAAGGATGATTAGGAGGAAAAAGTCTATAAGAATTGGAAGTTTGAAGGAAGGAAGGCTCAAGATACCAAAAGAAATATGAGAAGAGAGGCTAGGTGGGACTGCCCCCCTAATGGTTGGGTTAAAGTCAATTTTGATGGTGCCTCTAAAGGAAACCCTGGAACTGCTCATTGTGGTATGGTTATCAGAGATGAGTATGGGAATTGCAAAGGGGCTATGGCCATTCCTATAGGTTTTAATACTAATTAGGTGGTGGAGGCTAATGTGGCTCTTCATGGGGTGTTATTAGCCAAAAGGAAGGGTTATACCAAAATATGGATTGAAGGGGATTCCCTAAATATTGTTAATTGCTTGAAGAATACCATGAACCCCTCCTGGACCATAGCCAATTTTATTAGCAAGGCTAATAACATTATTGATTCCTTTGAAATTTGCATGATTACCTATGTTTTCAGGGAGGCCAGCTCGGTGGCTAACTAGGCAACAAATGTGGCTTGTAAAAGCTAGATGGAAATTAAGTGGAATGATGGTTTTGATCTCCCTTGTGAAGGGTCATCATTAATTAATAAGGAGTAGATGATGAGTAAGCAACATGATTTGAATGAAGGGTTTATTAATGAGTATTGAGTGTAGTAATCTATGTGATGATCATGAAGGATAGTGGGTTGATTTTGAGATAATTATTGGGATCCTTTGGCACGATTTGTGGGTTTTGTAGAACATCAATAGGTTTTATTAAAATCCAAAGGCTAACTTGTAGAGTGTTGGGAATTAATTGGAGAAGGGTTCTCTTTTCTCTTGCATTGCTATGGGAGGCAAGAAGAGGAGGTGCGAGCTGGTGAGCTATAGTGACTAGAAACAAAACAAGGAAATATGGAAGATTGTCGAGGATGGGGGTCTGGCAGATTATATGGAGAGACTGCGTGGAGGGAAAGTTGTTGTGACTAGAAATTTCATCAAAACTTAGAATAAGGGGAGTGTTTTGGTTGGTATGCAAAATATGGAGGTGACTGAGGAAGTGATTGTTGAAGCAACTGGCTTGATGAATGAGGGCATCAACTTCTACAGGGATAGGAAGATTTTAGACAAAGCTTTGGAGGCATTTGCACCCACAGAACAGGAGAGGAATCGAATGGTTAAGGTGGATAAATCGTACTTTGATCCTAAGTGTATTTCCAGGCCTTGGCACCTTGTTTTATTTGTTATTATAGGCTATATTACCCTGGATGGTCGTTATACTAAAATATACAACCATCATCTTATCCTTCTGAACCACTTTAGGCATGGGGTAAAAATAAACTTTCCTTTTTACTTGCTGAGCTCTTTGAATGCCTCTATCCTCCACTGGAAAAGGGAATCGGAGGGTGATCATGCTTTCTATGAAGGGCTCATGGTCCTCATCTTTGAGGTGTTGAAATCAAAGAAGGTAGAAAGACCCTGGCTTAACAGAAAATCCCTTGAAGATTATGACACAGATGGGAAGGATTCTAAGGAGCCTTTTATGGAGGACATGGAAGAGGAAGAGGGGGACTCTAAGGAGTTTTTGGAGTCCAGCCCAAAGAAAAATAAAAAGAAAAGGAAGGTGGAGGATTCAACCATAGATATGGATGTTGAGGATGATGTGAGTAGGGAGGAAAGTTTTAAGAAACAGGGGAAAAAAAGAATGGAGCCCATCGGCAAATGTACCAAAGCCAAAAAAGAGAAGAAGAAAATTGCGAAAAGGGTTGTTTTATCCTCTGATGAGGACTCTTCCTCTCAGGAAAAGAGTAATCAAGATGACCGTGTGGACACCAACCCTGCTATGGAGGAGAGTGTGGAAACTGAAAAAAATGTGTGGGTGGAGGAGAATATCTTGCATGAGGTCACTCAGGCTGTGAATAACATTGGGAAAGATGGGTATGAGAAGGATAAGGTTAACATGGAGAAGGATAATATGGAGAGCTCTAAGGGGAAAAAAAAGGAAGGGAATAAGGGTTCTAAGAATATGGAGGGAGGGAATATGGATTTTGAAAATCTGGGATGTTTGGCTTTTCTGACTACCCTCAGTATTATGAAGAATGACATCACTGCGATGAAGACCCATATTCACCAGTTGCAAAAAGAGATGGAGGTTCTTAAAAGGATGCACCTGGGGGAAATAATGATGGGCCATAAAATTGATGAGCTCACTGATACTATCGCTAGGGCTGAGGGTCTTGCTATTTTCAATGATAGAATTACTACCATGGAGGTCAAATTTGAAAATAGTAATGGTATGACAAGGAAAATTTAAATTATGGAAAAGAGAATTGACAAGCTGGAGAAGACCGTGGGGAATATTGCTGAGAAGAGCTATACTATCCTTAAAGCATCAAATGAGCATGTGAAGATCCTAGTGGACAAGCTCGACAATAGGAAAGGAAACCATGAGGTTATGGACACTAAAGATGATCAGGGCCCTAGCAGGTGTACGAGGTCTAGGTTCAAGAAGATGGAGGATGGCAACAAGAATGACATGGATGATCTGAAGTTGTCTGCTACAAACATGTAGATTCTTGTTGATCAGGCAGCAAAACTGATGAAATGTGTTTAGACAACATCTTGCTGTCTTGCTTTCCTTTTGCTGTCCTTTGTCTTTTGGTTGTTCTTTTTGTTTAAAGACTAGTTTGTGTGGTGTTTTTTGGTTTTGTTGCACTTGTTCTACTGATGCTTAAATGCCTATTCTATTCTCCTATTGTACAAGGTTTCAGGTCCTTTTAAAACCTATTTTTACGTAATCAAAACAAAAAAATGAAAAAATAAATATATAAACTCACCCATGCATATATGTATATGTGTAAATATATGAAAATATGCATATAGCTATCTATATGCATACACACCTACATATATGTATGCATATAAATTTAAATGTGCACACACACACACATGCATGCATACATACAAAAATACACAAAAACTATAAAATAACCATAGTCATGATGTTTTTTGAAGGTGAGGGTGGCTGTGTGGTTCTCTTTTGCTACTGGTTGTTGGGATGTGGGGTGGTTTTTGAAGTGGTTTTCAAGTTGGAATTCTCTTTCTTCTCACTATCCTATTGAGGTGGGATCTCCTTCTATTGAGGTGGTGGGTAGTTATAATGGGAGAAAGGGTGGGTTCTACTGGGAAATTCTTTCTACCCACATATGGATGGTTTGAGGTTCCATATTAAAACTCTCTTTTTAGGTTGATTTTCCTATCATGTCAGTTGGTTCTTTGATGATTATTCTATGATGGCAGTTTCTAGTGATGGTTTTGGGAACCATATCAAAACCCAATTATTATGCCTTAGGGAACCATGAAAACCCTATGGATCTCTTTTCTTAGGAGACTTTCTCTTTGTTGTAAGGCTTTGGCCTCTTGGGTTCTCTTGGGAAGTCGGCACTTTGGATGATTTGTCTCTATTGGTTGTTGTCTATTTGCTAGCTTTGGGTTGGCTTTGGGATTTTGTGCTAAAAAGTCTTTATTCATTACAACATCTCATCTTAGTGGGGTTCCAGATCCCCTTCAAAATCTGATTTTTATGGGTTCCGGGCCCCCATCAAAACCTATTTTTTCTTAATAAAAAACAAGAAACAAAATAAAAAAGGAAAAAGCACACACACACAAAACCAATAAAAAAATTAACATATAGATTTATATATAGATATATCTTTATGTGTTCAAAGACTAAAACTACCTAGTGCATAAAAGGAGAGGAAAAAGAGCATAAAGGACATATGGAAGCTCAAGCTAAAAAATGAAAACACCAACTAGCACCTAAGAACAAATAAAGAAGAAAGGGGGAAATAGTTAAGGGTGGTTTTGGTTGTCCAATGTGGCTAATAGAGGTTTCCAAGATAGGATTAAGAACCAACCATCATCCAGATTTAGGTTGACATAGTGTTGTTGATTTATAAGGCTTTCTTAAGCTTCCTCTTGAAATAGTTGTCCTTGTTGGATAGGATCTCAGTGTTCTCAAAGTAGATATGATGTTTGGTAGAGAAAGAGTGTTCAAATAAGGTATATTATTGGACCCTATCATGCTTGATGTCAAAAATATTGTCTTTGATTCCAATGTTGAAAGAGCAGTCTATTTTACCTATATAGTGTGTATCATAGCTACAAACTACCTTGTAGACTCCATAGTCTAAGGATTCTTTGGGGTCTTTGAGAGGGGGAAATTTGAAATGTTTTATACCTCGTAAAATCAACCCAAATTAAAAATGGATGTCAAGATGGTGGAAACAATGTGGGAAAAGAGGAATTAGGTTTCCAGGATCAAGCATAATGAACATTAGATCTCAAAATCACCAAAATGGGGCTTAATAGAGAATCCAATTATGGATGCTAACTTTTTAGGGTGGTACAAGACCTAATAAAGGATGACTAAGGGATATGATAAGTCCAAAAAGATAATGACAAAATAGTAACAAGGATAAGGTTCTAAATGAAACCTAAGGTCATAAAAGAAGACAAGTGAGATGAATGAGCAAAGAAGGTATTAAGGTAATGACCAAAGGGGTAATATGGAATATTAGACCCTAAGATGAAGGATGAAAGTGAGGCAACCTAAGGGACACCTATATATGGAAAGTTGAAATAGAGTTACAAGGTATTGGATTTTCTATGTTTGCAAGGCTAAAATTTTGGACCATATTTTTATCAAGGTTTGATAAATGTATTTGGCTAGAAATTTTGAAGGTTTGGACAAGTGATTTTTTATTAGGAAGATATTTTCAACACACACATAAAACAAAGTGGTTGATTGGAAAATTGAAGACAAGAACAATCTAGGATTTAGGATAGGATAATACTTATTGAATATCCTTACAAAAAAATACCACTTTCAATAGGATAGATAGAATCTTGGTAGCACTGGCTCCCCCTTACATGATACACACTTCTTAGGCACACCAAGCTTCAAATTTATAAAGGCCCAAAGATCTCAACAAATTTTCTATCTCAAATTGGAGAGTACATGAAGGGTATCTTTAGGATGCATGTATTACAATTAATGTGTCAACAAGTTGAAGGATTTTGGCCACTAAAATAATAGGTTTCTAGTAAGGGAATATATTTAGGTGGCTATACTTGTAGTAGATTATCTTCATTAAGGATTCCTCATATATTGCATTGGTTACATTATACAAGTTTTAATATGTCATGTGAATACTAGGGGAGATATTATATTGAACATATTGACAATATGTTGGCATTTTTGTCATTAATGTCAAAACCTTTATACCAATTGCATATCTTGTCAGCTAGATGTTTGTTGGTTTTCAATTAGATACCATTGTTTTGGCTATGTGCAAAATAGATTCAATACATGCAGTTTTTTGGGGTTACGATGTCATATGTACTTGTTCCTAATATTGGAATTCATCTCTTTAGTAAATCTATATGTTTTGGTGGTTAGTGAGGCATGAAGTTTTGATTGGTACTTGTTGACTACTAAATTTTAAATTCCTTTTGGTTATCCTTGCAATATGGAAATTCTTGTATCTCATCAGATATTTTTGGTATAATAGTAAAATATTTTGTTTCTAGACAAATTCTATATGGTTTCATCTATCGGTTGGTTCAGAAGTTTTGTTGATCAAGTCATGGAATTGGTTGTGGCATACCATAATTTACTTATATTTGGTAATTGTTCTATGTAGCATGTATATCTTAAGGGTGACCAATCTTTAGGTCTTGTGGTAATGTGGTATGAATAATTCTTATGGGATGACCTATATTTAAGTTTGGTAGTAGCATGTTAAATAATATTGTAATATCTACTATTGAAGACAACATGTTTTCTGGTTTGGATGATATATGTAGTTGCCTTATTATATGTATATATAAATAGAGAAAGCATTTTGTATCCAGTGTATGAGAGAGAATTCAGAGATGAAGGTGATATTGTGGGAGTTTATTTTGGTGTATTTATCGCACTAGAGTGTAAATAAAAGGAATTTGAATTAGGTATTAATGTGGTATCAAGAGAAGGCTTTACATTCTATGTTGCAAATACTTGGCGGGTGTTGAAAGATGATTTGTACTAGATCTATTACTGTCAATGATTATTGTACTATCAAATAGAACACTTTTATACATAGGTAGATGCAATTCTATCAATTTACATTTTGTTAGTAAATTTTTTTTGTAATTGATCTTTTGTATAAGGGTAGTTAGCCCAAATGATAGTGAGCTAAATAGCAATAAGAAAATTGAAAGTGAACTCATTGTAACAATTACCTTAACCAATGTTCATTTTGTGAGAATTAGTTCTTCACGGTTTTTCCCATCATGGGTTTCCATGTTATATTTGGTGTTATGGTATTCATTGGTATTGTTCTTTCATGCTTTTATTAGTCTTAATTATTTAAATGGTTTATGTGTATACTAAATCAATAAAAAATTTAGAAAGTGTTTTGGAATAACTAATTTACACCCCCCCTCAATTATTTGGCTTGTTCAACAATTGTTAGCAGAGCTTGGTCCCTTGTAAATAGAGCTTAACCCCTTGAGGGAGATATAGGATGTTTGAACACATGGAAGGAGAGTACTATTCCAATGAATATTGGTAGATCATGATGAGAGACATTGAGGCTTTTGAATCAAAGAATGAGGAACTAAAATAAAACCTTAAGGAATATAATGCATGTATCTCAAATATGAGGGATCAAATATAGAAATTCAAAGAAATACATAAAGAAGTAAGTCAGGAGATGAAGAAATCGAAAGAAAAGGTGGAAAATCTAGAAAATCAACTAGGTGATCGTAAAAATACTGAGGAATTCATTAAGGAAGAGTTCAAAAAGAAAATGGAAGATTGGAAGAAGAATGAAGGAGATATGAAGAACATTATCAATCAAAAAATAGAGGAATGGAAGAAAAGTGAAGATAATCTCAAGGAAGTCATCAAGAAGTCAGATGAAAATGAAAATTTGGATCAAGAATTGAAGAAGCTAAGATTTGAAGCAAAGGCTTGTGAGAGCATTACTACTCTGGATCAACTCTTATCTCTACAAAAGAGTCACAAGGATAAAGAAGGATTAGGTTTCATTGGTGAGTGTTTAGATCTAAAGATATGAAGGAAAAAGGCAAAGAGAAGGTAGTTGAAGCTAAATCAAAGTCCCAGGTAGTAAGCAAGGTCATAAATCAAGGAACATCTACAAGAAGCAGGCTGGTCAGGAAACCAAATGCTCAAAGGTACTTATCTTTTAAAAGTTACTTCTTTATATGCGATAATTTTGGTCATAAGGCTATTGAATGCAAGATAGGGAAGGAACATAATGTTCAATGCTTTATTTGTCATAAGTTTGCTCATAAAGAAAGTCAATGCAGAATTCAAGTATCTAATCCAGTCAAGGGAAATGGAATGAATACAAATTTCTTTAATGGGAATTTATATATGTGTCGCAATTACAATCACAAGGATAATCAATGTAGATCTATGGTTTGGAAAGTGAGATCAGAATAAAGGAATGCCAATTGTTTCAAATGTGGACATATCAATGATTATGCTAACACTTGTAGATCTTGTTATGCTTCGGTAAAGTCTGAGAATGATAAGAATGTTACAATTTCAAATGAATCTTAGGAAATAGTTAATATGGTATGGAAAAACAAAAGATGTCGATGAAGAGAATTATATGTGTGATTGGGTAATAGGATATTAAAGTAGAAACCTGAAATAACATATAAAATCTCAACCAAAAAGAGATTGTTAGAGCAATTAGTATTCTCAATAGTCAAGAAAGGATGTAAGAAAAATAATAATCATAAACAATAATCAATATGAAATCATTCTAAGAATATGAATATGCAATCAATAAATTTCCTCCTTCGTGTTCTCCTTCTCATGCAATGTGGGCTCTCAGAATTGAGCTCAAGATCGTGCTAGCATAATAATTCAAAGTAATTGTGGTTACCAAAATCAAAGGTTTGTCTCTCTATTTATAATATTTCAGTGGTTTCAACCAAGAATCCATGATTGAAGGATTGATTGACAGTGATTGAGGAGTTGAACACGAAGTGAGTGGGAGTTCAACTCTACTTAACTACCTTGATTGGGGGATTGATTGATCTATCAACAAATAGATTGGAGAGATGACTTGAATGGACTTGTGAGATAACTAATTGGATGGATTAGAAGACTGAATTGATTGAAGACTTTAACTAATTGTTGAGGGGGGAATTAACAATCTAGATTGAATAGTTAGGAGAGGGAATTATGGAGTGAACTAAAAGTAAGTATGAGTTAGCTTTGGAGGAATATATCATGATTAAATAAATAAAAAATTTATTTACTTGCATATGTGACAATTGATAAATAATTAATTAATATTTATTTATGAGAGAAGAATAATTAATTTAATTAATAGGGATTTTGATTTAATTATTACATAAATGCAGTGATTAGAAAGAGGGAATATTAATTAAATATGGTTATTTAATTAATCGAATGACATAAGTAATAATTTAAATGATGTTTAATTATTTAATTACTTTATAGATGAATAATTGATGAATTATTGATTAGACATTTGATAATTAAAGTAATTAATTAAAATCACTTAATCATGCAATTAAGGAGAAATGGTGATTTTGACTTTAGAATATGGTAGAATGACACAATTTATTGAATAATAAAGATTATTAAATAAGTTAAAGAGGAATGTTAGTAATGTCATTGCATTAGAGCAATAGGCCATTTTTTAGTGTCTACATTTTCCCCCTCTTTGATATAATGCTTTTTTGGCGATGTTTCAAAGAATTTTTGGTAGAAGATATTGCCCCATTATACCCCTGTAATAACATATTAATAGCTAGGTGTTATGGTGCCCCCTCAAGGAAATGAACGAAAAATAAAATTGAGGGCTCTTTTGATTGATTTTGTGACCAAGGTCACAACACAACTTACAAATTTGAAAATGGGGGTCATATGTAGAAGTTATATGCTCTAGATGGTGAAAATAATCCTGACCAATAGAAATGCAAAGGGTTTATGGACATCAAGACAAGGGTGGGAGGGTATAAATAGGATTTTGGGGGTCATTTTCAAATCATTGTGCACTTTTAATCTTTAGAGATCTAGGAGTGGAATAAATTGTTTCTAAGTGTTTGGAGAGCGATGGAAGACTACAAGGATGGCACACATATCAATGAGTAGGTTCAAACCTATCAGCATCTAGCTGACACCCCTACCTCCGCTATGTTTCAAAAAAAATTCTTTAATTTTTTTCTCATTTTTCATGTCATTTAGATGACTAGGTTAGATAAAAATAGGGTAGAATGATGCAATTATAGGGTACAATTGACACACTCAAGGTTCTAGATCAACACACTTAATAAATTAGGTTAGTAAGGTTAAGTTAATAAGTGATCCTCCTATGTTAGGTTAAGGAAATGCACTTAGGGTGAGAAATTTCCACACTTAGGATATTAGACGTATAGGGCTCAAATATTAATTGAGTCACCTTTTTTATGCTCGAGTGATGCACATGATGTGCACAAACACCACAAATGGAGGTGTCATGCAATGCAAAAAAAAAGTGGGTGATCGACGTACTTGACTAGGAAAAATTCTTTTTTAATGAATGAAAAATGCAATTGTTTTATTTTATTGTAAGATTTTAAATAGATGGTAGTAAATAGTAGATGAAGTGTGTTTTATTTTATTTTACTAAAATGCATTATGTGGTAAATAGAGACTTAGACATATGATGTTAGCATGATTCTACATGCATTAGAACTAACTAGGGATTTGACTAGACTTATATAGATTAGGGATGATGTCTTGATCACTTAGGAGAATCATCCCCTTGTATTAGCCTATAGACACAGACTGACTAATGAGGAGAGGGACCACTTGAGTAGATTAGGACTATTGCACATTACACTGATGCCTGAGATTAGGGAAATAGGGGTCTAGTTATAATGCATTGTGATTGGTGGCACTCAAAGATGTCTTCCTTCCACTTACCTATTGGAGAGTGCACAATCACACTAGAGAATGTGTATAGGATACTGGAGATCCTAATTTAGGGAGAGAGGGTGGTGTACTCTATTCAAATAGGGAGAGCAAAAAGTTTTTACTTCTTTTCTTTTATTGGAGGGGATTTGGGGGCTAGGAGGTATGATATCAGATGTGTATATTTTATGGGTTATGATCCATACTTTGTGATGCTTTGTAGAGTTGTAGTAGGGGCTTTGTGTCTAGATAGGAGGGGTCATGGTTTTCTTATCAGTTTGGGAGAGATTGTTTTGGTGATGTGGCTAGAGAGAAAATTTAATGCATGGGGACCTTATGTTTTGGCTATGGTTTACCATTAGTTTTATGAGATAGCATAACATAGGGGTCAAGGATTGGGATGTGGTATCACACTTTTACAAGTGTGGGCTTTTGAGCACATAGTTGTATTTTGTCTAGTCTTTAATATACTAGTGGTTTAGCTTGGGAAACCTTTTATGTACTATTATGATGTAGTTTCTCATAGGAATATGGGATATGTGAGACACTGTTGGCACTTACTAGATACTCTTAGAGTGTTTACATGCAGACCTTACATTAGCTACCTTATTTTGGATGACAAGGACGATCATCTCCCATTTTTTTGATAGGAGAGATATTTGATAGGTTGGTCTACTTAGTAGTCCAATATTGAGATAAAACTATCGAGTAGAGTTCTTATACATTATTGAGAGACACAATGATTACTTGTTGGGTTACCACAACTTTCTAAGTGTGTAAGCAATGTCAGAGGCTGGGGATCTATGATCCGTATTGTTATAGCAGTTGCAAATTTTGATGTGTTAGCTCCTATGAGATGGGACTAGAGATCTGATAGGAAATATGTAGGGACTACTATGTGTGTGTGTGAATTTTGTACCTAGTTGTAGACACAACACTTCAATAAAACATTAGAGGTTAGTAAAAAACCCAAAATCTGTAAGTAATTGAAACTATGCTAACCAAGTGATTTACTGTCTTCTAGTAGGTGCGAGTATGATGTTCTCAGATTGGAATCGAGATCAGTGACAATGTAACACCTAAATGAAAGATTTAAGATAATGAAAACAATGAAATATGAATGCAAATTAATCTTCTTCTTTTTTTGTATTTTAGATGCAACAGGATGAAAAACTATATGAATCTAAGCTAGAATGTATGAAATTGATATGTAAAAATATCTAACAATGATATGCTAAATGATATGAAAAACTATGCAAAAACTATGAAAATTATGAATGATCTCACAAATTTGCCTATCACAAGTGCTTGATTCTTCAGATGTCAATTCGCTAGAGTAATTGTGCAAATTTGAGAGATTGATTGAGATTGAAAGCTTGAGAGATTTGAGAGATATTGAAAGCTTGAGAGATTTGATGCAAATTTGAGGTCCTTTTTTTGTGAAGAGCTGAGCCTTGATTTTATAAAAATCCAAGGCTTGAGGATGCATTGAGAAAAGCCATAAATCACTCTTGATAAACTCAGGTTGACTTTTGAGTTTACAAGAAATTAAGAATATTTAATTCATAAAATCATGCAAAAGCAGTTTTTATCTCAAAATAGAGCTTTAGTTTTTTTTGTTTTTTTTTTCAACTCATCATCAGATGTTGAGTTTTAGAAAGTTTACAAATTGAAATTAGCAATTGTTTTAAAGTTGACTACTTTTTTTGATTGTGCATGATTTAATATGAATTAATTTAATAAATAAAGTGATTTATTTTCCACTTAACTAATTTTGAATTAAAACAATTGATTTATGGGTTAATCAATTATTAAATCAAACTTTATTCCAATTAAATCATTAAATTTGACAAATTTGATTTTAAATCAATTAAATAAATATCCAATTGATTGTTTATAGGAATTTTGATTTATTGTCAAACAAAAACAATATTAATTAGGAATCAATAGAATTAAATCTAATTAAATAATTAAGTGGCAGAATTAAATTAATTAATTAAATATTCATCATATTCAATTAATCAACTTTAGGATAAATAATAACATTTATCACCAAATAATATTTAATTAAAGATAATTAGATAAATTAGGAATTTTTAGGAAATATTCCCCAATGCAGAATTAAGATAAAATCAATTAGGATTTCGATAATGTGCAGGTGTGCCTTAGGTTAGAACTTTTGTATCTATTTCGTTCGAATTGAAGATGTAGGAGGTTAATGAACCTATAGCCCATTTTTGGGGTATTACATTTTGCCCCTCTTTGAATTACTGTGTGAAGTGCAGTGGTTCAAAGATTAGTCTATGTATGATATATCTATGAAACTGATTTGATTTGAAAGATTAACCGATTCTAAGACAGAAACTGATTGAAAGATTTAAAGATGCTGACATAGTCTATGTATGATATATGTGTATGAGATTGATTTGAAAGATGAACCGATTCTGAGATAGAAACTGATTGAAAGATTGGAAAAAGAGATACCGACCCAGGCCCAGAATGACCACGAATCGAGATGATGCTAGCTATATCAACAATGAACCAATGATTACGAAAAAGTGCCAAAATGCCTGATTCTAAACCTTATGATTGCGAAGAAGTGAGTGACTGATTCCAAACCTCAATGTCCTTGTATGAATCATATTGGTATCACATCCTAAACCCATCAGTTATGAAGAACCAAGGAAATTACACTAATGAACCGATAGTTATGAAAAGATGATACAGTTTACAATATAGATTTAGGATACCAAATTGATATGGATCTCAATGAATCTGATATACCCCAAGCGATGATAGATTTGCCCCAAGCGACAAGGACTTTAGATGAATCAGCAAGTAGACATGGTTGTTGTCTTGATTACTGAGGAAAGATTGATTAGAGATTTAGATTACAGACTTTGAATGATGTGCAATACCATGCCCCCTTCAGGATTAAAATTGAAATCTGACAAGAAAAGTCAGTGTTAAATAGTTTAGAAGCATGTTAATTGATTTGAGAAGTGGTTATACACATTCGAGAATGTGTTCTACATCATTTAGAGATCCTCGAGACCAAGTTTGACTAGGTTAAACCATGAGTTGACCATAGTTGACCAAGTTGAAATTTTGATAGTTTGATGTAAGATAATTAGTTAAGTTGAATTCTGGATTTCTTTTATGATTGAAGGTTGATTATGCAAGTAGTTTACAAAATAAATGATCTCAGATTTTGATTTTGATCCCAAAAAAAGATTCTACTTGCTATTTCATTGGATGGACCTTCGTGTAAGATTAAGCTCTTGTAGTCATGTTTAGCATTTTTATTTTTTTTTGAAGAATCATTTAAGTGTGCAAGCAATTTGTGAGATTATGCAAAGTGCAAAATGCAAAGATGCAGAATGAAATGCAAACCTAAGACCTAGGACCTAGTCACTGATCATGTGTCTATTTGTTCTCATCATTGAACTTTTTAGGTAACCAGATAAATCAATACAATGCCCACTAGTCATGAAACTATAGACATGAATATCGATCTATATGTGCAGGAATCAATGCAACACCCACTAGTTAGGCAACCATGGACATATGAATATTGATTTTATTTTTGAAATGTCAGATTAGATATAAGCACCAAGGCACAAATGCCAAGATGACCTAATATCATGTCCATTTTAATATAGAAATTTGTATAAGCATCAGAACATAAACGTCGTGAAGACCTGAATACACCTTGTGTACAAACACATCAAATAGTCAATAGATCATTCTAAATCTAGTGTGAATTACCCGTAGTGACCCTTTATTGTTCACATCCTTAGGCAAGATCGCATTTCATGGTAGGAGAAAGAACTCACTCAAAAAGACAATAGTTAGATCAAACTTCCTTGAATTTTCCAAGTATTAATGGTCGAGGTACTCATGGCCATCCAATTCAAGATAGAGGCTCTTACAGATGGACACCATTTCAATCTAGAATTTCCAAAGTTGTTAGATTTTCACATACAAGTAGAAGACAAAGAAAAGATTATTTCCCCAGTCATCACTCTCTAAATCCTGTAAAGGACATCATCGAAGAGCTCAAAGGGACACAATATGCAAAAATCTCAATGTGAATCAGTAAGCATACAAGGAGATAAAAGCATGTAAAAAGCATAGATTGTTTTCAATTTGTGTTGATGTTTGATTGCATTGTTGTAGATGCAAAATCTTTTCTGGAGAGGAGACTGACTGACTGACTTGGATGAAGCTTCAAAGGACTCTGACTGGATATGATACATCTAAGATACATTGGAGGCCATAGGATATCACTTTGATTGCCCCCAAGTTTGAACATTGATAGGATACAAACGCTTGAGCTGATTGGTGTATAGACTGACTTATTGAAAATAGGAACATGGAAACAAACCGAGAAATATGTACAAACTAAAGAAAGACTGAAAGCTGGGAAAGACCAAGATTGCGTTGATAGATGGAGCATTTTGAAACAAGTGGCACCCGTTTGTCGGGTTTTCACCATCTTGGAAGAGATTTTATTTTTGCTACCAAGGTGCCTGTTTCTAGGTTTTCACCAAGGCACTTTTTTTCTTTTTCTCATTTTTTTGTATTTTTCATTTTTCCAATGTTTTTGTACTTTTGATATTTTTTACCTTTTTTGTGAATCATCAAGGTGCTTATTGCTAGGTTTTCACCAAGATGTTCATTTTTTCAGGACTTTATCAAATTTTTAAGATTTTTTAAGGATATTTTACTATAGACTGAATGCCCTAGGTATAGAATTTCTTCAAATGGAGAACATTGATTGGTTGTCAGAGCTTTTCTCCTTCAGTCATTGAGAGTTGATAGGTACTAGAGCCCAAAGTAGCAGTGATTACAAAGGGACCCAACCACTTGGGTTCAAACTTCCCCTTGCGCTCTCTATGTGATTGATTTTTAGGATTCTCTCTCAAGACTAAATCGCCAACTTGAAATTCTCTATGTCTGACTTTCTTATTGTAGCCTCTAGACATTCTCTTTTGATACACTATGAGATGATCATATGCTACTTGTTTGCGCTCATCTAGTAGTTCAAGTTCTTGCAACCTAGACACTCTGTAGTCATCATCAATTACTAGACCATGCATTCTGATTCTTAGTGATGGGATTTCAACGTTAATAGGCAATACCGCTTCAGACCCATAAACTAAAGCAAAAGGTGTAGCCCCAGTAGGTGTTCTGATACTTTTTCTATAGGCCCAGAGAGTTGGATTGATCATAAGATGCCAGTCTCTTCCTATTTTATTAATTGTATGATGCAATATTTTCAATAGATTCTTGTTAGAAGCCTCTACTTGTCCATTCCCTTGATGATAGTAGATAGATGACCAATGTTGTGTAATCTTGAATTTGGCACATAAATCATCCAAGTCTATGTTCTTAAATTGTCCATCATTATCTGTGACTATAGAATGTGGAATACCATACCGGCATATGATGTAGTTCAAGATGAACATAGAAATTTGCTTGCCAGTTGCTTGAGGCAAAGGGACTGCTTCTACCCATTTTGTGAAATAATCTATAGCTGTTATGATATGGCTATGTCCATTAGAAGAATGAGGATGTATGGATCTCTCCCTAGTGTATGAATTAAGTTACCATGTACTTGGCACTTTTGACAGTTTTTTGCATACTTGATAGCTTCTTTTTTCATTCCAAACTCCCAAGCAAGATCATATTGTACAGTCTCAATGTCTAGCAAGGTGGAGAACAAGAGGGATTAGCAAGCTAGTGGAAGAGATGGAAGACAAGAGAATGAAGGAGAATGAAGGGAAGGAATCCTCAAGGGAAAACTCCTCAAGGGTACCCAAGCTAGGGAAAAATTGTCATGTAAAGCACATTTGGACAAGCAATGAAAGGCCAACATAGGATAAGTCACAAAAGCATAATGCCAAAGAAGGAAAGGATGTAGTCCAAAGGAATAGACATGTCAAGAGGTTTCAAAGCATCGTGTTCTACTCTTTTTTTATTAGATCAAGACCAAAGGGGAAAGTGATAGCGAAAGGCTAGAATGAATGAAGGAAAATAAATATGAAGCCTAAACAGGAAGGGAATGAAAGAAAGATCATCGTAGAATAGCTCACAAGATAGCCAAATGTTCATGTATAGATCAACATTGTCAAGATCAAAGAGAGAAGATGGAATGGATGAAATATATAGAAGAACTACGCATGATGCCTGATTGCCAGGTTTTCATCACGGTACTTATCCAAGGTGCCACAAGGGAGTGGTTTTCACCATATGATGAATTTATTTCTCTTTACTTTTGCTACCAAGGTACCTGTTTCCAAGTTTTCACCAAGGCACATTTTCAATTTTTTTTTTTAATTTCTTTTTTTTTTTATTTTGTTTTTGCAAGAAGGCAAGCTCTTTAGATAATGCTCCTTGAAAGGACAAACCATGATATGCCAAGGATTCAAAATGATATGCTCAAAGATGTTGATAGGGAAAGGAAGATGGAAGAGAAAAATGGAGGATAAGGTTTTATGTAAAGCGAGTGAGGTTGGAAGATAGGAGGAATAGGCAAATAAGGAAAAAAGATAGAAGGTAGAAGGATAATGAATGGAAGGATTGTGAAGGGGTAGATGGAAAGGAAGGCAAGATCAACATCAACACACACCTTGAAGGGTGGCAAGAGGATGGAGGAAATATGAATGAAGGAATACGTGAAGGAATATGGCAAATGGATAGCAGAGGTTAAGGTTTAGGCGTATGGAATGGAAGAATATTTTTGGAAGAAGATGAAGTGGAAGTCTTTGGAAGCTTGAATGTCAACTTTACTTGTTGCTCAACATCAAAAATTTTCAAGAGAGATTTTGGAATCCATATAGCCATAGGCTTTTTATTTCTTTTTGATGATTTAGAGAGAATATCTTCAATGATGGATTTTGGAACCCATACTTGTCTTGTAATTTTTTTCTTAGATATCTCTTTTGACTTTATGCCTCCATGTTGATTAGAGGAGACATGGTGATCTTTTTTTTATGGATTCTTGTATTGCTTCTTTTTCTTGTATTGAACATTCAAGTTACTTCCAAAAGACTTGGGACTTGTGGAAGAAGAAGGAGGATAAGACTGGTTTAAATGGGTGGGTGGATGAAAAGGATTCAAGGGTATGCATCTATGTTGATCTTGAGGAAAGATGGGAGATGGAGGGATGTAAGGACCCAAGATGGATGGTGAATTAGGAGAGTTAGGAGGGGAAAGTGAAGGGACATAAGGGCCCAATATGGAAGGAAAACATAAAGCCCTTAGTATTGGTGGAGGAGGTCCAAGGATGGAAGTGGAAGATGCAAAAGGATAATCAATAAGTTCATCAACATCTATGTGACAACCAAGGACATCAACATCTTTAGAGTGAGCATTAGGATTTGCAATGGGATCATGAACATCTTGAATAGGAGCAACTTCTTTGATAGGATTGTTCAAAGCTTGCAAAGACTTAGGAAGAGTAGAAAGTGGAAACGAACATGGAGTGGTAGAATAAGAAGATGGAAGACTTTGATCTTGACAAGGATCTTTGGATAGCATAAGCGCATAATTTTTCTCTTGAGTTTCAATAGGCTTAACATTGGAAGTAACAACACCATTTTTGCCAACCTTAATGGAAGTATCATCTTTGGAAAGCGCAAGTGTAGTAAGGTTATTTTGATTGTCAATAAGCTCAATAGTGTAAGTAGTAGCTTGATCTTGCTTAGGAGAAGACTTAAGACATGGTGGAATGCATGAGAAAGGGTGTGCAAGATCAAAAGAACCTTGAAGTGGATAAGAGACATCGTGAAAAGGAGTGGATGACATGGAGGTTTTTTGATCTTGATCTTTCTTTATGTTCTTTTCTTTATCATTTTTAGAGTCCTCTTGACATGGAGCCACTTCTAAGGACAAGGAAGCATGTTGAAATTGTATGGAAGACTTTGGAAGAGATGGTGAAGGACTAGCTGAAGTAGGCATTATAGTATATAAAAGCTTAGGCTCTTTGGGTTTAGCATTATTGAAAGTATTTGCAGCCAAGTGAAGGTTAGCTTGAGTTTCTTTGAGAGGTAGCCCTTGAGGATAACTATAGGAAACCACATGAAAAGTATTAAGACCTTTGGTGGATGAAGGACTTGTGAAAGATTTGATAGGCTTGGAAGCTTTAGGAAATGTATGGGTATTGGAGGAAGTAGGGGATGGAAGGGAACCACCACAAGAAAAAGGTTCAGCATTAACATGATCTTTCTTGAGAGTATAATCTTTATTTTCAGCATGAGAGTTCTTAGAGGAGAGATCCTTATAGTATTGATGTTTATAATTAGAGTGGTACATTTTATATTCCTCAATAGAAGTAGATGTATCATCTAGGTATTGTTCACAGAAATCATCAAAGTCTCTTTCAAAATTAGAATCATATGGATCACCATCATGATCTATCCAATGTGATGTCCCATTTCCAATAAGCATGAGCACACGACAAGGAGGACTCTTAAGAACAGAGGTGTCATAGGTATCATTATATTGTTCGTCATCATAGTCTTCAAAAATGGGTGTGTCACTCTTTGTGGAAGAGGTATCATAAGGGTTATCACATTGTTGATTATGGTATGTCTTGAGAAGAGAAGTAAGGCTCTTGGGAGAATTAGAAGAGGAGCGACATCGTGGAGAAGAGGAAGGTGAAGACCTAGTAGAGGAAGAAGACGTGGATGATGAGAAATGATGAGAAGACTTAGAATATGAAAGATGTTTGGAAGAAGAAGGTCGTGACATGACCATGCGTATGATCCTAGTGAAGGCATCTGATTCAATTAATTTTTCCTTTATTTTCATCATAAATTTATCACTCATGGGCTTTTTGGAATAATACTCTTCGAATTGAGAAATGAGTTTGAGATCATCCATTTTCAAGAGAGGTTCCATAACAAGATAGCTGAAATTCATGGTTCTGGAAGAGGAGAAATCAAGCATGGAAGTGATAGAAGAGATGAATAGAAGAAAGAAGACTCGATAATAAGAGGAAAAGAATCAAGAAGATGTGAAGAGTTTTAGGAAGAAGAGAAAGGATGGAAATGGGAGACTAGGAAGACATGAGAAATGTGGAAGAAAGAAGACCAAGAGTCATTTTGTGCAACTTCATACCATTTAAGTTCAATTGGATGTTGAGCAACATATCATAGCACCTAAGATTTGACCCAGACCGACCAAGGATGACTAGAAATGACAAGAATCAGTTCGCTATTTTGACAGAATTTGGGAATAGGCTGTAAAAATTGGATTTTTGACAAATTTGATCAATCTCTGACAACTTTGACTTTGGCTTTATACAAGTTTTGAAATTTTAGAATGACTTTTGGCACCAGAAATGATTTTTTGCTTCAGATTTGCAATTTTTTAGTTTTTTAGTATCAGTTTGTTTGCAAATTTTTCTATCTAGTTTTTGAAGATCTGTGTAAAAGTTTGTCTCAAGTAACTAAGTAGGTATCAAGCACGCAAAATAGCAAGCAAGGGAAGAAAGAAATCATCTAAAAACAATGAGCAAGGGCAAAAGCAACCTTGTGCATGAACAAGCAATAGTGACTTATTGTGCTAATTCCTAGAAATACTACTTGTGTATGTTCCAAAAAGTTTTTCAATAACACACATATTCCTAGAAAATGAAAAATTTAGCCTCACTAGAGTTTGTAGTAATGGTCTGACTCTGCAAATTTTGTGATCTCAAGAGGGAGAACTCCAATATAGGTGCACTGGGGTTTTGACATAGTCCAAAAATTTAATCAATTAGGAGCTGCTAGGGAGATCTGACAACCCAACAAGAGATCACACTTGTGAAGATTTCCTTCACAAGGACATTTATATAGCAGTTGTTGCTACCATGGTGAAAATGGCTATTACCTCTTGAGGTTTTGTCCATGTGGTGACCTAATTAAGGGAATGTCCACTATGGTTAACCCTCTCTAAAGGTGACTCACAAAAGATACCACATGGGGACTGGTTCTAGATTCAAGGATTTGAGTTTCTAATACTACCCAAAAAGGGAGTAGAGCATAGTCCTCTAGCCTTTTCACTTTTAACCAAAACAAAGCAGACAGATTAATCTGACACGCTAAGACCAAGATTATTTCACAAAGATCTATGACATCAACTACTTATGATCTATCAACCCCTCCAAAGAGAGAATGTATTAATCAAAATTTGAAGACACACAAATCTAGTAGAACGTGAGACGCTCTCAGTAACCTCCCTACCTACAAGGGGTTCTCTCATTGAGAAGAGCTTCGCTAGAAACCCACTCTCTCAAGAACCAAAAATAGTGTTCATAGGGCCTATTTACTATGTGTAACAGATATGCGAAAAGCAAATCTATGTTCGTTTTATAGCCCAAAACTAAAGTGTGAATTATTAAAGCTGTAAAGGCACTCAAGCTTGACACAAGAGAGTTTGTTTTATGTCCCAAAATGAAGTGTTATTAGATGTACCAGAATACATGAGTTCATCACAACGCGTTTAGTATATTTTACCTATTTTAGCAATTTTTGTTGAGCTTTTGCATGCAAGCAAACCACGAACTCTCCAACAAGCCAACAAGCAAACAAGCAAACACGATATGCAAGGTATATTCAACTTATGCAAACCCTAGGGTTAGATCTAAAAACCAATTGTTAGGAGCAATAATAACCATAAAATAATCCAAATGACAACTCATATCATGCATTGAATCATATGAAAAATAAGTGCATATCTATCACAAAAATTTTATTTTTTTTGCACTTGACCTAGTCAACAAGATTTAATTTTTTTGATATGATTTCAGCCATAAAAATAGAAATGTAAAACAGAGACCCCTACTAAAAAATAGAGAGACTTCCAAAAATGTAAAAATTTTAGAAAAGTCTCTTCATTTGTGCCCTAGAGACCCCTTTTACCAAAATAGACCAGTTTTTGTAAATCGACTATTTGATCTATTATATTGCATCCAAATTTAAAACACAGAATGAACCCCCTATAGAATTTAAAGATTTTTTTGAAAATATAAAATTTTCAAAAAATATGATGATTTGCACCGAAAATGAATTATTTATGAAAAATAAAGAAAAAATTATTAAAATTTCAAAACATCTTAGAAAATTTTGAATTTTTTATCCAAGCTTCCTTGATATTCCTCCAACCTGAAAAAAAAAATTTAGACCAAAAATCCAAGACATTTGAGAGATAAAATTAAATCTTTGAAAATTTAACGTTTTAGTCTCCAAGTAAATTTGCACAAGGGAGTTAGTTCCAAAAAAAAACCAAAACCAGCATGTAAAGGTGGGTTGCCCCGCAGTGGGCACCAAAAATGTGTGTGTGAATTTTGTACCTAGCTATAGACACAACACTTCAGTAAAACATTAGAGGTTAGCAAAAAACTCAAAATTTGTAAGTAATTGAAACTATGCTAACCAGGTGATTTATTGCCTTCTAGTAGGTGCAAGTATGATGTTCTCATATTGGAATCGAGATCAGTGACAATGCAACACCTAAACGAAGGATTTAAGATGATGAAAACAATGAAATATGAATGCAAATTTATCTTCTTCTTTTTTGTATTTTAGATGCAATAGGATGAAAAACTGTATGAATCTAAGCTAGAATGTATGAAATTAATCTAGAATGTATGAAATTGATATGTAAAAATATCTAACAATGATATACTAAATGATATGAAAAACTATGAAAATTATGAATGATCTCACAAATTTGCCTGTCACAAGTGCTTGATTCTTCAGATGTCAATTCACTAGAGTAATTGTGCAAATTTGAGAGATTGATTGAGATTGAAAGCTTGAGAGATTTGAGAGATATTGAAAGCTTGAGAGATTTGATGCAAATTTGAGGTCCTTTTTTTGTGAAGAGCTGAGCCTTGATTTTATAAAAATCCAGGGCTTGAGGATGCATTGAGAAAAGCCATAAATCACTCTTGATAAACTCAGGTTAATTTTTGAGTTTACAAGAAATTAAGAATATTTAATTCATAAAATCATGCAAAAGTAATTTTTATCTCAAAATAGAGCTTTTTTTTTTGCTTTTTTTTTCAACTCATCATCAGATGTTGAGTTTTAGAAAGTTTACAAATTGAAATTAGCAATTGTTTTAAAGTTGAGTGCTTTTTTTTATTCTGCATGATATAATATGAATTAATTTAATAAATAAAGTGATTTATTTTTCACTTAACTGATTTTGAATTAAAATAATTGATTTATGGGTTAATCAATTATTAAATCAAACTTTATTCTAATTAAATCATTAAATTTGACAACTTTGATTTTAAATCAATTAAATAAATATCCAATTGATTATTTGTAAGAATTTTGATTTATTGTCAAATAAAAACAATATTAATTAGGAATAAATAAAATTAAATCTAATTAAATAATTAAGTGGCAGAATTAAATTAATTAATTAAATATTCATCATATTCAATTAATCAACTTTAGGATAAATAATAACATTTATCACCAAATAATATTTAATTAAAGATAATTAGATAAATTAGGAATATTTAGGAAATATTCCTCGATGCAAAATTAAGATAAAATCAATTAGGATTTTGATAATGTGCAGATGTACCTTAGGTTAGGACTTTTGTATCTATTTCATTTGAATTGAAGATGTAGGAGGTTAATGAACCTATAGCCCATTTTTGGGGTATTACACTATGGAGTATTATGCTTGGTGGGATACGCATATTCCTATTTCTTACATGGATCAATTTGTACAAATGACTTTAGAGATGGGTCAACATGTGAAACTACCTCAAAGGAGACATGGGATACGAGGTGACAAAGGTGAAGCACATATGGTGGTCGTAGAGTGAGAGGTGGTAGACGAGGAGGTGGGAAGGAGGGAGAGATAGAGGTGGAGATGGTGGAGGTGCAGGTGGAAAAGGAGGTGGTGATGTAGGTGGGGGAGATGGAGATGGTGGTGTTGGAGATGACAAAGGTGGAGTAGGAGTTACTATTATAGCTACCCCATTTATTCCTCTAGGTGGTGCACCAATATTAGGAGGGGGAGACACTAAAATAGTTGTGACAAGCAAAAGCTCAAAGGAGAGTGACAGTGACAGTGACAGTGAGTGTGGGAGTGGGAGTGGGAGTGGGAGTGAGAGTGAGAGTGAGACTAAGACTGCGATTGAGACTAAGACTGAGGAAGCAGGTGGAGAGGAGGATGTATCCGTGGGTGGAGAGCATGAGGATCTCATTGATGTAGCTATAGGGTTTTTTTATGAACATGCATAGGATGCACTAGTCATAGAAGACATCAAGATAGCTAGAGATGATTTTCCATAGATAATACAGAGTTGAATAGTTTGAGATAGTATTGTTTGGATCTACAAAGTAGGTTAGACAGAGCATGGAGGAGAGTGACACGTGTAGAGGCTAGGCCAGTGGAGGCAGGGTTTATGTCATAGATGCTTAGTCATTATTATGTTGGGAGAGTGACTACACTTGAGGGGAGGATTGTGATGATGTGGAGGGAGAGTATAACTAAAGAGATATAGGAATTCAAGGCTAGAGCCCAGGTCACATAGATTGAGGTGAGGAATTTCATTTCTTGTGTTTGGGATCTTACCTCTTAACAACTTATGGACAGACTAGTACAAGAAGGTATAGATGCAAGCTGACAAGCATGGGACTTGCATAAAGATATATACTATTGGAGGAGGGCTTATGATCAGGTTGTTCCTATAGTGCAGAGGGTACCTATTTTTACTCCCTCTCATTGATCCCAACACACACAAAAATCTCAAGGCAATGGTGTAGTATCACAATCTCAAAGAGCATCCCCATAAGTGGTAGGTTCTCCATAGGGACAGACTGGGGCAAGGAATTCTACATTAGTACCACCTAGGCCTTGTGGACCTAAGGATAGAGGCAGTACTTTTTGACATTTCATATAGACACTATTTTGCATATATTTTTTGATCTTGCGAGCTCTCCTTATGACTTTGTACCATGATACATTTTGAGATATATATGTATATGTATATGTATGTGTATGTGTATGTGTATGTGTATGTGTATGTGTATGTGTATGTGTAGGTGTATGTGTATGTGTATGTGTATGTGTATGTGTATGCGTATGTGTATGCATATGCATATGGGTATGCATATGTGTATGCATATGGGTATGCATATGTGTATGTGTATGTGTATGTGTATGCCTATGCATATGCCTATGCGTATGCGTATGCGTATGTGTATGTGTATGTGTATGTGTATGTGTATGTGTATGTGTATGTGTACGTGTATGTGTGTATATATGTATGTATGTATGTATGTATACATATCTACATACATATATACCTACATACATATACATACATATATATATACATACATATATACATACATACATATATATATACATACATACATACATATATATATATACACACACACACACACACATATATATATATACATATATATACATATGTGTATATATATACATATAAATATATGTGTGTGTGTGTGTGTGTATGATTCTATATGTTCATGCTTTATGATGATTTACTTTCTATGATGTTGGTGCATATGTTCTATCTTTCTTTTCATGTTGATGCCTGTGATGTCTATGATGTGATGTTTATGAGATGTAAAAAATGTTTATGATATGGTTCTATGTTTATGGATGTGAACATTTATATATGATGTGACTAGATACAATGCACTTTATATGATGAATGAGTTCTATTGATGATTCTTGATTATGCTATGTGTACTAACATCTTATGCAAGATGCAATCTTTTTGTTGTATCATGATATTATATCACAAGGACTTGTTAGGACTGACAGAGAGAATTGTTAGAGATTCTTTAGAAGATGATAATTAGGGGATAAAATAATGACAATGAATTCTTCATTGAACCCCTTAGATTATAGTAATTAGAGAGCTTAATGCTTTAATAACCTTGCTTTTGATTTCCAACTGAATTGAGCTATTTATCTTATCATCATTGAGCCACTTTATTATAGTAAAGATGGGTACCATCTTACCAAGGTTTGAAAGATCTAGGTAAGATTATCCTCTTGCATTGAAAATAGGCATGCTGAATAGACAAGGAATGTGGGTTGATCCATCTAGGTCGAGCATTTGAAGTTGAGGTATGTGCAACATATCACAACTGAAGTATCCAGTGCAATTCTGCAATTGGATATTTGTATCTGGATGTGAAGGCTCTTATCATAGACACCTAGATTTCTCTTGTAAGATTTTACGACAAACATTCCACAAATAGAAAACAAAGAAAAATAAGTCATGAACCATCATGGAATCCCTAAATCACTTGTGGAAATCCTGGAGATGCATAAGAACATGGCTTATGAAAATGAAGACATAATAACACTAACTTGACACAATAAGTTGTATTTGTATTGATTTATGTTTTTTTTTTGCAGTAGTTTGGTCATTGAATTTTGACGTAATGTTGATGCTATCTAATTCCAAAAAAAAATAACCCCATCTAAGACTGCTTCGTCTGATTTTGAGTGTTCCTTCCCTTGTCTAAGACACCGTGATTTTTGAGAAAATACTTTGTTGTGGGACTAATTGATAGATAAGACAATTTGGCTAGTGTAGTTGAGGACCTGCTAACTAGTTTTGATTATTTTGACTTGGTTCCGTTGAAGCTCATATGTTTTGCATGTCAGCATTCAATGCCTATTTTTGAAATGTCAAAGAATTGATTTATGTACAAAGGAGATTTATTGTAGGACTTTTGTTGGTTTTTTAATTTGTTTGGTTATATTCGATAATTTTTTGGATCTTTTTGCAAATGTTTTGGTTCACCATAGGATCTGTATGTTTGGGGTCGAGGTATGTGTAGTGTGTCACATAAGTGGAGGAACTTATCACATACACCCTAAACATGGTCACCATAGATGAATGTTTTATGTTTTTTTAAATGTTTTGGGACTTTTCTAAGGTCTTTTGCAATGTTTTGTTGTTTTCTTAGGATTTTTTTTGTGTTGTTTTGAAGGACTCTTTTGTGATGTTTTAGGGATTTTTAAAGAAATTTTTACAATGTTTTTGGTAATTTTTTTAGGAATTTTTTTAATCACAACATCGAGGTGCCCCCAATTAGGAAAGAATGGGCACCTTATTGTGAAATGGTCATGGTGAACTGACTTAGTGTGAAATGTGACAAGAGTGCTTTAAAAAAAGGTAACTAACAAATTTCAAGCCATGATGGTGATGACCACTAAGTTTATTATGGAGAATGTGGTAGAATGACATGTGATATCAGGTTGGAGCAATAATTAAATAATGGAGCATGATCTCTACACATGGCACTGGATTGCCTAGTTTTCACCATGGTACTTGTCCAAGGTGCCACTGAAGTGGTTTCCACCATAGGACAGATTTTTTTCTCTTCTATTTCTATTTTTGTTACAACTAAGATGCCTGATTTCCAAGTTTTCACCAAGATAACATTTTTTTTTTGTATTTCTTAACTTTTGAAGATGGGACTACTCTGAGAGATATGTATAGAACTTGTGCAGATGCAAGATATCAATGAGGTCTGATAGAGGCTCTCCATCTCATGTGTATATTTGATATGCTTCAGACCCATAGACAAATGTGATGATGTAAGGACCTAACTAGTTTGGTTCAAACTTTACTAGTTTTTCTCTTTCCACTTGGTTTTTCTGATTTTCCATTAGTAGTAAGTCCCCCACTTCAAAATATCATGGTATGACCCTTTTATTAAAACTTCTCTTGAGATGTTATTGATATGCTTGCATGTGTGTTAGTGAAATTTGTCTCTTTTCATCTAGAAACTCTAGCTCATGTAGTCGTGACACTCATTATTCCTCATCTAAAATGATTTACTAAAGGGATACTCACAATGATGGGAGCTTGACCTCTATAGGAAAGATATCTTCGGTACCATATACTAATGAATATGTATTGGCTCCTATGAGGGTATGGAAACTAGTTTGGTATGACCATAAGGTGGGGTTGAGTTGGAGGTGTCAATCTTGACCAGCTTCATTGACCATCTTTTTCAAGATTTTTATGATTTTTTTATTCTTATCCCTAGATGATTCAATACCTTGGGGAGAGTAGCATGAAGAAAAAATATGATGGATGTGGAATTTTGCATAAATCTCATTCATTTTGTTTTTCTTGAAGAGGGAACCATTGTGTGGAACTCTGTACCAACTTATTAAATAGTTCAAGAGGAAATTGGAGATTTGTTTGCCAATAGTATAGGTCATTGATAGTTCTTCGACCCACTTCATGAAATAATCAATGGTCATGATGATGTAATTATGATTGTCAGAGGCAAATGGATGGATCTTGCCAATGAGGTAAAACTTCCACTGTGAGAAAGGCCATGGTGAAGTAAGTGGTTGGAGTTCGTGAGTTGGTGCATGAATGAGGTTCCTATGAATCTGACATTTCTACATTTTTGGACAAATAAGAAAGAATCTTTTTCCATGGTAGGCTAATAATACCCAATCCTTTAAATCTTCTTGGCCAAGATCACACCACTAGAGTGGACACCACAAATTCCTTCATGTACTTATAATATCATTGATTGTTCTTCTTCCAAGTTGAGACATCTTAAAAGTGTACCATCCAGACTTCATTTGTAGAGTGTATTGGCAATGATAGTATAATGGGAATATTTCCTTATTAAGGAATTCTTTTGGTTGCAAGATAGTTTTGGGGGAATGGTTTGACTAATGAGATAGTCATAAATGTCTTGGTACCAAGGGAAATTTGGACTAACAATTTTTCACACAACTTCAAACTTTGGGACTTGAAAAGAAGGGACCATGAGTTGTTTGACCATGAATTTGCATTATGTCACCTCAGGTGGCATGTCCAACATAGAGCCTATAGTAGACATAGAATATGCTACTCTATTTCTTATTCTGGTGATTTGTTTGAATGTTATCTACTCAAAGTGCACCTTAAGGTCTTCCACTATATCTTTGTATGGAATCAATTTATCATCTTTGGTGTCATAGTTGTCATTGACCTCATTGATAATTAGTTGAGAATCCCCATAGTTTTTTATTTTCTAGATATTCTACTAGACAACTATTTTTAGCCCAATGACAAGTGCCTCATATTCGACTATTTTGTTGGTGCAATCAAATCTTAGTCTATAAGACCTAGGAATAAAATCTCCTTATAGAGTGATGAAGACTACATCAGCACCTAATCCTTTCTTTGTATGGGAGCCATAAAAGTATAACTTCCATTGTTTTGGCTCTTCTATAACAAATATCCCTTCATCAGGGAGTTCTATTAGTATCATATGACTAGAAGGTAGAGGTACATATACCAATTGGTCTACAATATCTTGGCCTTTGATTTCCTTTCTATCAATATGGTCTATATCAAATTCACTTAGTGTCATGACCTAGTTTTCCATGCACTCTATTAATGTTTCTTTTCTCAGTAGATATTCAATGGATCAATCTTTGCAATAATGATCATCTTGTGGCTCAACATGTAGTATCTAATTTTTTGTGAAGCAAAAACTATGGCCAAACATGCTCTTTCAATAGTAGTGTAGTTTAGTTCATAAGCCATAAGCACCCAACTACTATAGTATATGACTTTTTCTTTTCCTTCTAATTCATTCTATGTCAATAATGCCCTCAGAGAGTGTTTTATTGCCAAGATGTACAATAGTAATGGCTTATATAGAATAGGTGCTACTAGGACTGGTGTTGATAGTAAGTAGTCTTTCAATATATGGAAGGCCTCTTGATAATTCTTTATCCATTCAAACTTTATGTCTTTATGTAATAAGTGTTGGAATGGGTGACACTTTTCTTCCAATTGTGATATGAAACTTCTCATTAATTGTAACCTTCTCTCCAAACTTCTCAAGTTCTTCAAAGTTATTGGGGTAGGCATTGCTATTATAGCTTGGACCTTTATAGGGCCAATCTCTATTCCTCTCTAGGAGACAATAAAACCCAAAAAATTTCTTGATGAAACTCAAAAGACACATTTATTTGATTTAGCTTGACCTTATACTCTTAAATTCTATCAAATACTAGTGCTAATACTTGTAAGTGCGTATTTCTTTCTAGGGACTTTACCAATATGTCGTCAACATAATCTTCCATGGTGATAAGCATCATGTAATGAAAAATCATCATCATTTCCCTCTGATATGTAGATCCAATGTTCTTTAGCCCAAATATGATGACACACCAACAATATGTTCCCCAAGAACAAGTGAAAGTCATTTTGTGTTGGTCTTTCGGTGAAATCTTGGTCTGGTTGTATCCTGAGAAACCATCTGTGACTGATAGCATCTTATATTCGGGCATGAGGTCTACTATCATGTCAATATTTGGCAAAGGAAAGTCATCCTTTGGAAATGCCAAATTCAAATCTCAAAAGTCAGTATAGATTCTTATGGCGCCACTTGCTTTAGACACGGGTACCAGATTTGAGATCTAGTTAGCATAGTCTATAGGTTTGATGAAACCTACATCCAATAATTTCTTTAGTTCTACTTTGACAAATAATACAATCTTGTGATGCATTTTGTGAAATTTATGTGTGTATGGATTTTACCTCAACTTTAATGGAAGGTGGTGTAATCACCCCAAATCAGGCTAGTCTAACTGAAGGCTCTATTTACCCTAATTTGAAACATTTTTCTAATTATGCTAATTTGATCACCTGATTACTAGCATAATTAGTTGCAATGAAATTACTAAATCAAGCATTAAACCATCATCGCTTGATCAAAAATCCTATTAATTAACCCTAGCCCAATTAATTAAATCAATCCCACTTAAATGGCTAAGATAATTAATTAAAACCAATTAATAAAAAGGCCTAAAACACATGTCATCTCTCAAGGGACAACAAGGAAAAATGTAGTCAATCAGAGACTAAGCACATGGATCAAAGGAGGATGAATCTTAATCACTCCTCTCAAATTGAATCTCAACCATTGAATTCATTAATCTTTCTATAAAAGAGAATTTTCAAAGCTCACAAATGACCTAGTTCATTACATTCATACTTAAATGCTGTCAATTTGAATTCATAGCTTAAAATAAATTTTAATTAATAACTTAAATCATCTAAATTTTGTAAATAATCAATGGAATTCAATGATTTAGCTTCATTTCTCAATTGTTAGTTAAGTTTCATTTGAATCTCTCATTCTAGTAGTGTAATGTCTCTGTTTATGGTCTAAATCTAAGAGTAGAATTGACCTCAATCCAACTCTTTCTAGTTAGAGAGAAATGGGATGATTTTTCTTAGTTTTTTTTCTTTCAATTTGATTTTAAACAAACAATAATGTCTTATTGAAGTGTTTTGTTATGGGATAATAGCTACCATAATTCACAAACACATTTCTGGCACCCACCATGGGGCCAAGCCCCAGATTTCTGACATTTTTTAGTGTTTTCTGATGTTGTTTTGCAAATTCAAGGTCACATTTAAGAACTAGAGTCACATTCAGGAAATACAATTGCATTTAGTCAAAACAAGGTCGCATCTAGTCTTTCCTGGATCGCATATGATAAAGGATCACATTTAGTTTAAATTGGATCACATTTAGTTTCCTTGATCGCATTTAGGGAATATTGAATAATATCTAGTTTAGGATTGCATTTGGTTTAAAACAAAATCACATTCAGGGTTTTTATTTGAAAAATTAAGTTTTTTGATGACTAATTGGTGCCTTTTGTGGTTTTGATTGATTTGTTAGCTTAACTATTGTTTGCAGGTCATTTTGACAGAGAAGACAAATAATTAAAACTAATAATTAGTGGTTTTATAGGTTGCCTTATGGATTCAACTAAACATCATTCTTTTATTTCTTAAATTGATAGAAATTTAAATACAATTTGAGGTTAATTTTCAACCTGGTTAGAGGATTATGCTCTTTTCCCTTTGGGAAAATTAGAAACTTAAATACTAGATTGATATTTGAGGTCACATTTGGGGAAATTCACAAAATTTGCATGATGTGTTTGATAGGATAAAAAAATGTGGATAGGAGAGTATTCTCTTCTCCCTAGTAGAGAATAAAAAATCTATACTCCTAAGTGGCTAATCCTATTTTCTTCATTGTTTCAATCTTTAGAGGGCCTATCGGTTGAGTTAAAAATATCTCAGGAATGACCCAAGTGAGGATAGGTAGAAGCTAACCCTTCCTCCTCACTATAATCAAGATGCTTCCTAGAGATGAAAATCTCATAAGACCTAGTTTTTTCCATGGAATCTTGACTTGATCATTCCTTGGACATGCTTGGATTTGTGTAGAGCGGAGCCGCTTAAATCTTGCTTGTGAGCCTACACACGTTTGAGTACTCATAGGGCTATATGCCTCAATCTCGCTTGTGAGGCTATCGAAAATGATTATGTATGGATACCCTTATTAATTCCTCTATGTTAGAAGCCACCTGGATTACCCCTAAAAGGTTGGTAATGCTTTTGCAAGGCAAATAGTAATTGCCCTAAGAAGTTGACTATATCAAGACCTCATAGATGTTACTAATCGGCTAATATGGCCTTTAACATGCATTGCATGTTTTTGGATCATCATATTATAAGGATTTTATGAGTGTGTTCCTAAGATAGTGAACAAGCATTTCAAATCTAAGCCAAGTTCATAGGGTAATTAGGTTTTTTAGGGTCTAAACAACTTTTTTTTATGTTTTTGAATTAAAAAAAAAGATATAATCCTTAATAAAAAATCACAGACATTTTAAAAAACTCCTACCTTCTAGAATCTAATGAAAAAATCTTGGTGTTTGACAAAAAAAATCCCTCAGACTAGTTATTAAAAGATTGCATTTGGGATTCAAAGTCACTTTTGGTATCATGAGTTGCATTCAGTAAAAACAAGCTTGCATCTGGTTTACCCTAAGTCTCATTTGGAATAAGGTTTGCATCTGAGATTTCTTGGATCACATTTTGGAAATAACCTTGTCAAATCACATTTAGAGGGTCACATCTAGGATAGAGAGCATTTATGCACGTGTCAGAATCTAGATTTTTGCATTTTTGATACCCTTTTGAGTCCTCTATCAAGTTCAATCATCAAAAATAGTAAACCAAGAAATTTGAGATGGTTAATTCTTGAGTGTACCTTACCTACCTATTTCATCTTTAACCCACCTTTTTCAAGTCATGTGGTCCTATCCTAATCAAATTCACTTGGTTCCCATCTCAACAACAGGGTATTTTAACCCTCTAATGTTGGAGCTTATCAAACACAAACACCTTTTCACTTGGTTCCCAACTCAAACAACAAGGCATTCTAACTTGCTAATGTTGGAGCCTATCACATTTTCAAACCCACCTTTGCAACCTTGGACAATCACATATGGATAATTTTCAAACCTTTTTGATATATCAAGACACTTGCACAATTACCATATAATATTTTCATGGTTAACACAAGACATAAAGAATACAAGCTAAAGAAAAATCTATTTTCAAATGAGATTCCAAGACTGCTAACCTTTGGACAAGAAGAAACTTCAAGGGTAAATCCTTTATTCAGAACTACTCCAAGTACTACTCATACAGTGACTCCTAGTACTACTGGCATGTCAAATATTAATGACTATAACTACGATGAAAGAAATTACAATCAGCAAAATCAAGAAGATCAAGCTAATCAAGGAGAGGAAGAAAATTGAAGACATTATTATGACTCTGATAGCGATGAAGATCTGATGGAACAAGATTATCAGAGATGTCAAAAGAGTAAGAGATTCCAAAAACTGCTCAAAAGAACTTTGGAAGATAACAAAGAGAAATGCTTTTTAGACTTAGAATATCAGGGAGTAAAACTACCTAAGGACTATGACATAAATCAACAAAAAAAAAGAGAATTTGATACTCACATATCTATATTGACTCGACAGTTGCTTGCTATGCAAGCTGAAATTCAAGATTTGAAGAAGGAGAAGGACAAACCATTAAATTAATACTCCTTGGAACATATTTTTCCTTTCCCATTTGATAAGGATGTGCGAATGATACCCTTTCCACAACATGTTATAGTTCCTAAGTATGATAAATACACTAGAAACTCATATCTGTAGGATCATGTAAGAGAGTTTTGCACATTGAGCATGGAATTTATGCATGAACAAACTTACTTAATGAGGTTGTTTCCAAGAATCTTAAGTGGAAAAGAAATGGATTAGTTTTCCAAGTTACCTATGGGTATTAAAACATTCAAATAGTTGATCAATAAATTTATCCAGCAATATTCATACAATATACAACATACATGAGTGACCATGTTAGACCTGTGTAATACAAAATAGAAAAGTGAGGAATCATTCTTAAAATTTTTACAATGATGGACAATAATCTTCACAATATACTCAAGGAAAATACCTGAAAGCGAGAAGATGGATGTCTTCATTAATAGTTTAGTGCTTGAAATGAATTATCCCATACAACTTTGGGGTCCACCAAGCTTTGACAAGGTGATAGATAGTGCAATCAAGATTGAAGAAATATTGATTAAGAAAGGAGAAATCACTATTTATAAAGAGAATAAAGATAATTAATATTATAATAACAAAAAGGATAAGTAAAAATATGGGAACAAGAATAAGAATTTGGTCAATGATGGATTTGTGGGCACACCTAACACAAGGCCAAAATCTGAGGTGTTCAACCTTTCCACAAGTCTACAAGCTAATAAGAGCTCCAATACAACATTGACACCAACAAATCCTAAGGCTTTCAATAAACCTAACAATCAGAAAGAGCCTTGGTTATCAAAACCTAAGTGCACATTTACACCTTTGGGAGACACACTTGAGGTTATCTTGAAATCACTTATGGAAAATAAAATTATTTAGTTGCCATAATAATATACTTATGTCCATTAGATGAATTTGGGTAAATCTATCTTATTAGATCCAATCAATACTCTCCACCTAAAATGGTTTTACGCTTGATATTCTTGAGGTAGCACCTATACAACAAATATTGATTATGAAGAAATTCAAAAAAAGAAAATATTGATCCTAAAGAAATACAAAAAAAAGCAAATGTTGATCCTAAAGAAATACAAAAAAAAAAATATTGATCCTGAGAAAAATCAAAAAGCAGATTAGCTCAAAAATAGTAAAAAGAGTTCTTGGAGAAAAGCAAAAATAGTGGATTGACCCAATAATTTTAGGATTTAAGAATTAATTGATCAGATAAGATAAAGTGCAATTAGACTTAGGGTATAGGTCAAATTAAATTGATGAGTCTAATTTCCTTAGATTAGGACTTAGGAGATTTGATCAATATTAGGATTTTCTTGATGAATAATTAAGATTAGCGTATATGGTTTTCGTGACCATTTTTAGGTGATTAAATTTTCCCCTCTTTTTTATTGATGTGTGATCAGTGCATTGATTCAAAGAAAAGTTAGTGTTGAGACTAAGAATAGTTTTGATGTGAAGCAATGAAACTACTCTTAGGTCGATTGATTCAAAGATATCAAAACTAAACTTGATTGAACTAGAACCAATGAGGATAGAACATAATGGTTAGTTTGATGTGAAGCGATGAGACTGAACACCTATCTGGTTTGATGATGATGACTAACCAATTTTATGTGAAGTGATGAAATTGATTAATGTCAGAAAAGACTCTTAAACCATTAGATTTGGTTCAAATAAATAATCAGTTTGATGTGAAGCAATGAAATTGATCATCATTAAGAGCTTGATACAAAAATTGACTTGATTTAATGTGATGAAGCCAATTAGATTGAAGAGGACAATATTAGTTTGATGTGAAGTGATGAAACTGATATGCCCCTAGAGAGGAAACTCAACTTAATGTGGTGTGATGAAGCTAAGATGCCCCTTGTGATGAGGTGCTATTTGATTTCATGATCTAATTTCTTGATTAAAGATTCTCAATGTTTGATGATTTGATCATTGAATTATCGATGTCATGGTCATGCCCCTTCGGGAGCGAAATCAAAATATGGCAATGTGCTCCAGTGATCTGAAGTAAAGTTGATTGATAAAATGATGCGAGGAGGGATAGATCTGATTGTGATGAGGTTGTAAGTGAGTAAGTCATATTCTTCACTTATATTAGGTCATGTTGACCAATTTTGACCAAAGTTTGGATAATGGTTGACCAAGATTCTAGCCCGTTGATTGCTTGAGGAGGGAGAAATTGCACTAATTTGAAGGACAAAGGATTGATTATGCACGTGGTCAACTACAATTAAGAAAAAATTCAAACTATGATTTTGACAAATTAAATGATCTTAGATTTTAATTTTGATCCCAAAAGTGGAATCGAGATGATCAAATTATCCAAGGGTGCTATTTTCAGATCCATCAGAGCAAGTTGAAAATTAGGTCAAAAACCTATATAAGGGCCACAAGGGTCATGTTCATTTCAATTTTACATCCCCAAGTTTGATAATTTCAAAAACCTCCTCTAAGAAAATTGGTTATTCTAGTAGAAACATATTGATTCAATAAGTAACGGGTCCACAATCGACTGAGGAACTATGGACCAGCGGTAAGTCATCTAAATATTCCTCTGTTTGAGTGATTTTTTTCCAGTTTAGGCCAATTTTATGCATTTTTTTGCCAACATCTGTGGTTTCTTGTACAAGCTCATGTAGGGGCTCGTACAATTAAATGGTCTCAGGTACTTACTCATATCAACCCATTACATTTGTCGTATTATAGCCATCCTTTTCTTGTATGAGAAAACACCATAATGCCCATGTTATCATATTGTTGATATAGTTTGCTCGTATTCAATAGGTTGCTCATACTAGTATGTGAGAATACTCATATAAGAAATTGGTTAATTGGGATTACTCATATTGAAAATAGTGGGCAATTTTAAGGCCCAAAATGTCCAATTCAATTTTTTTGTTTGTTGATTAACATTCATTGACATTTTCTTCATCTTCTAGATATACTGCTCTGACTTGATATTGATGATTGTTTGTTTATTTCTTGAAGGAGATGCTTCCGAATGTGCAGTTTTAGATTACTTATCCACCAATGATGAGGCTACTTCCACACTTGTCTGAGGATGAGATGATGATACTTGCAGAGTGTGGTTTTGGGTGGTTGGGGGATATTCCAGATATCTGTGTGAACCATGGTTTGTTGACTGCTCTTATGGAGAGATTCCATAGTGATCACAACACATTCTATTTTCCCATAGGAGAGATGATAGTGACCCCAAAGGATATATATTGTATCCTTTGTATTCCCTTTGGTGGTACCTTAGTAGAGTATGCGTCATCACAGCATCCTGGCATGCTAGCCATCTAGAGAGTATTTTGGGACGATGACATCCTAGAGAGATGGATAGGGTGGGACACCATGGTGTCTAGATATGGTCAGGATTTTCCCTTAGCCTATTTCATGGCAAGGTATATAGGGTGCTTCTTATGCCTGATAAAGGGTGGCAAGGATTTCAATGTGGCTGGGGGGTACTGTTAGAGATATTGTTGGTTGATCTAGTAAAGCTAGGGTGGGGTTCATTCTTGCTACCTTATATGTACCATGAGCTACATGAGATAGTGTATCGAGGTATGAGGACCTTGTGTGTGTGAAAATTATACCTTTTTAAGAGACACAACACATCAGTAAAATATTATTGGTTAATAATCAGAAAAGATGAAATGAACAAGTATATCATTAACTAGGCGATTTACTCCCATCAAGTAGATGTGAGTATGGTATTCTCAGAATTTAACCAAGATTAGTGACAATGCAACATCTAAATGAAGGATTTGAATGTGAAAGCTATGAAAATGAATGCAGATTTAATCTATATTTTTGGATTTTTCTATGCAATGATGATGAAAACTATGTAAAAATTAATCTAAACTTGATGAAAAATGAATTGTAATCCTTAAAACATTATTGTAATTCTGATTTTTCTTAAAAAAAATTTGGATTTTTCTAATTATTAAACAATAATGTTTTACTGATGTGTTGTGTCTCTTGAACAGTAAAACATTGTTTTACTAACCATTGTTAGCAAAGAATCTCTTAAACAGGTAAAACTATGAATGTTTTATTGATGTTTTACCGTGGGCACTAGAAATGTGGTCCAAAGGAATCGAAAGGCTATTAACATCACTTCTTCATAAACACTTGTTAATGATATACTTGTTCATTGCATATTTTATGATTACTAACCAATAATGTTTTACGAACACATTGAATATCCTGACTCCGGACCTAATTATGAAAATGAATGCAGATTTAATCTATTCTTTTGGATTTTTCTATGCAATTATGATGAAAACTATGTAGAAATTGATCTAAACTTGATGAAAAATGAATTGTAATCTAAACTATGAATGCTATGAATGAAAAAGAAAGAAAACAATGGTTAGCAAAGAATCTAAAAAATTGCACAATCTATGAATGTTTAAATAGGTAAAACACTTGTAAAACATTTAAATTGGGACCTATTATGATGAAAACTATGCAAAAATTGATCTACACTTGATGAAAAATGAATTGTAATCTAAACTATGAATGCTATGAATACAAAAGAAAGAAAACAATGGTTAGCAAAGAATCTCAAAAATTTGACAATCTATGAATGTTTAAACAAGTAAAACACCTATAAAACATTAAATCAGGACCTATGCATACAAATTTAATTGAAGGTGATTTTGAATAATAGATTATTAACCAATTCCAAGACAGAAACCGATTGAAAGATTTGAAGATGTTGATTTAGGTCCTAATTGACTAAAGAGTCAAGATGATGTTAACAGTAGCAACAATGAACTAGTGATTACAAAGAAGTGATAAAACACCTTTTGATTCCATATTGCATATTTTTACATAGTATGTGTTACATACTACGTTTCTGCATATTTCTTGGTCATGCCACCTAGGCAGAGAGTTACCTATTTTTGTGAAAATTGTACCTATTTAAGAGACACAACACATCAGTAAAACATTATTGGTTAATAATAAAAAAATATGCAATGAACAAGTATATCATTAACCAGGTGATTTACTACCTTCTAGTAGATGCAAGTATGGTATTCTCATAATTTTACTGAGATCAGTGATAATGCAACATTTAAATGAAGGATTTGAATGTGAAAGGTATGAAAATGAATGCAAATTTAATCTATATTTTTGGATTTTTCTATGCAATGGTGATGAAAACTATGCAAAAATTGATCTAAACTATAAATGCTATGAATTCAAAAGAAAGAAAACAATGGTTAGCAAATAATCTCAAAAATTGCACAATCTCCAAGTTCTCTAGATTGCATGTGCAAAGATTCTCCAAATTCACAATCGTTTGTAAAGGATTGAGGCCTGTTTATATAGAAATCTAGGGTTTTCATAACTCATGAAAAGTCAAACATCTCTCCTTGATCAACTCAGATTGATTGTTGAGTTATCAGGAAATTAGAAATAGTTATCTCACTAAAATCATGCAAAATCATCTTTTTAACTCGAATTAAGAGTTGAGATCACTCCAATCTGCTTTTCAACTCACAATCACATGTTGAGTTTGAAAAGTTAACAAATTGAATTCAATAGTTGATTTTGAGTTTAACTACTTTTCTGATTTGTGCATAGATAATTATGAGTTTATTTAATTTTCCATGTATTTTATTCTCAACTTAATTGATTTGAACAATTAAATAACTTATGGGTTAATCAATTATTTTAATCAATCTGAGTTAATCAGGGAGAGACTTTTGGCTTTCCATGAGTTCTCACAAAACCTGGATTTCTATATAAATGAGGCTTAGTCCTTTATAAACAATCCCCCGAATCTTGTGACCGCACTTTCAATTACTTGGAGAATCGAGCTCTTGCGAATAGACAATTGTGAGATTTTTTCAATTTCAATTCATTCATAGCAATTCCATATCATTGATAAATTAGATTTTCATTCAATCCATTTCAATTCATTTTAGATCAATTTCATATCAGTTTCATACATATTTCATAGAAAAATACAAAAAGATAGATTACACTGCATTCATTCTCATCCATCTTTCATCATTTAAATCCTTCGTTTAGGTATTGCATTGTCACTGGTCTCGGTCCAATTCTGAGAATATCAAACTCAAACCTACTAGAAGGCAGTAAATCGCCTGATTAGCATAGTTTATTTATTTTGCATATTTCATGATTTTCTAACCTCTGATGTTTTATTGAAGTGTTGTGTCCACAGCTAGGTACAAAATTCACACACATCTCTAGCACCCACTGTGGGGCCCTACAACAGGTTTCCACCTTGATTTGATCATTTTCTGACATTTTACATTAACACTGCGATTTTTAATTTTATATCCGTACAATTTCATATGATATTTTACATATTGTTGTTGTGAGCAAGGCTATCTGTATCTATTTTGAAAGGCTCAAATTAGTCAAATGTTAAGTTCTAATCTAACATGAAATCAATCCAAAACAAGAACATATAAGCTAAGCCACCTCAGATTGAGCTAAAACAGGTGCACCCAAGCACTATTTGATTTTCTCATATAAAAGGAATGTGGGTATGCTCTCAAAGCACCTGGAGCATATTCTTAATGTAGATTTGGAGGATTAAGTTTCATGAAAACCCCATATATGGCACAATATTGGGTAGAACACCCAAAATTGCCCCTAAGGCTTCAAGAACTCAAGATTATGCAACTAGTATGATTAAGTAGATTTTAGAACCCAAAATAGATGTGAGAATGATGCATAAACAAGAATTAAACTAAGTTAATCCATTAGTTCTATGCTATGATGTGAGCTAAAAATGCTTGAAAATGATTAAAAATAATAATTAGTATGAAAGCTAAATGATTTAGAGCTATTCTAGTATTATAACATTGCTTGAAATAAAAGGTGAATGAGTCTTTTGCTCTTAGAAATGAGGAGTATTTATAGGCTTTGGGAAGAAGGAATGAGTGGCCAGGATCAAAATCCTTAAGAGAGGCCAAGATTCATCCAAAGGGGAGCAAATGGATTGTGCTAGTTTAGGGCCACCTCCTTGTGACAAGTGTCACAAGGGCATTATGTTGAAAGATGGGAGGGATGTGCACAATTTGGAAAATGTGCCTAAGGTCAAAGGGTGTAAGAAAGGGGTGAGGGGCTTCTTAAATGCATCATAAATGCATGTAAGAGGGATAAGGAGGCTTTAAATGTATTTAATGCATGTAAGAGAAGTTTCTAGAAGTTTGTTGACTTTGGGTTAAGCTTAGGAGTTGGCTAACCTTGGTTAGGGAATGTGACAAGATTAGGGGGGTGATCAGGATTAGGATTAGGGGGACAAGAATAAAGACTTTCTAGAAGAGTCTAGAACTTCCTTAGAATAAATATGGATTTTAGGAAATAGATAAAGATTTATTTATTTCCATGGTTTAGGTTTGAGAATATTTATTAAAATGAATTTAATAAACATGAGGATTAAATATTTAATCTTAATTAAATATTTTGAGTTGGGATTAGGGTTAGGAAATGGGTAAAACAGCCTTTAATCGAAATTAAAGAAGAATTAGAAAATTCTGGAAGAGGATAGTGGTCTTTAAGAATTTGGCAAGGTTTTGGGAAAAAATAAATTATTTATTTATTTTTTGGATTTTAGGTCAATTTATTAATTAAATAATTAATAAATAAGGAGATAATGTTTAAATAAGATTTAAACATTTTTCGGAGGGATTCCTTAATTAAATATTTTTAATTAAGGTAAAGGGATTTAATGGCATAAAAATAAATAAATTAATTAATAAATAAATGATGATGTCATCAGGGGTTTAAAAATAAATAAAAATACTTTATTTTCTAAAGGATTTTTAGGTGTCTACATTTTGCCCCTCTTTGATGCGATGTCGCAAGTGGTATGATGTCAAAGACAAGAAAATAAGATGCCCAAGGCTAGAATTTAGAGGAATAAGGTGGTGTGCCCCCTCGAGAAAATAACGCAAGGAATAAACATTGTGGAATTTTCTTGAAAGAAAACAGAGAAGGAAGGACCTAGGAAGAAGGGGAGATAAATAACCAAGCTTCCAAGAGCAAAGATGAGTGAATGCAAGATGAGATGGAATGCAAAATGCAAGATGCAGCTACATGAGAGATGCAAGATGAATCTATATGATGCAAGATGCAGGGGATTTGGGGAAGCTCCAAGTGCAAATGTGGAGAGCACAACCTAGTTTAATATAGCAATGCTAGAGACCTGCCAAGGATATGGGGATCACAAGGCCTTGTTACCAATGTTGCATAGGACTGATGCTAAAAAGACACGCAGGGTTGCCCCAACATCACACATGATCCCAAGAGGAAGCATGGTAGGAACGATGCTAGAAAGACCACAAACAAATGAAATTTCCCAAGTGCACCATGTAACCCAGAAGATCACATGTGAACCATGCAAGGGTCACATCCGACTGACTCACAGGAAGAATCAAAAGATCAAAAGACCTTGCCCCAGATTGTTCTCATTTGCAGTGCACCATGATAGAAAGGATCGTGGCAACTTTGAGTAGAGAAAAATGAGAAGCCATAAAAGATTAACAAGATCCAAAGGACAAAATCCAAGACCAAAATGAGAACTCCAAAAAGACATCCTTTGCCAAGGAGAGAGATTTGATGTGAGGGAGTGATTGATGGTGGAAAGATTGGTCTGATCATGTGGAATGATGCATTGACACGGACCTGGTGGGATTAGTGGAAGATTAGGTCTGACAGGAGGAAGGATACATCCTCAAGGACCCACTGATTTATGAGAGAATGAGTGTTGTTGGTCGTTGGGCAAATGATGAAGTCAAAGAAGAATCACTGGGATCAAGAATAGTCGACAAGGGATGTTGCTGAAGTACAAGGCTGGGTAGGAAAAGATGTTCTAATCAAATGTTGTGGCAAGACTAACAAGGACTATGTACAACAAAAAAGGATGATATGTACAATGGATGGGAAAAGATATACAATGGATGTGGACAGAAGCTCAGGATTGGGGATAGGAAGATCTTGCTTAAACAGGATATATAGGAAGGAGGGTGCTATACAAGATATATAGGATATGGTACAAGATATGTGCAGGTAGGATTACGGATTTTCTTAAGGATTATAAAAAAGAGGAATGCTGGGGGATGGTGGATGGGGATGGGGATGGTAGAAAAAGGACTGAGATGGTGGGATGGGGGGATGGGAGTTCGATAGATAATGACTTAGTCCACTATGTATGGCACCTGTTTGCCAGGTTTTCACCAACATACTTGTCCAAGGTGCTTGAATTGCCAAGTTTTCACCATTGCACGATTGTTTTTCTTCTTTTTTTTCTTTCTTTTTTTTTTTTTTCTTTTTTCTATTTTTTCCTATTTTTATGGATTTTCTGAATATGTAGGATCTGGTTCAGGCATAGAACCTCTTCAGATGTATGATGTTGATTGGATCATTCAAAGGCTCACCTTTTGGTGTAGATAACTGATAAGCTCCAGAGCTGAAGCATGCTGTGACAACATAGGGGCCCAGCCAAGTAGGCTCAAACTTGCCTTTCTTTTCTCTGTTTGCTTGGACTTTCTGATTTTCTTTGAGGACCATGTCACCAACTTGGAACTGTCTAGGATGGACCTTCTTGTTATAACTCTTTTTGAGTTGATTATGGTATGCAACTAGGTGATCATATGCTTGTTGTCTCTTTTCATCTAACAAGTCTAGCTGTGTGAGACGGGCCACACGATAGTCTTCATCAGTGGTGTAGTTCTTCATGGAGACTCGCAATGATGGGAGCTCGACCTTTATCAACAAAACAGCTTTGACACCATAGACAAGGGAATATGGGGTGGTTCCTGTGGGAGTGCGATAAGAAGTACGGTAGGCCCAAAGGGCAGGATTGATTTGGAGGTGCCAGTCACGACTAGAATCATTGACAACCTTCTTGAGGATTTTCAAGATAGTTTTGTTGGTTGCCTCAGCCTGGCCATTTCCTTGAGGGAAATATGGACTAGAAAAATTGTGATGGATGTGGAGTCTGGCACACAAATCATCCACATGCTAGTTTTCAAAAGGTGTGCCATGGTCTATGAAGATGGTAGATGGTATGCCAAAGTGGCAGATGATGTGGTAAAGGATGAACTTGGATATTTGGATGCCAGTAGTTAGGGTGAGCGGAATCACTCCAACCCATTTGGTGAAGTACCCTATGGAAATTATTATGTACTTGTGTCCATCCGAGGAGAGGGGAGTGATTAAGCTGACAAGGTCAAAGCCCCAACATGAAAATGGCCAAGGTGGTGCAATGGGCTGCAAGTCTTGTGCTGGTGCATGAATCAAATTTGCATGCTGCTGACATGGTAAACATATTCTGACAAACTCACAAGCATCATGTTCCATGGTTGGCCAATAATACCCAAATCGAAGCAATTGCTTAGCTAGAACCATGCTACTTGTGTGGGCACCGCAAATTCTAGCGTGGACCTCTTGTAAAGCCAGGATGGCCTCATTCAAATCTAAACACCTAGAAAGGATGTTGTGATATCCTTGATGATAAAGGGTGTTGGCTACAAGAGTGTAGTGGAAAGCTCTATGAATAAGGTTTTGGCATTGGTTATTGGTGAGATCGGGAGATATGATACCATTCTTTAGATATGTATAGATGTCATGGTACCATGGGGATTGAGGACCAACCAAGACACACACCATTTCTGCATCGGCATTCTGAGAAGCTAGTGAATGTAGCTTCTCAACTAGGAATTCATACTGTGATGCATCGCGTGGGATTTCTAACAAGGATCCAATAGTTGCCATTGTGTCTGCTACTTTGTTCTGGAGTCTTGGTATCTGTGTGAACTGTAGATTCAGGAAATGCTCTTTCAGTCTATCCACTAGTTCTTTATAGGGTAGCAGCTTGTCATCCTTTGTCTGATATTCATCTAGGACTTGTTTGATAATCAACTGTGAATCTCCAAACACCTACAGTTCTGTGATATTCCACTGAATGGCTATTTTGAGACCTGAGATGAGTGCCTCATATTCTGCAATGTTGTTAGTACATGGGAATCCCAACTTGAATGATTTTTGAATGTAGTCACCTTGAGGTGTGATGAATAGGATTCCTACTCCTGATCCATGTGATGTGTAGGAGCCATCAAAGTATAGCTTCCACATGGGCTGTTCTTTGATCATACATAAATGTTCATCAGGGAATTCCATGATTAGTGGATAAGCATCCACCAATGGTGCCTCTGCTAGCTGATTGGCAATGACTTGCCCTTTGATTGCTTTCTGATCTATGTACTAGATACCAAACTCGCTAAGTAACATGACCCATTTTTCCATACGGCCTGTGAGAGTTGTCCTTGATAACAGATATTTGAGGGGATCCACTTTTGAAATGAGCCTGATTGTGTGACTGAGCATGTAATGTCTAAGCTTTTGAGTGGCAAAGACCACTGCAAGGCATGCTTTTTCCATAGGTGAGTAATTAAGTTCATAGCTAACAAGAGTTTGACTGATGTAGTAGATGGCTCTCTCTTTGTTTTTATCATGTTGAGCTAAGAGTGCCCCCAGTGCTGTAGTGGTTGTTGAGATGTAGAGTATGAGAGGGCATCTTGGAACTGGTGGTACTAGGATTGGAGAGTTGGCTAGATACTCCTTGAGCTTATTAAAGCTTCTCTAACATATAGGATCCCATTTGAAGCTTGTGTCTTTGTATAAGAGATGCGTGAAAGGTTGGCACTTGTCTGCCAGCTGAGAAATGAACCGACGCACTGATTAAAGCTTTCCTTGTAGGCTTCTGAGTTGTTTGAGTGTTCTTGGCGTAGGCATTTTTGTTATTACTTTGACCTTTTTGGGGTCGATCTCTATGCCCCATCATGATACTATGAAACCTAGAAGCTTTCCAGATGTAACACCAAAGACACACTTCTTTGGATTGAGCTTTAAGCCATAATGATGTAAGTGATTGAACACACTCTCAAGAATGTTTAGGTGTTCACTTCGTGTTTTAGATTTTGCAAGAATGTCATCCACATAGTCTTCTAAGATCTTGTGGATCATGTCATGGAAGATTGTTGTCATCGCTCTTTGATATGTGGCTCCTGCATTCTTTAGCCCGAATGGCATCATGTTGTAGCAGAAGGTATCCCATGGAGTTGTGAATGTTATCTTATGTTGATCTACTTCTTCTATATGAATCTGATTGTAGCCTGAAAAGCCATCCATTAGTGACAACATTTCAGGACCTACTATAAGATCTACAATCATGTCTATATTTGGTAGCGGAAAATCATCTTTAGGACATGCCTTGTTTAGGTCCCTAAAATTTGTGCATATTCTGATGTCACCTGAAGGCTTTGTGATAGGTACCATGTTAGAGATCCAATCTGAGTAATCTATAGCTCTGATAATCTTGGCTTGGAGGAGTTTTTCAATCTCTACTTTAACTAATAAGGTGACCTTTGGATGCATTTTTCTTAGCTTCTACTTTACTGGCTAGACATTAGGATCCACTGCTAGATGATGGATGACAAGATTAGGATCAAGCCCAAGCATGTGTGCATATGACCATGCAAAATTTATATTGATTCTCTAAGGAGTGTAATCAAAGCCATTTCTTCACCTTCTGTCATGTTGGCCGCAATGTAGGTGATCCTTGGACATTCCTCTATACCCAAGTTGACTAGCTTGGTTTCTTCTATGATGATAGGTGACTACTCCGGTCTATAATCGCACATAGGAGGAAGAGAAAAGTCTTCATCTTCTAGCACTTGAATTGCCAAGTTTTCACTAGAAGATACGCTCTTTATTTTTACTATTTTGGAATTAGAATGTGCCCCGGAAGGGTTTTCACATAAAGACTCATGTTTTACTTTTTCTATTTCTCTTTTGCAGCTAAAGCTTGCCTCCTCCCCAAAGTATCCTTCTGGGTCAAGCTTATAGATGTGAGTTGAATCTAAATCTTGAACTGATTGTGGGCTTGATGCCCCCATAAACTCTAGGAGTGCTTCCATGCTCTGGAACTCATTGATGTGTGCAATGCTTGGTTGGTCCCAGTCTATGAGTTGAGGGTGAATGAGGGGAAGTTCTATGAGATTGATGACAAGTTGTTGGAGGACAAAATTCCCCAGGAGGGTGTCATCATCAAAGATATCATCATAGGATCTAATTTCTTTCTCTTCAAGGATGTCTTTGATTTCTATGAGGTTGTCCTAGCTATTCAAGAGGGGAATGCTAGTCATGTTGGTGCCCCCAGTTGCGGTATTGGGCCCTTGTATATGCAAGCAAGGGGTATTAAAGCCAAGACCCTGATGTTGTGGGTTTTTGGATGCTGTAATAGGGTCTTTGCTTCCACCTTCTTGTGGTCCCAGACCGCCACCTTGGTAGTTCCATTGCTCAATAGTGTACTTGTGTGATTGTGGGTATTTATCTTTGAAGTAGCCAAGGAGTTGAGTGTCAGGTGGTGGGGGATCTTTGTACAACCACCTATTGATGTCAAGATCCATCTCTTGACTATTTAATGTGCCATGGGATTCAAAATTCATAGATCCCATTCTCTTGATTTCATGATGCTCTTCAATAGGCTTGCTTTGGTGACTCGAGCACCCTTGAGTATGTGGATCATGTGGGAGGGCCCCTACAACAAATGCATCATGTAGGTTGTATTCACCATAGCCCTTGTTATTGATCTTGATAGAAGAGAGGGTGGAGGTGAGGATGGTCTCTGGATCACAATGGGATCGGGATGAGCTGGTAACAGAAGTGCCAATGTCAGTTCTAGGACAATGAGTGGAATGAGGAAATGATGCTTCCATCACATGGTAGTATGCAAAGGGTTGGGGATTAGCATGGATGGTAACCTTAGTGCCTTGATGTGGAAATTTGATGCACTGATGGTATGTAGATGGTATAGCCTTGATGGAATGAATCCATGGTCGGCCAAGGAGGATATTGAATGGTAGGTCAAGATCAACAACATGGCAAATGGTATCTTGTGTTGCTGGGCCTAGCTGAATAGGCAAAGTAATAGTACCTTCAGAGGTACACTCCAAGTTTCCATAGGCTTTGATAGTGATTACTTCATGTACTATATCAGCATGGGTGAACCCAATCTACTAAATGAATTTCAAAGTACACAAGTTCAGGGCCAAGCCATTATCTATTAAGACCCGTTTGATGGCAAAGTCCTTGACCATGAAAGCAATGCAGAGAGGGAGAGTATGGTCAAGTGCAATGTTTGGTATGTCAGATGTTTTGAAGGATAAAGCATAGGCTGCAGATAGATGTCCCACAAGGGTCTCAAACTAGGTGGTGTTAATGTCTGTGGGGACATGTCCTTCTTTGAGAGCTCAGTCAAGGATCTCCTGATGGAGAGGTGAAGTGCAAAGAAGGTCCAAAATGGATATTTGGGCTGGTGTGTTCCCAAGATGTTCTATGAGGTTATACTATGCATTGTGTGCATTATGTACTAGCCTTGGACGGCACCAGCAATAGTGATCCGACCTCTACGGCTAGTAACAGCACATTGATGATCCACTCCTCTGACATGGATGGCATTGACTATGGGCTCAACTTGGGTTATACGTCCAAAAAATTTATCATAATTGATGTAGGCAGTAGTGTGATCTTCTTTCTTTCCCTTGCCATGATTCTGGGAATCATTGGTATTAGTTTGGTTGTTCCCAGCATTGTGTTGTGGGAACACATTCTGATAAATTTGCAAATTGGCATTTGGCAAGGCTTGAGCAGGTGTGTCTACCTGGATCTCCTTTTGGTCAATGAGATCTTGGATATAGTTTTTGAGTCTCATACACTTCAAGGTAGTGTGTCCTTTGAGACGATGATAATCACAGTACTCATGATCTTTGTACCAATCGGGCTTGGGAGTGGTATCATCAACTGGCTGGATTGGTGGAAATGTGATTAGGTTGGCCTTGGCCATTCAATGAAAGATAACATCCAGAGGTTCACCCAGTGGTGTGAAGGTCTTCCTTGGATTTTTTTGAGCTCTAGGCTTGTGTTGTTTGGGAGCAACATTAACGGCATTGATCTGATTGTTTGGATTACCTTGATAAGCTTGATGGGCTTGCTGTTGATAATTCTACTGATTATGTTGAGAATGATATTATTGTGTGGGTTACTGATGGACTTGAGGAGGTTGCTGATAGACAAGTGCTTGTTTTTGTTGGTATGCAAGATTTGATGGAGGACTAGCCATGACAAATTGGACATGTTTGGTATCAGTGGCTCCATCAGTAACAACATTCTTGTTACAATTCTAGTAACGGGATTTATCATTGCTGGGTTTTTGGGCATCATTTTTGAAGTGTCAGATTGTGCCTTCATCTAGAAGGGCCTTTTCAATACCTATCCCCTTGCTCTTGATATCTTGATAGGTTTTGAGATAGTTCATCCTCATAAAATGGGACAGCTTAGGATGCAGATTATCAATAAAGATTTTGGTCAAATGTTTTTCAGGTGGTTGGTATGATAACGTGGTGGTAAGGTTCTGCCATTGTTGCAAGTATACTGATAGGCTTTCTCCTTCTTTCTATTTTGAGTTGTAGAGATCTAACAAGGTCAACTCATTCTCAACATTGTGGGCATAATGGGCAATGAACTTTTCAGAGAGTTTAGCAAAGGTTGTGATAGTCCCACATGGTATTTTGTAGAACCACTCAACAATAGTTCCTCCCAAGCTTTTGGGGAATAGGCGTAAGAGATAGTTATCACTGTAAGCCACTTCTTGGCATGCCATATAGAATTCTTTAATATGGTTGACTGGATCTCCTTTCCCCTGATATTTATCAAACTTAGGTGTCTCAAAGCACTTGGGAAAAGGTATAGCAGCAATGGATTGGTCAAATGGGTAAGGACACACCTCAAACTTGTAGGTTTTGTTCTCAGTACCAGTTTGAAGCTCCTTAAGAGCGTTCTTCATGGCTTCCCACTCAGAATTGATTGGTGTTTGAGTGGGTGCTCCCATTTGAGGTGGGTATTATGGAGTGGGATATGGAGATGATCCAATGGGATAGGTGGATTAGAGGGGATTTTGGAGCAATGTTTGCTAGGGATATTGTTGATGCAGCACAAGGGGATATTGTGGTGGAGGATATGGGACTGCTTGCTGGTGTTGTGGGATGATGGGGACTTGTTGCTTTAACTGATAAGAGGAAACTTGTTTTTATTGGGGAATGATGGGGGTTTGTTTCTATGACTGGAAGTATGGTTGCTGCGGGGGTGGCTGGTGGAATGATGTAGCTTGTTGATAAGATGGTCCTTGCTGAACTTGGCTTTGTGGTTGACTGATATAGGTTGGGTGCATTCCCACATTGCTTAAGGGTGGAACTGATGTAGGGAAGCTTGAAGAAAAGGATGGTTGGGCAAGATAACTTGTGAAATGGGAGGAACTTTGCTACTGAGGTGGAGGAACTTGCTGAAAAGCACTGGGTGTTGGGAATGGATAGCTTGTGAAGGATGAAGCTGGTGGAGGTTGAGATGGTTGATGTTGTGTTGCTTGTGAGAAGGTGGCTTGTTGGTTTACAAACATGGATGTAGGAGAGTGAGTTGGTATTCCAAAGGCTTTCATGTCTTCTTGAGTGAGACCCCAACAAGAACCAGTGTGAGGTGGGAATTGTGCTACAGTGGATGCTTGGAAGGTAGATGTAATGGGAGTTTGGGATATGAATGGTGGATTGGAAAAACCCATGGAAGGCATTCATGTGGTAAAGGAATTTTGTTGGGCTTGTGCCTGGGTAGATGCTTTCTTGGGGGAGAATGAAGAGGATGCTTGTGTTCCCCATGAAAAAGGTGATGTGGAAGTTTTCTGATTTTGAAAGGGGAACGATTGCGCTGCCCCCAGAGTAGATGATGTAGAGGTTTGCTGGTTGAAAGAGGGAAATGATTATGTTGACCCTTGCAATGATGGTGTCGATGCTGAAGCTCAGGGATTGAAAGGAAAAGATGATTGCGTCCCTCCTGGCATAAAAGGTGTGGATGTGGAAGCTTGTGAAGTGAAGGGGAAGAATGATTGCATCCCTCCTAGAATGAAAGGTGTTGCTTGGCCTATGGAAGATGGAAAAAATGCTTATGTAAAGGTTTGTGTGAGAGGTGGGAGTAGATTTTGTGACAAGCGTTGGATTTGTGCAAGAGCTTGGGTGGCCATGGTGGATGATGAAGTACCTATGATAGGGAATGGAGCAGATGGTGTTACAGCTTGTGTTACGGGACTTGTGAAGCTTCCTTGCAAAAGAAGGGGATTGGCGGAGGTTTCTTGAGATGTTTGCAAGCTTGGATCAAGGAATGGTTGGATGAATGGAGAGTATACTTGTGCTAGGATTTGGATAGTACTTATGGGAATGCGAGGATGGAGATATGGCGGAGTGGAAGTATGTGCTTGTGCAAAGTTAGTGAACATGCTTTGCTAGTTTTGGGCCATGAGTGCATTGACTACTGGTGGATTCTCTGGATGATTCACAAATGTTTCTATTGCCAGAGGAGCCGAGGGGATATTTGGATTATCCCATGTATTTCTAGTTTGTATTTGGGGATCATAGGCTATCATCGCACTGGTAAAAATGTTGGGATCAGATGAACTGGTGATTGGATAAGGATTCGTGTTCCTTCTTTTTCTAGATCTAGATCTTGTCTCGACAGGCATGGAGATGCAGATGCTAGATGGATGCAAGATGGTTCTAAAAGACTCTATGAAAAGATGGATGCAAGCTAAGAAACTTCTAAGGATGGATGAACTTTTAGAATGCAATGCAAGGATTGGTAAGATGCTTGGATTTGGATCAAGGATGGTGGAAGATTTGATGGAAGATGGTGACAGACTGGTAAAAAATCTTGGTGATGATAGAGGCCTGGTGGGATTCTCTGATTTGGGTTAAGATTGGGTGGAGGATTGGTGGGATGCTAGTGGAAGATTACTAAGTGTCAACAATGAGCTGCTGTATTTCCCGATGGAGGATCAGTGATAGGATTTGGCCAACCTAGGATAGACTAATGATCTTCGGTCAACTGGATTCTTATCAATACAAGCCAATCTCTTGCTTGAGATGATGAGGTTGTGCAAGGACAAGTTGGATTTCCTTTAGACAATGCTCTATCAAAAAGGGGATGATTTCTGATTTAGGATAAGGGATGGAAACAACTCAAAGGTTTTGAACACTAAGTGCTTGTGGATTTGGATCTCTGGATTTGGTGCAAAGGATGGTGGGTTCTATTTTGGATAATGGATGCTAGATTTGGATCAAGGATTTGGGATTCTGATTGTGGATTGCTCATGGAATGATAGTGAAGGAATGATGGAACAATGCTTTCTCTAAAAGGATGATGCAGATGTAATTGGGATGGATGATCTATGATGCAGCTAGGAAGATGATGATGTATGCAACTAAGAAGGATTCTAGAATGCAACTAAAGATTTGATGATGATGCAAGGATGAAACTTGGATGAAACTAGGATGAAGGATTGCCAAGATAGGATTTTGAGATCTAAAGGTAGAATGGGACATGCAATGGATCCAGCTGATCTTCTCTTTCAAGATTGATGTAGCGATGGTTCACTCAAAATCAGTAGGCAAACTGTTTGACTCTTGCGTTATAGCCAATATTATCAAGCTTCTCTTGATATTTTTCTTCTACTTGGGCTGCTTGGATAAAGGGTTGATGGCTCTTAAGGTTTCTCTCTGCAACTTTCTTTTCTTGATACTCTTTGGATTTGGGTAATTTGGCTTTCGAATGTTTGATCAAATTGGGCATAACTTTGGCGAAATTATTGATAGTTGGTTTGAGACAAAAATATTTTTGGATATCTAATTCCAAGGGTTTCTCTGTAAAATGTTCTGAATATTTTGAACTGGTTTTGTTGATCATTTTGATGTTTCCCAATGGCAAAGGATAAATTCCAACAAAGATTTTCAGAAAAGCAATCTCCACAAGGGACAAAGCAACCTTGTGGGATACAAACAGGATGATTGACTCTGATAAAGCTTTGAAAGTGTATCTTCCAACAATGTTTTCATGAAGTATTTAACTATCAAGCACTTCAAGTAGATCTACCTAAGGAAGGTGAATATCAAAATCTCTTGCCCATAGCTTCGTACCCCCTAGAAGGGAATACAAAAGGTGAGTAATCTTGAGTTGACCCGGTAAACCCCTTGGAATCGGTCCTTGAACAAGGATTTTGATACTTTTGGATGTAGATAGGGTAGCCTCTATTTTATCAAGTTTTTAATAGTTCCATGGAGTCTCCATACCTGGTTATGCTAACCACCCGTGACTCACTTAAGAGCCTAGCCAACAACATTGGGGGAGGAATATTTACCATCCCTAGTCACTATATTTGGCACGAACACCCGTGGATTAGGAGATATAAGTGAGTACTTTTTGCCTTTACTTTATTTATATATCAGCTAGGGGGGATACAGGTTTGAGGTCATTCTCCAAGGAGGAAGTGCTTTTCTCCCTGGACAGGCCTTGCTAAAAGTAGGACAAGTGAACTTGTTCGAGTCCAAATGTTCTATGTTGCTTACTTTAACAAGGTTTTTGCAAGAATTGAAAAACTCCTAACTACACATCAAGCAAGTTTGTTCCTTTTCCCAAATTGATTAAGTGTGTTTGAACTTTGAAATTGAAGACACAAGTGTTTAAGGTTTTTTTTGTTCTTTCTCCAAAAAAGTAAACGATTTGAGCGATTGCAAGTTCTTTCTTTGATCATTCAAGATTGAGATTGGCGTGTTGTTTTAAGAACTTTGAAGTGCTTTGTTTTGATCCTTTATGGCATTCAAGATTTGATTATGCACTTGCTTGAATTGAAACAAAAGAGGGAATAGAGATGTTTGTTTCTTTTAGTGCATTCAAGATTGGATTTGATTTTCAAAATGATAATGATGCTTTAGGACCTAAGTTCTTTCCCTTAGTTTCATTCAAGATTTGTTTTGACTTTTTCTTTTTATCAATCTAAAAAAAAATTAGGATAGGAAAAATAAAAGTGACATCATCTAGGTAATACGCGATGCTAAAAAATCCATAGGTGACACCAAACAACTCACAGGTGACAGTTAAAAGGTTATAGGTGACAGAGAATTGTTTCCAGGTGGTAGAGAAAGATTCACAGGTGATAATGAAATGTTTACAGGTGACAATAAAATATGCATAAGCGACAGTGAAATGTGCATAAGTGACAGTGAAACATGCATAAGCGATAGTGAAATGTTCATAGGTGACAGTGAAACATGCATAAGCAACAGTGAAACATGCATAGGTGACAGTGAAACATGCATAAGTGACAGTGAAATGTGCATAGGCGACAGTAAAACATGCATAAGCAATAGTGGAATGGTTAAAGGCGATAGTGAAACATGCATAGGCAACAGTGAAACATGCATAGGTGATAGTGTAATGGTTAAAGGTGATAGTGAAATGATTACAGGCATGAATGTTTATCTCATAGGTGTGATCAGTTTTGTTGCAGGAGATAGAAAAGAAGTTTGAGATAGAATAGAAGTTATCAAGCATGGAAATCTTCAGAAAATAGGCATCGATACAGAGATTGTAGGCATCATCAAACGCTTTGCAGGCATGACTGAACTATGTGTAGGGGACATTTCATCTATTTCCTATAGAATACTCATGGAAAATAGCAAATACAAGAGTACAAAGTATGATCTAATCAAGTGATTATGGGTTTGAGTCCCATCGGGCTTGCCAGAATGTGAGCAAGGCTATCTGTATTTGTTTTAAAAGGCTTAAATCAGTCAAATGTTAAGTTCTAATCTAACATGAAATCAATCCAAAATAAGAACATCTAAGCTAAGCCACCTTAGATTGAGCTAAAACAGGCACATCCAAGCACTGTTTGATTTGCTCATATAAAAGGAATGTGGGTATGCTCTCAAAGCACCTGGAGCATGTTCCTAATGTAGATTTGGAGGATTAAGTTTCATGAAAACACCATATATGGCACAATATTGGGTAGAACACCCAAAATTGCCCCTAAAGCTTCAAGAACTCAAGATTATGCAACTAGGATGATTAAGTAGATTTTAGAACCCAAAATAGATGTGAGAATGATGCATAAACAAGAATTAAACTAAGTTAATCCATTAGTTCTATGCTATGATGTGAGATAAAAATGCTTGAAAATGATTAAAACTAACAATTAGTATGAAAGCTAAATGATTTAGAGCTATTCTAGCATTATAACATTGCTTGAAATAAAAGGTGAATGGGTCTTTTGCTCTTAGAAATGAGGAGTATTTATAGGCTTTGGGAAGGAGGAATGAGTGGCCAGGATCAAAATCCTTAAGAGAGGCCAAGATTCATCCAAAGGGGAGAAAATGGATTATGCTAGTTTAGGGCCACCTCCTTGTGACAAGTGTCACAAGGGCATTGGGTTGAAAGATGGGAGGGATGTGTATAATTTGGGAAATGTGCCTAAGGTCAAAGGGTGTAAGAAAGGGGTGAGGGGCTTCTTAAATGCATCGTAAATGCATGGAAGAGGGATAAGGAGGCTTTAAATACATTTAATGCATGTAAGAGAAGTTTCTAGAAGTTTGTTGACTTTGGGTTAAGCTTAGGAGTTGGCTAACCTTGGTTAGGGAATGTGACAAGATTAGGGGGGTGATTAGGATTAGGATTAGGGGGACAAGAATAAAGACTTTCTAGAAGAGTCTAGAACTTCCTTAGAATAAATATGGATTTTAGGAAATAGATAAAGATTTATTTATTTCCATGGTTTAGGTTTGAGAATATTTATTAAAATGAATTTAATAAGCATGAGGATTAAATATTTAATCTTAATTAAATATTTTGAGTTGGGATTAGGGTTAGGAAATGGGTAAAACAACCTTTAATCGAACTTAAAGAAGGATTAGAAGATTCTGGAAGAAGATAGTGGTCTTTAAGAATTTGGCAAGGTTTTGGGAAAAAATAAATTATTTATTTATTTTTTGGATTTTAGGTCAATTTATTAATTAGATAATTAATAAATAAGGAGATAATGTTTAAATAAGATTTAAACATTTTTCGGAGGGATTCCTTAATTAAATATTTTTAATTAAGGTAAAGGGATTTAATGGCATAAAAATAAATTAATTAATTAATTAATAAATGATGATGTCATCAGGGGTTTTTCAAAAAATAAAAATACTTTATTTTCTAAAGGATTTTTAGGTGTCTACAGTTGTATCAGGAGATCATGTCTATCGTACGACAAATGACAATTTGAAGTGTCATGCAGGTTGTATGGGTATTTTCGTATGAGAGCTACTTTGTTGTATGAGGACTAACCATTATTGTATGATTTTTGAATTGTCATATGAGAACTGACATAGTGTTGTATGAGTTTTGATGCTAGTTTTTGTATAGTTGTATCATATTTTTGAGTAGTTTTTGGAAATTTTGATTTCAGATTTCTACTGATAGCTAATCCTTACAATTGGAACTTGTTGTTTCTAGTCATTTTTGTAGCCTAACGATATCTGTGGAGGATGAAAGATGAAGATTGAGCATAAAAACCCAATTCTTTGGCCTTTTTTGTCTTGACTTCTAAGCCATCTTTTGCAGATAACCCTACTTTCAGAGAATTCATTGGTCAAAGAAAGCTTGTTCTACAAAAATTTCTGATAAGTGGTTTTGCAAGTTGCCTCTTGTTCAAGCAAATATAGTGTTTTGGTTAAATTTCAATTCCATTTTCATAGGAAATCAGCTTAATATGTATGTGTGTCTATTGCCATTGAGGAAAATACTCAGGGGATTATGCTCTTCTCCTTCTTCGAAGAACCAGAAACCCAAAAGGTGTCTTCCTTGGTGCTAGTTTGCATACTATCTTTGGATTTATCTGCTTGATATGTCTTGGATAGGGAAAAGGAGAAGATTATGGGATTATTCTCTTCTCTTTCAGAGAACCAGAAACCCATATCCTATGGTCTCCAACCTCACATTTTCTTTAATCCTTTAGAGGGCCTATCAAAGAGGTAAAAAGCTCTCCAGAATGACCCAAGTGGGGACAAGTCTTATGTTGACTCTTTGACCCCACTATAAAATTTGACACTTCTAAGGTTAAAGCCTTGAGAGATAGTTGTACTTGTTCCTTGGCCTTGTGCCATGAACATGCTTTGATACTGTGTAGAGCGGACCCACTTATATCTTGCTTGTGAGACTACACTTGTCAGAGTGCTCATAGGGTTAACAGCCTTAATCCTACTTGCGGGACTATGGGATGTAGTTGTGAATAGATTCCTTGATTAAAAGACTAAGCTAGTTTTCCACCGATTCACCCCTGAAAGATTTACAATGCTTGTATGAGGTGAATAGTAATCACCCCAAGAAACTCATCATATCGAGCCCTCTTCGACATTTGAAATTGGCTAATATGGGATTCAACATCCATTATGTATTGTTGGACCTGCATATTCTAAGGATTCCATGAGTGTGTTCCTAAGTCAATGAGAAAGTAATACATCTCTTCTCTTAGCTAGGGTAAGATAGGTGTTATTGATTCATCAAGTCAGTTCTGTTAGAATAGCTGAGAGGGGGGGGGAATCAGTTATCCAGTGTCCCAATTCAGAATGTATAATTCAAAACAAATTCTCTAATTTCTACTCCTCCGTAAACAATAAATACTTTCACTATCTGTGCTTTTACCAATTACCAGTCTAATACCATAACAGTTACCGATCAAATCTAACATGGAACATGTAAAGAATGATAACAAACAAATATCATAATCAACACATAACACAAGAGATTCACATGGAAACCTTGTAAAGGGAAAAACCACCTGGGACCGACAACCCAAAATTGTTCATTCTTCTGAAGTGAGGTCAGTTAAGACCCAACCCTATTAAAGGTTTACAAACACACTATCAGGTGTGACCTTGTTAGAGGATTTTAGACTAGAAGTTATCATCCAACGAACATTCACTATGGGGTTGACAGGATAACAATGTTCATTCTATGAATGATACATCATAAGAATTTTAGAGTCCACTCGGTTAAGATATTTTGACTATATACAATGGTTAAATATGTAACAGTAAATGATCTATGTTAATACAACTTCAATTATAGATTACAGATCAATATTTAGTCCATACAAATCCTTCTGATCAATATTTCACTTCAGATTCAATATTGTATCAACTTACTATCCATCAATAATTGCTCTTTGTAGCTCGATAATTATTATGCAGCTCAGTTCTTACTAACCAGTATGATCAGAATGCATGAAAACCTTGTTCATGCCATATTCCTGTAGTTTTTACTTCTTCCGGCATCCTTCTATTAAGAAATTATGTTCTCTTATATAGACGAGTAAATCATTTTCTTCTCTACCATCAGATTTTTCCACTTAACCACATTCATAGATTTTTTTTTCTTCAAACTTTCTCGGCACTTGTGTCAATAACATGTTTGATTCTCATCCTTTAGATCTTTTCTGAATTTTGTCAGCTGTTGATCTGTGTAACAAACATTATCCGTGACCTCAATGTTATACTCTTGCCAGCTCATCAATCTTATCAGCTAAACTAATCATTTGATTCATTCTGTTCTGCTTGATTAACAAAGAAATGCATCGGTGAACATTGCTTGGTTAATATTGTGATCAGTATACACTACACTCCGTTGGTGTATACTAGAATTCCTTCATTTACCGACAACACTGCTTTGTGTCTTTCAGCTCTATACTTCATCATAGATGAATGCAACATAATAAAGTCAATATCATCAAGTCATAGACTCATCAACAAGTTACTCAATGTGTTCCTTATCCTCATCTATCATGTACATCTCTCCTCATGTAGATTTCTCTATTATTCATCTCTTTCCCCTTTCTTCGGATGTCTCGGTATAGTACCTTACAAGATAAGTGATGTCAAACTAGTTGACATCAATGACAACATAATACTGATTTAATCATATTACATATCTAATCAAAAACTCCTCAGTGATCTTTAATCACAGATTCTTCAATCAGATTCCAAATCAGTTGTAGTCCAACAAGCTCACTCTATTTTATGTGATTATCAACCTATTGCTATGTTAAACCACCCGAGACAAACCAATACATAGATCTTAAAAACTTGGGCCGAAAAACTTGTGAAACAATTGCTATCAAAAAAATCCAAAAATCTCAAAAATATCCAACAATCTAAAAAACTTGCAAAATCTGAAGAAAAACCTTTTCTAGTGTAAACTGTCATCCTATAAATTCAAAAAGTCATACAAGTTTTTACCAATTGTCATATCAGAACCCCTAGAAAGTCCTACAGGAAACCCTACAGTGTCGTACAAGTTTTGTCAATAATTCCTAAGAAAAATTGAATCATGGAATCATTTGTTGTACGAGCCTCTGTAATTGTCATGCCAAACCTGATTCTTTATCGTACAAACCTAGATAATATCGTACGAGAGTTGACACATAATTTCTAGAAAAGCCCTATTTTTGCCATAATTTCATCATTTGCAGCCACTATCCAAGATCTGTCAAGAAATCCCTTGTGTTAGGAATAGAACAGAGTTAACAGAGAATTCAACCATTTTCCTAAAGTGATCTTTTTAGCTTGATTTGTCATTTGATTCTTGATCTGAACCCCATTTCATCTTGTGTCAAAACCTTGTCAAAATAATCTTGAAATGTATCCTTGAAATGACTAAGTGTTGTGAGCTTGTGTCCGTCATCTTTTGGGCATCCACCCATACACCTAGGGCATAGTATCCTACACTTACATCCAACCAATCTTTTTATTCAATCTTGACAAGGTTGCGTCATTCAATTTTTCCTAAATCAGATCATCTATCAGCAATCTTATCTTGCTCTTCTGATTCACCAAAATTTAATGGTGGAAACTAGAGCTTCCTCACATAGGAAACCAAGAGAAGAACCTAAGACATCATCATCATCTTCTCTAATTTCTTAGACAATTCATCAACCATATGATACCACTCATTATGAAGAAGACACCTTAGGAAATCTACATCTAAAACAAGGTTTATCTAATCCTCCTTCAGTTCCAAAGGAAAATCAAAACTAAAATCAAAATGCCAATATGTCTCAAGGAGGAGCAAACCAAAATCAAGGCTCCCAAGGTCACCAATCTAATCATGGTGGAGATCCAGAACCCACCCCAACTAAAATTAAATGATTTCATGATAATGAACTCTTTAGAAGGTTGATGAGACACTTCATACAAGAGGACAAAGAGGCATACTTCCTCAATTTGGTAAGACAAGCAACCAAACTTCCTCCCAACTTTAATGTTGAGAACATCATCACACAAGAGGAAGAAACTCCCCTAACCTCTATGATGGAATAGATGCATGCCATGCAAATCAAACTTAACAAGCTGGAAAAAGAGAAAGAACCCAAAGAATTCTCTATGGAATCTCTTTGTCCATTTCCATTTGATCATAATCTGTACATGCCACCTTTCCCAAAAAGGGTGGAGCTCCCCAAATATGACAAATATGATGGAAATTTTTATCCTCAAGATCATGTCAAAGAATTTTGTACTCTATCCATGGATTTTAGCATGAACCTAATACTTAATGCATCTTTTCCCTCGATCTTTGGGAGGGGTAGCCATCAACTGGTTCTCTAAAATGCCTCCAACTATCAAAACCTTTAAGGAGATAATCAAGTTGTTTTATCAACAATACTCCTACAATATCCAATATCCGATCACCGTGATTGATATCTGCAATCTAAAACAAAACTTAGGAGAACCCTTCCTGACCTTCCTTAAACATTGGAGGAAGAAGTTTTCACTCTATTCTAGACCTATTTCAGAAAATGAAAAGCTAGAAATCTTCATCAATAACTTAATCCCGAAAATAAATTATCATTTATGAATGCAAAATCATACATCCTTTGATAAAATGGTAGAGAACTCCATCAAAATTGAAAATGTGCTTGTTTGCAAAGGAGACATATCGCTTCATAAAGAAAACAAGTATGAATCAAGATCCAGTTCCAAAGACAAAGGCAAAATCTGGAACAAAAACAAAAACATTGTCATAGACATTGTTGTTGATCATATTAGTGCTCCACCTAAAGCACCTGCTTTTAATCTCACCATTGGCACCCAAGCCATCAAATATTCCAAGATAAAAGCAACTGAATCAACTAAAAAATCCACTGACTATAAACCTTGGGCTACAAAACCAAAGCGCAAGTTTACTCCTTTGGGAGAGTCCTTAGAATCTACCATGAAAACCCTTCTGGCAAATAATATCATCACATTACTTGAGATCAAACCATATGATCTTGAAGTTAAACCTAAGTGGTGGAAAGAGACCAATTTTGGTGACTTCCATCAGAACAAGGGTCATAAATCTAACAACTGCATGTGTCTGAAACATCTCATTCAAGACAAAATTGACACTGGAGAAATTTTGATTGACAACCATAAGTCCAACAATGATCATACAACATTCATGGAACCTTTTCCGAAACATAATCAAGGAGATTCATCTTCTAAGCCTAACATGGGTGCTAAAGTCAATTACACTTGCTCTGGTAACAATGAGGTTATCAACATGTTTGAACCATGCTTGTCTGAACACTGTAATGTCATCACCATTGTCAGAAAGGATATAGATAACAAAACCACTAATGCAATTACTCAATCTCAAGCTTAGGCTATTATTCGAGGACAAAACTCGGGTTCATCAAATGCTCAAAAGGTTTCATTCAATCTTACATCTGCATCTAAACAAAGGACTAATCCAAATCTTCTAATTCTAAAGAGTCCAAAGAGGTATCATACAACATCGTACAACAACTGCAACATACTAATCCTAAAATCTCCATGTTTGAGTTGCTTCGCATCTCTCCTGCTCATCGAGCAATTTTGGACAAAGCTCTAAATGGTTATAATGCTCCTGAAGACCTTGATCATGATAGATCCAAAATAGTGGTGGGTCACTTGACGTCCCCTCAGCACATATCCTTTTTTTAAGAAGATGACAACTCATTGGGTCACCCACATAACCAACCCTTGCATATTGAAGTCTTAATCCAAAATCATCATGTCAAACATGTGTTGATAGATGGAGGTGTTGGCCTAACTATCTGTTTCTACAAATTGCTTACATAATTGGGATTTTTAGAAGATTCTATTGATCCTAAAAAGAAGATAACCATAAAAGAATATGATGAACAAGAGAGAAATTCCAAAGGATTCATTGTGTTACCTAGCAGACGTGGACCTGTTATCAAAGATATCACATGTCAAGTACTAGATCTTCTACTAGCCTATAACATTCTTCTAGGAAGGCATTAGATGTTGAGATGAAAGCTATCCCCTCAACATATCATCAATGTCTAAAGTTTCCTTATGAGGGAGTAGAGGTCACTATACCTGCTGATACATCAGCATCTTGCAATGCCTTGAAAGAGAGTGTAGATAAACTTGTTCCACATAACAAAGAGTCTTCCAATACACAAATAGACATAGCATCTACATCCAAGCTGAAAAACCTCTCAAAAGGAGTGAAAATCAAAGATACTGTCATGGGAGAATACACAATGGAATGAGTCCTATCTCTCACATATCTCCCGCTTTCATCAAATTCATATCGACAACCTTCTAAGAAAGCAAAACCGTCAACAAAAGACCCTTAGGTTATCTTTAATGGAAGCTTTATCATAAAAAAAAGTGTCAAAATAAGAAACTGAGCAAGATGAAGCTATGCTTGCCTGGTTGTTCAAGGATGACTAGTCCCAATCACAAACTGTGCATAAATGTGACTCTAAAACACAAAAAGTTCCTTCAAAGTCATATGGACTAGGAAACAAACTGATAACTAAAATGGGATATCCTGGAAAAGGACCTCTAGGAACAAGAGGTAAAGATCTCATGTCACCTATTTCACACGGTGGCCAGACAAACAAAGATACTACATGTCTAGGCTATCAAAAGAAACTCTTCCATCTCAAAGGAAACTCTTCTCATGTGATAGAATAGATAGAACCAGAAATAGATAACAATGAGGAAAAGGAAATCAACCAAAGTGATAGTGATGATTCAATTACTATAGATGTTTTCCACTATGAACAACTTCCTCAAAACATCTTATACATTCTCAAAGAGGAAAATGAACCTAAAAGAATCAATGTAGTAGAAACAAAAGAACCTACTGCTAAACAAATGACAGTTGTCACACAAGAACCAACTGATCCTAATATCAAACAAGAGGAAAAAATTGAACCTATCATGATAGATTAACATTTGGGACATGACAGTGATTCTGAGATAGACTCCCATGAATATGAGTTCTGGTCAAACTCTAAAGGAAACCCTACTTGGGGAATCCGTCCTGATTTCACACATGCTATTAGATTTCCCAAAAGTCTAGATGAAGAATCGAAACATGAATCAAATGACTATGAATGGGGAGTTATTCCAGAAGAAGATGAACTTATCACTGAAAAACACATTGATGTCATTCACCCATATTCACCTAAATCTGATGTGAGTCTAGAGAGAAATGATGAACTTCATGAGTCTGATCGGCCTACTACTAAAGTGGAATCCAATAATGACGTTGTGACTCCTAATGAATGAAACATCTTGAGTAGCAATATTACCTTCGAATTCATGAGTTAGATCATAACTAATGATGACAACACCATATGTGTAAACACAATCAGCCAATCCTTTCTAGAACTTACAATCCAATATCCTGAACTTATTGACCAAACATCCAATGATCCAAGCCAAGACATCCATACTTTCCAAATAGACTATGCTCTTGCATGTTACCTCAATGCAGTAGAACCTATGAAAAATTCCATCAGTAAACCTAGCATTAGCATGATAGAGTTGGATATCAAGTATCTCAGTCAAAAGAATAAAAGAAAAAAGAAAAGGAGTTATGAGGGTGAAAACCACTATGTGGCAATCTAAGAACCTAAAATAGTAAAAACAAAAGACATATCCAAAGGTGAAAACCTCTCTAAGGCACCTAAGGATTAGATATTTGATGTCCTTTCAAGTCATTTGCAGGACAGATCTCCAGTGTTGATAGAACCAACTCAGTCTATCAATTTGGGTACCACAGAAGAACCCCAATTAATTCATGTAGCTCAATCTTTGTCAAAAGAATAAAAGAAAGCATTTAAAAAATTCCTAATAGAGAATAAGATCAACCTTTCCTAGAAGTACTCAAATATGCTAGGGTTGGATCCTGATCTCATCATCCATCATCTTTCTATAGCTCTAAGAGTCAAATCTATTAAACAAAAGTTGTAGAAAATGCATCCACATGTTGCACTCCTAGTCAAAGCTGAGCTGGAAAAGTTACTAAAAGCTGGATTTATCTGAGTCAAAGATTATGCAGAGTGGATCTCAAACATAGTTCCTATTTCAAAACCAGACAAATCTATTAGAGTATGCACAGACTTTAGAGATGTAAACAAAGCATGCCCTAAGGATGACTTTCCACTACCAAACATCAATATGATAGTGGACATTACTATGGTCTTTGAGATGATAGTTTTTCTAGATATAACCAAATCAAGGTAGCTCCAGAAGATCAAGAGAAAATAGCTTTTACTTGTGCATGGGGTACTTTCTGTTGGAACGTCATGCCATTCGATCTTAAGAATGCTGGTGCTACATATCAACAAGCTATGACATCTATCTTCCACGATATGATGCATCAAACTATGGAAGACTATGTCGATGACACCTTAGAAAAATCAATGAAGAGATCAGAAGATTTAATAAACTTAAGTAAAATATTGGATCGAATCGAAAAGTTTAGTCTTTGACTAAACCCTAGGAAATGTGCCTTTGGTATCACTTCAAGAAAACTTCTAGGCTACATTGTTTCAAAGAAAGGAATTGAAGTAGATCCAGTGAAAGTCAAAGCAATCACGGAGATGCAACCTCCTAAAAATATCAGTCAAATGAGAAACTTACAAGGAAGGGTACAATCAATCAAACACTTCATATCTCAGCTAGCAGACATATCACAACCTTCCACAAAAACATTACATAAAGGTGTGACCTTCTCATGGAGTGAATAATGTGAAAAGAACTTCAATCATATCAAGCAATATTTGGAAAATCCTCCTATTCTGATGCCTCCTATTCAAGGGAAGCCATTGATATTATATGTCTCTGCCATAGATACGTCACTGGAGCATTACTAGCACAACATGATGAAAACAAGGAGAGAGTTATCTACTACATCTGCAAAACACTAGTAGCTTATGAAATGAACTATTCCATTATAGAAAAAGAATTTATAGCTATCATCTTTGCATCACAGAAGCTAAGACACTATATGTTAGCTCATACTACATAATTAATAGCAAAGATTGATCCACTGAAGTACTTATTGAGCAAAGCTTCCCTCACAGGTAGACTAGCAAAATGGGTCATGTTATTGAGCGAATTTGACATAGAGTATGTTGAGAGAAAAGCTATCAAAGGACAAGTTATTGCAAATCAGTTTGTTGAAGCACCATTGTTCAGTGATCAACCAATGTAAATGGAATTTCATTATTCCTCTATCATGAGCCTATCTTCTAGAACATGGAAACTATTCTTTGATGGATCCTACACATAGAATGGATCTGGAGCTAGTATACTATTCATCACACCTCAAGGTTACTCAATTCCAAAAACATTCAGAATCAAATTTCCTTGTACCAACAACATAGCTGAGTATGAAGCTTTACTAAATGATATGAAGATAGCACTAGAATGGAGAGTAATAGAGCTACACATTCATGGAGACTCACAACTAGTCATACACCAAGTCAATGATGTGTATCAAATAAAAGATGAGAAACTAATTCCATACAAATGCATGGTAGATGACTTAAAGAAATACTTCTTGTCTATCACGTTTGAACAGATTCCTAGAATGGAGAACAAGGTTTTTGATGCTATGGAAATGCTATCAACTTTATTATAGCAACCCAAACATGAGCTATGCTATGATTTCCTCGTGGAAGCACTGTCATTCCCTACCTATGATTGTCAAAAAACCTGAATGATCTACACTATTGTGGGTCATGATTCCTCTCAATACCAACACCTATATTCCTTCCTTTGAGACCAAATCATTCCCAAGTCCTTTAAGAGACATGAGAAATTTTACCTTATTCAAAATGCATCATGATACGTCATCATTGGTAATGATCTATACAAACAGAGTCTAGATGGTACACTTCTTAGGTGTTTAGAATGTGAAGAGTCTCAATGCGCATTAGAAGTCCACAAAGGTATTTTTGGATCACATTCCAATGGTTTAACACTAGCTTGAAAACTCATTAGGGCTGGGTACTATTGGCCAGACATGGAAAAATAGGCCATCAAATTTTCTAAGAATTTTCAAAAGTGATAGGTCCATGGTAACTTGATACACGCACCAGGGAGAGATCTAATTCCCTTTACAACACAATGGCCTTTTCAAAAATGGTTGTTTGACCTCATAAGAGTTATTTATCCTCATTCGTCAAATGGTAATACCCATATTATCATAGCAATAGATTACTTCATGAAATGGGTAGAAGTAGTACCTTTGACACAGACAACTGGCAAACAAATCTCAATGTTCATCCTGAACTACATCATTTTTTGGTATGGTATCCTACTCTCCATCATCATAGACAATGGAGGCCAATTCAAGAACAAGGACCTAGACTCCTTATACTCTAAATTCAAGATCACTCAACATTGGTAATCCATTTACTATCCTCAAGGGAATGGGCAAGCTGAAGTGTCCAATAAGAACTTACTAAAAATCTTGCATCACATAGTTAATAAGACAAGCATAGACTTGCACCTGATGATAAATCTAGCTCTTTGGGCCTCCAGAACAAGTATCAGAATGCCCACTGGGGCTACTCCCTTTGCTTTAGTATATGGGACTAAAGTGATACTACCTATTGAGGTTGAAATCCCATCACTACAAATCAGAATGCATGGTCTCATAATCAATGATGATTACAGAGTGTCTAGGTTACAAGAACTTGCACTACTAGATGAGCACAGACAAGCTATGTATGATCATCTCAGAGTATATCAGAAAAGAATGTCCAAAGGATACAATAAGAAAGTCAGACACAGAGAATTTTAGGTTGGTGATCTAGTCTTGGGAGAGAATACTAAAAATCAATCCCATCGAGAATGCAAGGGGAAGTTTGAACCAAACTGGTTGGGTCCCTTTGTAATCACTACTATGTTTGGCTCTGGAGCCTATCAACTCTCAAAAACTTAAGGAGAACAACTCTGAGAACCAATCAATATTCTCCATCTGAAGAAATTCTACACCTAAGGCATTCAATCTATGGTAAAATGTCCTAAAAAAAGCATAAAAATAAAAAAATAGCAAAAGTACAAAAAATTGAAAAGATAAAAACTACAAAAAAAAGAAGAAAAAGAAAACTATCTTGTTGAAAACTTGGTAAATAGGCACCTTGGTAGAAAAAATAGAATCTCTACCAAGATGGTGAAAACCTAGCAAATGGGTGCCACTTGTATCAAAAACACTCCATCTATCAGTGCAATCTTGGTATTTCACGGCTTTCAGTCTTGCTTTAGTTTGTATATATCTCCTAGTTTTCTTTAGCATCCTATTTTCAATAAAGTTGGTCTGAGCAAAATCTAGAAAAAGTGTCTATATCCTATCAAAGCTTCAACTTGGGGGCAATTAGTGTCATATCCTAGGGTCCTCAGTATCTTCAGACAAGTCATATCCAGTCAAGGTCCTTCCAAAGCTATGTTTGAGTTAGTCAGTCTGTCTTCTCACCAGGAAAGGATTTTGCACCTTACAACAACACAAACAAATACCAACAACAAACTAAAAACAATCTCTGTGACATGCTTAAATCTTCTTGTATGCTAACTAATTCACATTGAGATTTTTGCATATTCTATCTCCTTGAGCTCCTCGATGATGTCATTTACGGGATCTAGAGAGTGATGACTAGGGCATAATCTTTTATTTTGTCTTCTGCTTGAAATTACAATGTAATAACTTTGGAAATTCTGGATTGAATTGGTGTCCACTATAAGTGCCTCCATCATGTATTGGATGGCCATGTGTACCTCGACCATTGATACCCGAATGCTTCAAGGAAGTTTGATCTAACTTTTGTCTTTTTGAATGATTTCTTAATCCTATTGTGAAACAAGCTAGTACCCAAGGATGTGAACGATAAAGGGTCACTGCAGGTAATTCACATTGGAAACAAAATGAATTCTACAACTGTTTGGCATGTTTTCTCCGCAAGGCATATTCAGGTCATCACAATGTTTATATTATGATGCTTATACAAATTGCTATATCAAAATGGACATGATATTCAAGTCATCCTGGCTTTTGTGCCCTAATGCTTATATCTAAATCTGACATAATAAAACAAAAAAACCATATTCATATGTCCATGGTTGCCTGACTAGTGGACATTGTATCGATTTATCTGGTGTTACCTAATAAAATATTTAGTGATGATAGAAGAATGACATATGATCAGTGACTAAGTCCTAGGTCTTGCATTTTATTCTACATTTTGCACTTTACATGGTTACATTTCTCACGATTGATGTACCAATCAATGCTTGAAATCTCCAAATTTTCACTAAAACACAAAAACACAGACTGAGCTTTGTATGAAGGTCCCCTAAAATGAAATCATCAAGTAGTCACCATCCTGGGTTACACATCCATTGTGACAATGACTGAGCACTTGTCTTCTTCATGTACCTACAAAATAATATCATGTGTATCGCTGCATTTACATCACATTCTCATTTTATTCATCCATTACATACATACATGTGCATCCAAAGAAACATACATTTGCATTTATTCATATTCTATCTACCATTGCATTGCATATTCATACACTTTAAAGGAAACATTCATTGCATAATCCATACATTCCATAAATAAGAGAAGCATTTCATAACATTTTCATCACATGATATTACATCATAAAACAAAATGACAAGTGCACATGAAGTCACAACCAAAAATCAATCTCATATATATATTGGATTGTCAAAATAATACATGGGGGTGCACTAATGGCACTATGTACAAAAGAATGAGCTTCACTGAGCTATCAAGATATGAGCAAAAAAAAGACAAAAACAAAGAAATAGAACAGATCAACTATTTACCTGATCCTCAGCATCAGGTGCTACTCCTCCTCCTGTAGGTGGATCTGGAGGTGGGTCAGCACAAGGAGCCCTAACTCCCTCTAAATCAAGCATGTACTAGGAGTAGGAAGTCATCCTCTACCTAGGTGGAACAACATAACAATAGGTAGATGCGTAATAAGTAGCTCTCCTGGTCTGATGGATGACCTCTACCTGCAGGCTTCTAACATCTACCTCCCACTCTCTCAGCTACCTCTCACGATCTCTCAGGTGAACCTCAAGAGTGGCACTATGTAGCTTTGATCTCATAACTACTATCAGAGTCATCTGATGACATCCTAAGGAGTCTGCCACAACTAGAATCTTCACCTCCTCCATAGGGTGATCAGCACTCACCTCTGCACCAAGATCAAAATCAGGAGTGTCCTATGCATCCTCCATTAGAGCATCTTATTGTTCTCCCAAGACCTCCTTAGCACTACCTATGCTACCCAATTGTCCACCCTCGCCTCTAGTGAATCTCCTCTGTAACAATGCAGGAATGCATGTTGGAACACTATGAGGTCAAGGTTGTCTCATCTATCCTGATGGCCTTGGTGGGGTCATCGCTACTCTCAGATAGGGTGGTTTAGGGTGTACAACTAGTATCTATACCTCATGGAATCTCTGGCCTCTGCCCATAGGGGCACCTGTGACATCCTCATCATCCTCCATCATAGGAATTAGTTTGGTAGGATCCAATAAATGCATCATAGGATGTTTTTCAAGATATGAAATGAATGCATCAGTCACACTTGCATTGGCCACTTGCAGCCTCTAGTCCCATTCTCTACTCACCAGGGCCCTGTACTCCAAGCTACAATCATCATATGATAGTCTAGTTGACCATCTGAGCCTGAGCTCTCAAACTAAATGAGCATATGCAGAGAACTCCTGAGGGGCATCCTGAATAATGCCTACCTGCTGCCAGACACGAATGATGATGAATCTCTCCAAAATTGTAGTGGATCTACCAATCAGGATCCTACTCTGAAAAAATTATCTGAATTGGATATGAGCAATCATCCAAGCCTCTCCTGTAAGTACAGCCTCCATATAAAAAAATTCATATTGTCGAGCACATGCCTCCAGTACTCTATCCGGCCCATATGAACCTATGTAACATAACTTGAATATCTAAATATGAGTGGCTCTTGTGGATGACGCTCATCATGGCATACTAGTCGGCATATCAGGATGTGCTCCCATGCCCATATCTAAAGTACTAAAGCTCTTGAGGAAAATGTCTTCACCACATGATACACAATCTTGTGCATCTCTAAAAACATATGGGCCAAGAGGTAGTGACCCCACCCGAGCTTTGTAGGAGTAGCCATCAGTTGAGCTACGATAGGTGCCCAGCCCATCAAAAGACCATTCTACTAATGATCTGACATGATGACCCCTCTAGTCATCCCTACAATGATGCACTCTATCCTATGTGTGGCACCATATCTCTGCACTAAGACCTCTTAAGGGATCTTCTATGTGATCTACTCATCTGCGCCAAAGAGTGTCCTAAAGGCTTGTAATTTGGTATTACCCAAACTAGTGTAATCTAAGCAAGGTCCATGAAATGGTATCCTAATAATCCTGTACACATCCTTCGAAGTCATAGTGATCTCTCTGGTAGGTAGATGAAACATTTGAGTCTTAGAGTGAAATCTCTCGATCAGCACAATCAGAAGTTTGTGGTTCACCCGAATATCAGGCAACTGAATCAGGAACTCAAATCCACAGGAAGCAAGGTGAACTCTCATAGGGTATGGGAGTGCCCTACATAGTCTCTGAGTCACAGAGTGTGAAATTTGAATATGTACATCTGGATAATGGACCTACATAGCACAAAAATGGGACAACCTATTAGTAACTTGGTCAAAAATCAAGCTATAAGCATTCAAACTAAGAAAGTCAATACTTTAGAAGGTGCATAAAAGACTAAGGAAAATAGCTATGCAATCAAAAAAGTTGAAATATTCACCTAAGGACCTCAAAAATGGTCACTATTTTCCATATGACAAATCAGACTAGCATCAATTGTCATATGACAATATATAGGGTTCCATATGACACTTCATGGTCATACGACATTGTGCAAGCTCTCGCACAACATATGAGGGACCCGATGAAATGTCATACGAAAGATGGGCCCCTCTCATATGAGTTGCACAAATGTCCTACATGACACTTGACATGGACTTGAAAACTCGTACGAGTCCAAACAAACTGTCGTATGAGTCTTCGTGAAGCAAAAATCTAAAAGTTGAAAAAATGTGTAAAAAACTCCTACAAAGCATGAAATCAAGCAAAATTTGAATGCAGGAGAGGCACAAAGGTCAACTTACCGGATTCCCATACTAGGGTGGTCGCTAGTATCGACGGCTGCGCTCAAAATGGTGTGAGGAGACTGGAACCTTCATCTTCACTCAGAGGGCTCCACAAGTTTACAAAAGAAAAAAGGTTGAAATGATTTGAAAATGACCCTTTTGGGCCTTATATAGGTTTTGACCTAATTTTTCAAAGTGCTCCATTTTGCGTGAAAATTGCACCCCCTGCTAATTTCAACTTTTTGAACCCATTTTTGGGATCAAAATCAAAATATAAGATTGTTTACTTTGTCAAAATTGTGATTAAAAATTTTTGGACCCAAGACGGCCGACTACTTGCAAAATCGATCTTCAAAACATCAATGGAATCTAGTATTCAACTTAACTGACTATCATACATCAAACTCTTCAAATTTCAACTTGGTCAACCATGGTCAACTCATGGTCAAAACTTGGCAAACTTGATCAACATGACCTCTAAACGATGTAGAAAACATCCCCGGACATGCATAACCACTTCTCAAATTGATTACATCGCTCATATACCAAATCACACTAGCTTTCTTTCCAAATTTTGATTTTCATCCTGAAGGGAACATGGTATTACACATCTTTAATCAAATCTGTCAATCAAATTTCTTTCACTAATCAAGACAACAACCACGTCTAGTTGATGATTCATCAAAAGTCCTCATTGCTTGGGGCACATCACTTGGGGCATATCAAATTCATCAAAGATCCATATCAATCTGGTGTTCTCTCACAACTTGTAAACAGTATCATATTTTCCTTGGTTATTCATAACTGAAGGGTTCATATTTGGCCTCCTTTCGATTCCTTTGGACAATCAGGTCTGGAGTCAGGACAGTCACTTCTTCGCAATCATAAGGTTTAGAATCAGGCATTGTGACACTTTTTCGTAATCATCGGTTCATCATTGCTACTGTTAACATCATCTCAATTCTTCTGTCAATCGGGACTTGAATCAACATCTTCCAAATTAAACAATTAGTTTCTATCTCGGAATCAGTTAATCTTTCAGGATCAGTTTCTCCATCACATAACTAAGTCCACATCATCATCAAAAATAGATTAATATTTGAACCACTGTGCTTCACATAGTAATTCAAAGAGGGGCAAAATGTAATACCCCAAAAATGGGCTTTAGGACCATTGACCTCCTACATCGACAAATCGATTGAAATCAACACAAAGGTCCTAACTAAAGGCACATCGGCACATCAAATCATTGAAACCCTAATCGATCTAATCTTAATTCTACATCGGGGAATATTCTTAAATATTCCTAATTTATCCTAATTACTTTTAATTAAACATTATTTGGAGATAAATATGTTCTATTTATCCTAGGGGTAATTAATTGAATATGTTGAATATTTGATTAATTAAATTTAAATTCTGCCACTTAATTATTCCTAATTAATATTGTTTTAATTTGATGATAAATTAAATTCCTAGAAATAATTGATTAAATGTTCATTTAATTGATTAAATCAAGTTGTCAAATTAAATGATATAGTTTTAGAATAAAGTTTGATTAAATAATTGATTAACCCATAAATCAATTGTTTTTATTCAAAAATCAGTTAAGTTAAGAATAATTCATTTGAATTAATTAAATTCATAATTATCCATGCACAATTAAAAGAGCAGTTAAACTCAGAATCAACAAATCAATTCAATTTGTTAACTTTTCCAACTCAACATGTGATTGTGAGTTGAAAAGCTGATCTGAACTCTGATTTGAGTTAAAAAGCTGATTTTGCATGATTTTGTGAGTTAACTATTTCTAATTTCCTAATAACTCAACAAGCAATCTAAGTTAATCAGGGAGAGACTTTTGGCTTTCCATGAGTTCTCACAAAACTTGGATTTCTATATAAATGAGGCTCAACCCTTTACAAATGATCCCCCAAATCTTGCGACTGCGCTTTCAATTACTTGGAGAATTGAGCTCTTACGAACAGGTGATTATGAGATTTTTGCAATTTCAATTCATTGTTTTAAATTCATTCATAGAAATTCCATATCATTGATAGATTAGATTTTGATTCAATCCATTTCAATTCATTTTAGATCAATTTCATATCAGTTTCATACATATTTCATAGAAAACTCCAAAAAGATAGATTAAACTGCATTCATTTTCATCCATCTTTCATCATTTAAATCCTTCGTTTAGGTATTACATTGTCACTAGTCTCGGCCCAATTCTGAGACTATCAAACTCATACCTACTAGAAGGCAGTAAATCACCTAGTTAGCATAGTTTATTTATTTTGTAGATTTCTTGATTTGCTAACCTCTAATGCTTTACTGAAGTGTTGTGTCCATAGCTAGGTACAAAATTCACAAACACATTGATACTTTAGATCTAGACTTGGGAGCATCTCCTTGTCTGTCGGCCCGTACGTGATGATACCACAACTTTAGGGCAGCCCTATATATATAGATACATAGGTTATGTTGGTCAGCCCCACTTGAGGAAGACTTCATATTGGAGATGACAGCTTGATGATATGATAGTGGTTACATGGCGACCATTTTTGGGTATAGAAGAGTAGGGAGACTAGAGATCCCATCAGAGGGATAAGTTTGTGACTCGGTCATTGATTGGTTGTGTGTGTGCTTGAATGTGACCTCTAAATCAACCACATATGCAACATAGTCATTACTCCTATGGTCAAATTACGAAGAGAATATGAATTATTCAATCTGAAATTCGTGAGGAAGCGACCTGTTGCCTCCTATGCAGGAAGGGGTGTATAATCGCTCTCAGATTGGAGAACCAACAACCATCAGACTGCTACTACAATGGAGGATTTTCCAAGAAAGCCATAAAGATGATATGCAAAGCTAGAATCAAACTAAGATGAATGCAATTAATCTAAGAATACTTGAAAGAAGATATGAAATGCAGATTTTTTTTAGTTGATTTTGGAATAAAAATGATCTTAATCTAAGAACAATTAAGAAAATTTAATTTAAATGAGAAATGCAATTACACTAGAATGAGAAATTAAACTAGTTGCAAATGAAAGCTTGAAATTCAATCAAAAATTCACTATAGTGCCTTTACTCTCAAAAATTGTCCCCCTGAATGAGAAAAAGAGGTCAAATAAAAAGAAGAGCCAAGAGGAGGAGGAAGAGTTTCTTGATTCGAAACTCCTGACCCTTCATATCCCTTTTTGGACAAATAAGCATGAATTACTTTATTAAAAGAATGGAAAATGCCACATGAGGACCTTTCGAATATCTCAAATTATTAATTCAAGAAAAAGGTGTCCATTCAAATAACAAGCAATTATTAATTCCTTTTTATGGGTAATTAGCTAAAGAGGGTGGTTTGATTTAATTTAATTTAAAGCGCATAGGACTTTACAATTAAATTAATGTATCATAGGGGTAATTTAGCCAATTAAGTCAAAGACTTTAGGAATTAATTTAGCATTTGATTATTGCAATTTATAGTCTTTGCAATTGACATCAAGTCAAATTAAGTCAGATAGGAGAGAGAAAATTACCTAGGGAACTAGGACTTTGGTGATGTAAAATCAAGATAATGTACCAAAATTGATGAAATTAAATAGGTGCCAATTTTGGGGTATTACATTTGCCCCTCTTTGAATTGATGTGCGAACAGCGCGTTGATTCAAAGAATAGTCTGAAGTGACAGATGAAAGCAGATCAAAGTATGAATTTTTCGAAGTCTAAGTTAGATTGCGAAGACAACGATCTTAAAAGAGAACTGGAATCGGGGTTAGATTGCCCCAATACCAATTGATGAAGATGCAGATTTAGGACTATCTCCAAATCAGGGTTAGATTGCCCCAATACGAAGCTTAGTCCTCCGAGACCCAGGTTAGATTGCCCAGATAACGGTCTAAAAGAGATTTTGAGAATCATCTCCAGAACGAAGCTTGACTCCCAGGAATTAGGGTTAGATTGCCCCAATACCCAATAGATTTCAAGAACCATCTCCAGAATGAAGAATGATCCTTGAGGATCTGAGTTAGATTGCTCAGATACCTAAAAGATGGATGATAAGATAACAAGATGCGAGGCACCAAGATGCCCCTAGCGATGAGAACTGATGATTCAAATCAGACTGATTCAAGAATAGATTTGACAAGATTCAAATGATGTAATCATCCTGCCCCCTCGGGAGCGAAATTGAAAGATGACATGTTAGAAGGATGATAAACAACAAGAGATTGCAGAGCAAAAGCAATTAGACCAGATTCGCGAAGCTACAGAAGTGAAACGGCGCAAAGCAGAGGTCCTGTTAACCAAGTTTGACCATAGTTGACCAAATTTTGACTAGGGTTGACTTGATGAAAAGAAGCAAAGATTTGAGAACATGATGCAAAGATGAGGATCTAGCAGGAAGATGACACCAGGAGACTGACTGCACAAGCATCTGATCCAGAAGGAGTCCAATATTTAAAATGCGATTTTGAGCCACTTAGAGATGTCAGATTTCGATTTCGATCCCGAAAATGGATTCAGAACAGTCGATTTAGCAAAGGGTGCAATTTTCAAAGAAAACGGAGCACTTTCAAAAATTAGGTCAAAAGCTATATAAGGGTCGGAGGAGTCATTTTCAAATCATTATTCATCGTTGTCTTTTAGTGATTCTGAGCTCTAAGATAGAGAAATGGAGGGTCTGCCACTACATACACACCAATTTGAGCGCTCTCGACGACATGCCCGGCCACCAGAGTATGACGCACCTGTAAGTAGTTGATAAACTGCTTTGTATTTCAATTCGTATAGCGTGATAGGTTAGATTTTTTTTAAAAAAAATTAGCATAATGTAAAAAGTGTGAAATATCGCGCGAGAAAGTAGTTCTCTTGCGTGAAGGCAGGTTTTGTTTCGCGCGATAAAGTGGTTTTCTCGCGCGAACTAACAAGCTCCAGGGATAGAACTTCGCGCGAGCTAGAGGGGTAGTCAATGCGAGAATTCTATTTTCTCGCGCGAAATGGTAGTTTTCTCGCGCGAAATGGTAGTTGTCTCGCGCGAAGGAACACTTTTCTCGCGCGAAAGACTGTTGCAAGTGGCCAAATTTTATCAGATTTGCATGAAATCAGCCAAATAAAGTCTTGTAGAGCCTTGTCATAGGATAGATACTCTGCTGTAGTTGTTGTTGTAGTAGTGAAAACCAACATGATTGAGTTACTGACCCAGTGTCGTCATTTGCTATGCAGGTTGACTTTCCAGATATCGCATTTTGAGCACATCACCTGGTTATTACTACATTAGTTCAGAGACTGACAGATGCTGAGAGTGCTCACATTGATGCGCTGGGCTTGGGATATTTGCGTGAGTTACTCGACATTCGGGTGAATCACGGTCTTCTTACTGCATTGGTAGAGCGTTTCCATTCGGAGATGAACACATTTCATTTTTTGATGGGAGAGATGACAGTGACCACCGAGGACATATATAGGATCCTGCGGATACCCATTCATGGTACTCGTGTTGAGTACAATACACAGCCGCGGCAGGGTACAGTGGCCTTGAGGACTATCTTCAGGGATGATCTTGTGATGGGTCAGGCCATCTCCTGGGAGGATCTGGTGCACAGATATGGTGGAGCGCATCCATTCAAGGTCGTGTTGGCTATATTTTTGAGTTGTTACCTCGTACCTGATCGAGGTCAGCATGGACTAGAGTGTGGTTGGGGTACTATGCTGCAGAGGATGTTGGATAGACCAGCTGTGAGATTTGGATGGGGGAGTGTATGCTGGCACACATGTATCATGAGATGCATGAGATTGTGTACAGAGGTGCGAGATCGATGGCGGCAGGAGTCTTCATCTTACAGGTCTGGGCCTGGGAGCACCTCCCCATTTGTAGACCCCTATTCCATGATACGCGACAGGTGCTGGAGCCTTATATTTACAGATATTCAGGTGTGATGACCCAGCCCCTGCTGGGTAAGATAGAGCAGTAGAGAGCACAGTTGGATGACATGGTCGCTGTAGTTTGGAGACCTTGGATAGCTACTGAGCCTTGGGACGATGCTCGGAGAGAGTTTGCTACCATGTTCATATCACGTCCATTGATTGGACGAACCATTCAGACGATTGAGAGATTCGTGGTTACATGTGTCCTGCGTCAGTTTGGCAGACAGCAGGATATTTCACAGGAGTATTGCCCCTACGCTCGCTTCTCCGACGAGGAGAAGAAGGGGTGGCATGCACGATTGGATCCAGGGTGATGCGCGATAGAGTCATGCATCCCACCAGCATGATGGGATTACATGGTGGATGTCACCAATGTAGGGGTGACACCTGCATACAGGGACCAGTTGATTGCACGACCTCATCTGAGGTTCACAGATCCAGTTGGCATAGGAGCACAGCAGCAGCAGGCACCACAGGATCAGCAGGCGCAGGCAGAGCAGCCTATACAGCAGCAGGCTATGCAGCAGCAGTAGGCAGCACAGGATCAGCAAGCACAGGCAGAGCAGCCTATACAGCAGCAGGCACCACAGCAGAGACCTAGGCAGAGAGTTTTGAGGCCCCGATCAGGACAGGTGAGCATCCCTGCTAGGACCATGGGCTCAGATCCCGGAGCAGGGAGTAATGGTACATAGCAGAGATCCACGAGACCACATACAGCTGATATATCCCAGCAGGTACCACAGGGGGAGGATACTGACATGCCAGACGTGGCAGCTGGAGCAGGTATAGGATAGGTGCAGGAGGCTCTCAGGAAGAGCCGAGAGAGAGTACGGTAGGTGCAGTGTGAGCGTGATGATTTTCACACATGTCTTATCCGAGAGGAGACTCGAGTAGCAGATAGGGATGCAGAGATTAGGTAGCTACGGGCGGAGTTAGCGCATTCGAGATTAGAGACGAGATATGAGGCCGCCTAGGCGGCTTATTACTATGCAGCATACTGTGGGGCTGTTCCAGATATATCAGAGCAGGTGCCACCATTTTCTGAGTATGCTAGGGCTCCCCAGGCTCCTCCCCTAGTGCCTCCACAGGCTCCTCCACAGGCTCCTTCACAGGTTCCTCCACAGGCTCCTCCACAGAGACCGATGCCACCACCGCAGACATTAGGACAGCAGGCTCCTCCACCTCCACCCCCTCCCAGTGGGAGTGGATCTTGATTGTATCATAGCTCATTTTTGTTATTTTGGTACTGTGCTCGAGTAGCACCTCTTTGTATATGACATTTAGATCGAGAGATATATATATATATGAGATCGATGATTCCGTTGATATCATTGTACTTGTTGCAAATTTCTTGAATGTATAATGTTTAGGAGATGTGCTCTTATATGCTTTAGATGTATGAATAGAAATGTATGCAATGTAGTGATAGATAAATGGTTTATGCTTATAGCAGATACACATGTTGATGCAGATGCAACGAGTTTATGGATGGAAATAAAATGCAATCGATATGGTACTAATCATCTCATGCAAGATTGTAGCAATATTTAACAGGTACTAATCAAAGGATAGATATGTTCGAGGATCGACAATGAAGACCGGATACTTGTGCAACCAAGAAGAACCCGAGGCAATAGATGAGAGCCTTTGATGAAGACTATTAAGAGAGTAAATAAGGCATCGTCTTAAGTTCAAAGCCTAAGCTAAAGATGCAAGCTTAAAATGAAAATGCAAACCCTAGGACTTGGTTGTTGGACTCACCGTATTTATCATCATAGAGCCTTTCAAGTTTGGACAATCGCAAGATGTCATACAATCCTTACTAATATTGCTATCATGAGAATATGAATATGACATGAGCTTTAAATTTGTCACAATAAGGTGTAAGCATTAAGGCACAAGAAGCCAGAATGACCTGAACACCTATTCCTTTTAATCTAGCAAGTTAACATAAGCATTAGAGCATAAATGCTAGAATGACCTGAATGTCTCTTGCGAACAAACACACCAAGCACGCAGGAGTTCTTTCTTTTGCCAAAGATTGCTCGTAGTGACCCTTATGTTCACTTAACAGGACGAGCATGCAATTTCATAAGTAGCAGAAAGAAGTCACTCAAAAGACAAGGAGAAGAACCAACCTCACCAAAGCATCCATATAAAAGGAGTCAAGGTACGCATGGCCATCCAATATGAGATAGAGGCTCTTACAGACGGACACCCCTCTTAAATGAATTCTTTGGATCATTGGAACTAAACCAACAAGCAGAAAGCAAAGAAAGAAAACAAACAAACACTCAAAGAAAACAAAGCTCAACATGCCTCAAAGAAACACACATTTAGTTTTAGTTTCAGTTTAAGTTCATGTTCAAACGGATTGAAGTCGATTCAGAAAGATAACGTTCGAAGTCTCAATGAGATAATGACCGTAGACAGACGTAATGAGAATCACTGGTGATTGATGTAAGGGAGAAATCCCAAAGAAGAGAGATCGAACGAAAGCTAGGTATCCGTAGGCAGGCATAGTGGGAACCACTCGCGACCAATGCTCAAAAGAGTTTCCGAAAGCGATAGGACAATGCCCCCTAGACCAGGCAGGTGCCCCCAAGTGTGAACCAGTTCCAATCCATGAAGAGTCAAGCAAAATCTCAAAGACACTGAAAGCAAGGCATGAGCTAGCAAACCAAAGCAGGAAACAAACTAAAGCAGGAAAGCGGGAAAACAAACTAAAGCAGGAAAGGAAGGAAACTAAAGCAAGAAACTAAGAGCCAAGCGACGCTAAGATGAGATGTTACTTCAGGAAAACAAGAGGTGCCTGTTTACCAGGTTTTCACCATCTTGGCAGAGATTCTATTTTTGCTACCATGACGCCTGTTTACCAGGTTTTCATCAATGGCACATTTTTCTCTTTTTCAATTTTTTTGTACTTTTCTCTTTTTTTGATTTTTTTGTATTTTTTTGAATATTTCATTTTTTTTTGTATTTTTTGAAATTTTTCATTTTTTTTTTGTATTATCAATGCACCTGTTTACCAGGTTTTCACCAGGATAATAGATACATCAAAGCGCCTGTTTGCCAGGTTTTCACTAAGATGATCATTTTTTCAGGACATTTTGCAATTTTTAGGATTTTTTGCAATATATCAATTTTTAGGATTTTTTCAGGATCAATAAGTATGTACATGAGCATACAAGCAATGTCTCAGCTGTAGAACTTCTTCAGATGAAGAGCGTTGATAGGCTCTTTGAGTTGCTCTCCTTTAGTGGTGGAGAGGCGGTAAGCACCAGATCCAAATGCTGCAGTAATAATGTATGGACCAAGCCAGTTTGGTTCAAATTTTCCTTTCTGGGTTCTCTACTGCTGATTCTTGGGGTTCTCCCTCAAGACGAGGTCACCCACTTGGAATTCCCTTTGTCTGACTTTCTTGTTATATGTTTTTGACATTCTCTTTTGATATGCTCGAAGATGATCGAACGCCACCCTCCGACGTTCATCTAATAATTTAAGCTCTTGCAACCTAGATATTCTGGTATCTTCATCAGTGATGAGGCCCTTCAGAGAGATTCGCAATGTCGGAATCTCGACCTCAATTGGCAATACTGCTTCTGCCCCATAGACTAAGGCAAAAGGAGTGGCTCCCATTGGTGTTCGGATACTTGTTCTGTAAGCCCACAAAGCCGGATTAATCTGGAGATGCCAATCTCTACCAGATTTATGAACTGTTCTGTGCAAAATTTTTAGGATTGTCTTATTAGAAGCTTCTGCTTGTCCATTTCCCTGAGGATAATAAATAGATGACCAATGCTGAATGATCCTAAATTTAGTGCATAAGTCTGTCAAATCTTTGTTCTTAAACTGTCCTCCATTATCAGTGATAATAGATGAAGGTACGCCATATCTGCAAATAATATAGTTCAAAATGAACTTAGCAATAGTCCTTCCATCAGCTATAGTCAGAGGAACTGCCTCGACCCATTTGGTAAAGTAATCTGTAGCAGTGATTATGAATTTATGTCCTCTTGAAGAAGAAGGGTGTATCTAACCAACCAAGTCAAAAGCCCATTGTTGAAATGGCCAAAAACTAATGAGAGGACTGAGCTCCCTAGTAGAAGCGTGGATCAGATTCCCATGATATTGACACTGCTTGCAAGTCTTGACATATTGGACAGCTTCTTGTTCCATATCCGGCCAGTAGTATCCAGCTCTAATAAGTTTACGAGCTAATGTTAGACCACTCGAATGAGAGCCGCAAATACCTTCGTGTACCTCAGCTAACACACGTTTGGACTCATCGGGTTCTAGACACCTAAGTAGAGTACCGTCTAGGCCCCGTCTATACAATTCATTTTCTATAAGAACATACTGTGAAGCAATACGAATGAGGTGACGTTTCTCATTCCGGGTATAGGTATCGGGGATAATTTGGTCCCGAAGATAAGAGTAAATATGGTGGTAGCGGGATGAGTCATGTCCAATGACTGAACAGATCATCTTGGATTCAGGATTGTCATAGGCAGGGTAGCATAATGTTTCCACCAGGAATTCATGCCTGAAGTCATTTTCTGGCATTTGTAATATTGAGGCCAAAGTAGCCATAGCATCAGCCGCCTTATTATCTATTCTTGGAATCTGCTGGAAGGAAATATGTGCAAAGTATAACTTAAGATCATCCACCATTCTTTTTTAGGGTATTAGCTTGTCATCCTTTGTTTGATATACATTATTAACTTGATTAATGATCAACTGAGAATCGCCAAAGACTTGGAGCTCATCTATACGCCATTCAAGGGCTAATTTCATACCATTGATAAGAGCCTCATATTCAGCTATGTTGTTGGTGCAAGGAAACATCATTTTGTAGGCCTTGGGAAAAGAATAGCGTTGAGGTGTTATAAACAGAATACCCGCACCTGATCCTTATTGAGTGAATGAGCCATCAAAAAACATACTCCAAGACTGATGTGTGAGATGCAGAATGGAGTCATCTGGAAACTCAATGTTCAAAGGTTGGTGATCATGTAGAGGAGCCTCTGCCAACTGATCAGCAATTGCTTGTCCCTTAATAGCTTTCCTTTCCACATATTCAATATCAAATTCACTGAGGATCATGACCCATTTAGCCAACCTACCCGTGAGAGCAGCCTTGCTTAATAAGTATTTTAGCGGGTCAATTTTTGCAATAAGTTTTGTAGTGTGAGCCAACATATAATGTCGCAGTTTCTGTGAGGCAAACACTACAGCTAGACAAGCTTTTTCAATAACAGAGTAGTTCATTTCATAGGACACCAATGTTCTGCTGATGTAATAAATAGCTCTTTCTTTATTGTTCTGATCTTCTTGAGCTAAGAGAGCACCCAAAGATGTACTTGTGGCTGAAATATACAGTATAAGTGGCTTCCCATGGATAGGAGGCATCAAAATGGGTGGATTGGCAAGATATTGTTTTATTTGATTGAGTCCCTTGTCACATTCCTCATTCCATTCATAGGTGACACCTTTATGTAGAGTTTTAGTGAACGGCTGTGACTTATCAGCTAGCTGTGAGATGAACCGCCGAATGGATTGCAACCTTCCTTGTAGACCTCTCATCTGACTTATGTTCTTAGGAGGAGGCATGTCCATAATAGCTTGAACTTTTTCTGGATCGACTTCTATGCCTTTGGCTGAGATAATGTAACCCAAGAGTTTTCCAGAAGTGACTCCAAATGCACATTTCTTGGGATTAAGTCTGAGGCTAAACTGCTCCATGCGGTCAAGGATGGGACCCAAATCTGCAAGGTGAGTTCTTCGCTACATACTCTTGGCTAAAGTATCATCTACATAGTCCTCCATAGTTTTGTGCATCATATCATGGAAGATAGTAGTAACAGCTCTCTGATATGTTGCTCTGGCGTTCTTAAGCCCAAAAGGCATAACATTCCAGCAGAAAGTACCCCAAGCACATGTGAAGGTGGTTTTTTCTTGGTCTTCTGGTGCAATTTTAATTTGGTTATAGCTAGAGAAGCCATCCATCAAGGAGTACATCTCATATCCTGCTGTCATGTCTACTAGTATATCAATATTAGGCAGTGGGAAATCATCTTTTGGACATACCTTATTGAGATCTCTGAAATCTGTACACACACGAATGGACTTATCATGTTTAGTAACTGGAACAATGTTTGAAATCCATTCGGCATAATCAATTGCTCTTATGAAACCAGCTTTAAGGAGCTTTTCTAGTTCAGTTTTAACCAATAGTGCCACATGAGGGTGCATCTTTCGAAGCTTCTGCTTAATAGGTTTGACATCTGGTGCAATGGACAAATGATGCATGATTAGATTGGGATCCAATCCAGGCATATCAGAATAACCCCATGCAAAGTTTATTTTCTTGCGTTGGAAGAATCTAGTGAACTCTTCTTTTTCTTCAGCAGATAATGACTGTGCTAAATGTATAATCTATGGAGTAGCCTCAGTGCCCAAGTTCACCGGCTGTGTCGGTTCAATCAGAACTGATGATCTTTCCTGAAAATGGCTTGGTAGAGTATCAAGTATCTCATCCTTGGGCGCCTCAGAGAGGTTTTCACCCTCAGATACATCTTTTATTTTTACTATTTTTGGCTCTGATACTGCCACAAAGTGGTTTTCACCATCAGAGCTCTTATTTTTTCTATTTTTTATTTTTTGACTAAGATACTTGATATCCCCTTCTGTCATGCTGATGCTGTATTCGTTGGTGGAAGACATTACAGGTTCGAGAGCATGGAGGTAACAGGCTAGTTCATAATCATTCTAGAACGTAAGGACTTCATTGGATGCGAGAGGGGAGTTCCAGTTTATTAGATCAGGATGGTGGAGTGAAAGGGAAGTAGTGGCTGGTTCAACTGCGTTCATGGTATAACCCTCAAAAGCGTTAACAAGCAAGTCAAGAGCTAGAGCAGTCTCGTCCAGAGGAGTGTTCGAATTCCTATGAGATCCTACGTCGAAAGCAAAAGACAAGTCGACATCTACAACATCAAATTCTTGTGTTCTAGCGCCAGACCCTTCACCTACTTCGAGGAGTCTTTCATACTCATGAACAGTATCTATGTCTACATCATAAGTGGCATCGGATGTAGAGTCGAACTCATATTCATGTGAGTCCGTACTTGATGTAGGAATTTCATTAGCAGCATCATTAGTCTCATTATTATTCCTTCTGTCATTGACAGCTTGCTGAAGTTGTTCTTGTTCATAGTATTTTTGAAAATATGGTGGCCTATATTGCTCACCTGTAAAATTGGGATCATCATTTAATGCTGCTTTCCATTCCTCATATGTAACTTGATGTACTGAAGAAGTTTTCTCAGAATCAGCCTCAGAGCACGTCTCAGTATCAGTCTCTACCAGATGAACAGGTATGATAGGCTCATCAGGTTCAGCAAGGAGTTTCACAATATCCAAAGGGATAGGATACGGAAATGTATCTTCATCAGAGCTATTTTCTGGATTCATCTTTGGAGTGGTATCTTCAATTTCTTGTTCATGCTCAGGTTCAAGCTTGGAATCAGACATAGGAGCCAACATAAATGTCTTGGTCCCCAAATGAAAGGGAGTCTTTTTAAAGCCTAAGCCAGTAGTGTCCTTTGGGCTACGACCTACAGCTTCAATAGGCTTCAACAATCCATTATCGTTTACCCCTATAGGACCACTTCCCTTGTATCCAAAGCGCTTCATGATTTTGAAACCTTCACTATAAGGTTCTTGTTCTAACTCTGGAGGAGTAGTTGTTTCAGATATCTCCTTTCCTTTATAGATCCAAGCTTTGATAGCTCTTTCTTCATCTTCATCTTCTAAAGGTATGGAGGCTCGCACAAAAGCACCATCATAGATTGTTTGAGGAAGATTATCAGAAAGTCCATGAGTTTCCGAAGGTTTCCCATAGAGGCATGGAGAGGGAGGTAAAGCTGCTAGAGATAGCATAGGTTCTATTTGATATTCTCCCATGCCCGTATCTTTAATTTTCAAAGTTTGCTCCATTTCTCTAAGCTTAGTGTCATAGAACTCAGTGGAGTCCCTATTGGCAGGAACAAAGCTATCTGTAGTTTGCATGAGAGTATTACAAGAGAGATTGGTGTTTGCGGGTACAGTGACTTCCGCCCTGTGAAATGGGAACTTGATGCATTGATGATATGTGGATGGAACAGCCTGCATCTCATGAATCCAAGGCCTACTCAACAAAATATTATATGCTAAAGGAATGTCGAGCACTTGGAAAGTAACATCTCTCTCAACAGGACCTACGCGGATAGGTAGCACAACTAAACCCTGGGACTTGCGTTCTTCTTCATCATAAGCTTTTATGGTAATCGTCTTACGGGAGTCTATGCAGTCCTTATCATAACCTAGCTGGGTGAGCAATGTAGCAGAACAAATGTTAAGACCAGCGCCATTATCAATAAGCACATGACGGACACGTTTGGGACCTATCATAACCTCTATGTGTAAGGGAGCATTATGCGGGTGGTTCAAAGAATGATCATCTTCCTCTGAGAAGGACAAATAATGCGGTGAGGTCAAGTGACCCACCATAGATTGGAACCGGTTTAGATCAAGATCCTTGGGGACATTTGCTTCAGCGAGGGCTTTATCCAAAATTTGCCTATGAGCAGGCGAGATTTTTAACAACTCAAAAATAGTAATCTGAGCATTGGTTCGCTGGAGTTGATCTAAGATACTATAACTAGTAACACTAGATGTGGGAGTCAATTTAGAAGCTTTATTGGTAGGGCCAGTGGTAATCTTATCCATCGTTTGTTTCAGAGAAACCTTGTCTGTGCTTTGTCTCGAAGTATCCTTGTCTACAGTTTACTTCAGAGGATCAGGACCTTTCAAAACAACTCTTCCACGTGATCGAGTGACAACAGTTGCACAATCTTGAGTTTGTTTAGATTCAGATGAACAAGATGTGGAATTTCATAAGATGAAAGGAACTCTAGGCTTGGGAGCATCACCACTCCCCTTAAAAGTGATCACATCACAATATTCAACTCCCATAGGTTCAATCATGTTAATAACATTATCGGTAGAAGGGTAAGTGTAATTCACCTTAGCATTGTTGTTCTTAGTTGTAGAAGACTCTCCTTTCTCATGAGGAGGAAAAGGATCTTTAAATGCCTGATGATCAGAATTCTTATTATGACCATCCACAACAATATCACCGCTGTCAATCAAATCTTGAACTTTATGTCTCAACTGAAGACAAGTGGATGTCTTATGACCAATATTTTGATGATAGTCACAATAATCATTGTCATTCCACCAGTGAGGTCTTGGTTGTGGGTCATAAGTTTGCTTGCCCAAAGGAGTGAGAATCTGATTTTGTATGAGAGTTTTAAAGACTACATCAAGAGGCTCTCCCAAAGAAGTGAAATTGCGCTTAGGTCGAGGAGCCCACGGTTTATTTTTAGAAAATCTTGAACTGTGCTGATTATCTGTTGTATTCTTTTCGACAGCCTTAGCCACTTGTATGCTAGAAGTAAGATTAAAGACAGGCTTTGAAGGCTTTGCGGTGACATTATCGACCACTCCATCATTTACCACCTCTCTATTCTTGTTTACAGACTTCCCTTTATCCTTGTTCGTTGAGAATCCTTGTTTATTGTCTTTATTCAGAATTAATTCTCCCTTTTTGACCATAAAGGCTTCTATCCTCACAGCTTGTTTGATCATGCTGTCAAATGTCAAAGGACCTTGTAATTGTACTTGATATCCAAAGTTTGGAAGAAGGTTGTCTAAAAAGATATCAAGTTTCTCAGATTCAGCCAATTTACGAGGATACTTTGTACAAAGTTGTCTCCACCTCTGGAGAAAAGACAAGAAAGGTTCTCCCTATCGTTGTTTCAAATTACACAAGTCATGAATATTGACAGGGTGTTGGATGTTGTGAGAATAATGCTGAAGAAAAAGATTGGCAATCTCGTCAAAAGTTTGAATACCAGGATGTAACTGGCAAAACCATTCCATAGCTGGCCCACCCAAGCTGCGGGGGAAGAGTCTCATAAGATACGTTTGATCGTGCATGAATTCCATGGATAGCGCACCAAACTCTCTTAGATGATCTTGAGGATCAGTTGTACCCATGTACTTGTCATATTTGGGTAACTCTACTCCTCTTGGAAAAGGAGGCATGTAAACATTCTTATCAAAAGGAAAAGGACATATATTCTCCAATGTAAATTGTTGTGTGGGCTTATCCTTTTCTTTTGTTAGTTGAGTAATTTGATCTTGCATACTTTGAATCATCTTTTGTAGCTTAGCGGTTTCAGTTTCTTCTTCTTTAGCTACAATAGTTTCCACTTGGAAATTCGAAGGTAGTTTGGCTCCTTGCTTAGCCAACTCAAGAAAATACTTTTCCTTATCTTCCAAAAGAATAATTTCCATCATTTTAATGAGATTCTTGTTAGCTTTCATAGCATTTATATCATTCTGAGTAATTACATCATCCTCATTACCAAGAGTCTCATATATGCTTTGTGTGTGATCTTGTTGATCATCTTGATTTTGATCATAAGGAGGAGGGCGATAGTTATATGCTTCTTGTTGATCAGCTTGAGTTTTGTTGCGAGATTGATCGTCATTATGAGACTGATTGTGATGAGTCTGATTTTGGTCATGAGAAGATTGACCATGGTATTGATTATAAGTTTGACCGTATTGGCTTGATTGAAAGTCAAATGGGTTCTTGGTTCCTATCTTGTCAAGATGAATTTGTGTTGCAATTGAAGCTTCAGTAAAGTGATGAGAACGATGTCGAATAGGTGCAGCCAATGTAACTTTTGGTGTGTGAATAGCTTCAGATGAATCACTATTTTCAGTGGGATCAATAGTTTCAATAATGGGTTCCGTCCGAGGAAATGATCTCCCAAAGCCACAAAACAATGAATTGTTTTGAAAATAAGAGTTGTCTTGTTCTTGGCGTGACGAACTAGATTGCGAAAATAAAGGATTAAAGCACTCTTGGAAAACCGGAGAAGATGTCTGAGACAAATTATCTTGTGGAGTGCTTAATGACGAATTTGAAGAACTCTTACAAAGTTCAGACTTCTCAACAAATTGGAAATGACCTATGTTTTGATTATGAGATTTACTTTGACCTTGATCAGCGTTCTGAATAGGATAAGTCTTACCACTTCGAGTCGTGACAGTCATAGATGAAGATGTAATGAGCAAAGATTCGGGATAAAGCTAGGTTCTATCTCTAAGATAATGAAAAAGAGATAAATGGCTAGAACAGCCAAGATGCAAGATGGACCTGGTACGAATTGTCAAAAAGAGATGGCTAGAACAGCCGAGATAAGACAACCGCAAAGCGAGGTACAAAAGGCATAAAGAGATAAGATGAATAGATAAGAGACAACATGAACCAAAGCAAAGGTCAATCGATTCCTAACTCAACACAACCAGTTTCTGACGGTAAACAACAAGGAAGCAAAAAAAATAGACCCCAGACAAAAAGCAGACCAGATAAAAAGTCAAACAGTGAACTGCAAATAGGTCTCTATTTTGGAAAACTGCGCTACAGGTTCGCGCGAGAAAATGCCTGACCACGCGATAAAATGACAACTCGCGCGAGAGAACATAGAACTTCGCGCGAGAAAATACAATCTCGCGCAAGGAAGTGCTCTGAAGCTAAAAGCTCGCGCGGGAAACAGACAAAATCTGACAGTTTTGATGCAATTTTCAAAGTTTGAGTTGAATTTTGAGGTACAGTCTGAACTGATGTCTGACAGAAAATCCGATTTCCTGACAGGTTGACAAAATTGTTTAATCAACACACTCGTTTTAGGATTCTAAGCATTCATTTAAAGACACAATGGTTTTAGATCAAGCACTTGTGAAGCAAAAAGTAGTCATTAACAGACCTATCAAGGACAAAGCAACTTGATAGCATCAGGGAAGTCTTTGTTTGATAATGTATGGACAATGTTTAAGACTCAATAACAAGCACATAGCCTAGTCCTACAAAAAAAATGGTGAGAAGCCAAAACCTTTGCCCCATTGCTTGAATGCATACGTGCACCTCACACAGCCATGTCACCCCCTAGAGGGCGCCCATGTTTTCGGTGTTTCCAAGGACTCAACGGTGTACGTTCAAAGGTTACCCTTGTAGCAGGGGCCAGTGTCGTAACCGCCTCCAAACGTCCAGGTGTATGCCTATGATGGGAATCTGTGTATGATAAACATACGGAGAGATTCTTCCCCCTCCTTGCGCAAAGATAATGACTCCTTTCGGAGATGAACCGGGTAGGCCACTAGCTAAGAAGGTTTTTTACTAGGCTTCCGTTCACAATAACCTTTGGTGCCCCTGATACAGGGTTGAGGCCTCACAGCCACACCAACACCTGAAAATCACACACCCCCACAAGCAGGGCTTGGAGCGGCGCCGCTCAGTGTAATAGACAGGGCCTTTCCATGATGATCGTCAAAGTCATGAAAAGGAAGTTACCATGGTTTTGGAGTCTTTAGACTCAACAAAACTTTCTTTATTATAGTGAGGTGGAATCACCGGCAATAGGTGTGTACTCACTTGGGTTGTTCCCGGAGGTTCAATACCGGCAGGCCCTCTAAAGGTGACACTAGACTTGGTTTAGATTCGGGAGTCTGATTTTCTGATTCTCCCAAAGGGAGAAGAGCATACTTCTCTATCCCGTTTCCTCACCCAAACACATCAAGAAAGTTCATCACTGAGTTAGTTTCACCTCACCAAATCTATACGCTTTTGGGTTTCTGATTCTCTCTCAAGGAGAGAAGAGCATAATTCCCTGACGAATAGAAATGTTAAAGATTCACTAACTTTCTCCGCTTCCCCAAGAATTCATCATATTAGTAAGATCATTAGAATTCCGGATTCATTCATGGTCATCACCTCCATGTAATGAAGAGCCAAAATTCCTACTCACTATCGAAATTCTCAAGAAATTTTAACGGAGTCCTATTTATACTATGTGATTAAAAGCAGGAAAAAAACCACAACGTTTTAGCGATCTTCAATTATTCGTCCTGCAATCAAACCATTAGTATGTTTTCAAATTCTTTGACAAGCGTCCTGCAGAAACTGTTAATGCTGTAAAATATCAGAGAGATAAAAATCAACAGTTATCAGAAGTTACCAGAAATTAAGAGCAGAAAGAACAAGAAAACTGGAAACTGGAAAAAAAACTGTAATATAACTTCGCACGAGAAAGTACAAATCTGCGTGAGAAAGTGTAGTATACGACGCGAGATAACTAAAATCTCACGCGAGGAAGTACTCCAGTGCGCGTGAGAAAGTGCAAACTCTGGGGCGAGACAGTGAAATTTCGTGCGAAAGAGTGCTACAGGAGCAAAACTTCGCGCGGGACGCTCTGGATTCTCGCGCGAAGATCCGTACACAGACAGTACGGACGCACAGCAGAGCAAAATTTCCTGTCAGAAAAAAAATGATAATGAGGCCAGAAATTGATCTTTCTGCCCCACGGTGGGTGCCAAAATGTGTGTGCTTGAATGTGACCTCTAAATCAACCACATACGCAACATAGTCATTACTCCTATGGTCAAATTACGAAGAGAATATGAATTATTCAATCCGAAATTTGTGAGGAAGCGACCTGTTGCCTCCTATGCAGGCGGGGGTGTATAATCGCTCTCAGATTGGAGAACCAACAACCATCAGACCGCTACTACAATGGAGGATTTTCCAAGAAAGCCATAAAGATGATATGCAAAGCTAGAATCAAACTAAGATGAATGCAATTAATCTAAGAATACTTGAAAGAAGATATGAAATGCAGATTTTTTTTAGTTGATTTTGGAATAAAAATGATCTTAATCTAAGAACAATTAAGCAAATTTAATTTAAATGAGAAATGCAATTACACTAGAATGAGAAATTAAACTAGTTGCAAATGAAAGCTTGAAATTCAATCAAAAATTCATTATAGTGCCTTTACTCTCAAAAATTGTCCCCCTGAATGAGAAAAAGAGGTCAAATAAAAAGAAGAGCCAAGAGGAGGAGGAAGAGTTTCTTGATTCGAAACTCCTGACCCTTCATATCCCTTTTTGGACAAATAAGCATGAATTACTTTATTAAAAGAATGGAAAATGCCACATGAGGACCTTTCGAATATCTCAAATTATTAATTCAAGAAAAAGGTGTCCATTCAAATAACAAGCAATTATTAATTCCTTTTTATGGGTAATTAGCTAAAGAGGGTGGTTTGATTTAATTTAATTTAAAGCGCATAGGACTTTACAATTAAATTAATGTATCATAGGGGTAATTTAGCCAATTAAGTCAAAGACTTTAGGAATTAATTTAGCATTTGATTATTGCAATTTATGGTCTTTGCAATTGACATCAAGTCAAATTAAGTCAGATAGGAGAGAGAAAATTACCTAGGGAACTAGGACTTTGGTGATGTAAAATCGAGATAATGCACCAAAATTGATGAAATTAAATAGGTGCCAATTTTGGGGTATTACAGGTTGCACTTTAGTAGTCTTTGAATAGTTTGTGGTATCTCAGGTATTATAGTAGTATGTCCACCCATAGGTCATATCATAGGAGTTCACAACATATGCCAAGTATGCTTATGAGATTAGAGCAAGATGGGGAATGAGGTTGGTGGAGGCTAATACACTATACGACTTGACCATTGTGAGGAGGGCTTGGTGGGACTACCTAGAGGCTGTTGCAGATGCCAGGATGACACCAGATTACAGAGAGCATTTTTATCATCACTTATTTCCTTGAGAGCATTTTTGGTGCATTACCACATAGGAGGTAATGTTGGCAAAGGAGTAATGATGTCCAAATGCAAAATGCACCCTAGGACTTAGTCACTGGATTTTATTTTGAAAATTATCATCTTGAGCATTTGTGGGACATCATAGCTGATATAATTCTCATTGGTGCTACTATGACCATGAGAATATGAATATGGCATATATTGGATAAATGTGAGAAACTAATGCAAGTACCAAGGTATAAAATCTAAGATGACCTGAGGATCATTTCTAGTTGATGTTGCAAGTAACCATAAGCATCAAGGAAGGAGAGGCCAAGATGACCTCAATGGTTTTTGTGTAAACAAATAGAATAAAAGACAAGGAGATAGTTTAAGACCTCACCTTAGTATTCATATAAAAAGAGTCAAGGTATGTGTGGCATTCACATCAAGATGGAGGCTCTAACCATAGTCACCCAATTTATTGGATATTTTAGGATCATCAGGACCACATCAACAAGCAGAAGATAAATAAAATTATTATGCCCCAGTTTATGTTCCTCTAGTCATTTTAGATGTCATCAAGCTGCATAGAAAGGGATAATTAAGAAATCAAATGATAACAAATAGCATACCAAGAAAATTCACAATCTTTCTTGCTTCTTTAGTCATTTAGACATCGTCAAGTTGCAATAGAGATGTTATCAACATCAAATCAGGAAGTTTTGGGTATTGTTTATGTTTTGCATTCTAGCTTGTTGAAGTGTGTAGTGTTAAGAAATATTGTTTGATTGTTCAATCTTTTGGTTCATTTTCCTTGATGATTTAAGCTTATCTGATAAGTGTTGAGGAACATTGTTTGATGATGCCTTCACATAGTGGGGTGTTGAGAAACACTGTTGTGTTTGTTAGTGATGAACCTTTTAGTGGTTTTTGAAAAATTGACTCTAATTATCTTTGGATGTCTAATTGTTGTAAAAGAAAACTTCCCCCTAGCTAGACTTCAATGTCCTATGAAGAAGATAAAGACCAATTCCAATCCATGGTAGTATTGTGTGAATCAAATGATTTATCATGAAAGTGACTGAAGGCTATGTGCCAACTGAAGCAAGTGAAGAATGCCAAGACTCATGTTGATAGATGGAATGCTTGAGTATAAGAGGTGCCTATTTACCAGGTTTTCACCACTTGGCAGAGATTCTATTTTTGCTACCAAGGAACCTATTTACCAAGTTTTCACCAAGGCACTTTGTTCATTTTTCAATTATTTTGATTTTTTTATTTTTTTAAATTTTAATTTTTTTTTGTTGATGCATCAAAGAGCATGTTTGCCAAGTTTTCACTAACATGATCATTTTTTTAAGACTTTTTCCAATTTTTATGATTTATTAGGACTTTTAGGTATTTACATGTTCCTAGATACAAAGAATGCTCAGGTGTAGAACTTTATCAGATGGAGTGTGTTGATGGGGTCACGAAGCTAGTCTCCTTCTGGTGTAGAGAGTCAATAGGCATCAAAGCCAAATGTTGTAGTGATAATGTATGGACCCAACCAGTTAGGCTCAAACTTCCCCTTCTATTCCCAATGTGACTGGTTGTGGGGATTTTCTCTCAACACAAGGTCACCAACCTAAAGCTCTCATAGTTTGAACTATTTATTGTACCCTCTTGACATCCTCTTTTGATATGCTCTCAGGTGATCAAATGCCACTTACCAACATTTATCTAGAAGTTCCATCTCTTACAATCTGTATATTTTGTAATCTTCATCAGGGATAAGCTAGTGTAAAGAAACTCTCACAGACGGGAGTTCTACTTCAATGGGTAAAACATCTTCTATACCATACACTAGAGAAAAAGATGTTTCTCCAATAGGTATTTGAATTCTGGTGTGGTAAGCCCAAAAATGTTGGATTGAGCTACAAGTGCAATTCCTTTCTTGACTTACTGATAGTGTGATGCAAGATTTTAAGAAGATTTTTATTGGAGGCTTTGGCCTGACCATTGCCTTGTGGGTAGTAGATTGAAAAATTGTATTGTTTGATCTTGAATTTATTACAGAGCTCAAAGATATCACTATTCTTAAATTGTCTTATATTGTTAGTTATGACAGAGGAGGGGATACTATATCAGTAGATATTGTAATTCAAAATAAATAGAACAACCTATTTTCCTGCTGTAGTGATGAGTGGGAATAATTCAACCCACTTGGTGAAGTATTCCCTGGTTCTTATAATGAATTTGTGTCCATTTGAGGAGGACATATATATCTACTCAATGAGATCAAATGCCCATTATTGAAAGGGTCAGTGTGTAATAAAAGGAATAATCTCCCTAGTTGAAGCGTGTATGAGATTTCCATTTAGGTGACATTTCTTGCAAGCTCTTGAGTACCTTTTTGCCTCCTTTTCCATGTCTAGCCAATAGTACCCATCTCTCTATAGTTTGTGAGCTAAGGTCAAACCGTTAGAATGAGATCCAAATATGCCCACATGAACTTCAGCTAATGCACATTTACACTCCTCTTTTTCTAAACACCTATGCAAATTTCCATATAAATCTCTCCTATATAGGTCATTAGTGATGATGGCATACCATGAGGAGTTGTAGATATGTCTTCTTTCTTTTTTGGATAAGCTATTAGGGATAATTCAGTCTCAGAGGTATGAGTAGACATGGCTATATCATGAGGAATCTTATCCTACAATGATACATATGATTTGGGAATTAGGTGAGTTTTAGGCCTGGTAATGGAGTTCTTCCACTAGGAACTCATAAAGGAAATCTTCACCTTACTGGGGTGAGGAAGCTAGAGTAGCAATTGCATCAGTGGCTCTTTTCTCTATCCTTGGGATCTGCTAGAATGTGACAAAAATGAAGTGTTTCATGAAATCATCAATCATTCATTTGTATGGTATGAGTTTATCATCCCTTGTCTAATACACGCCATTGATTTAGTTGATCACCAAATAAGAATCACCATGGATATGCAACTCAGAGATGTTCCATTCAAGAGCCAATTTCATCCCATTGACTAAGGCTTCATATTTAGCAAAAAAAATTTAACAAGGAAAATAGATCTTGTATGTCATAGGGATAGAGTAGCTTTGAGGAGTGATAAACAACACATCTTCTCCTAAAAATTTTTGTGTAAACAAACCATCAAAGAACATCTTCTAGGACTTGTGAGTGATGTGCATGTTAGAGCCATCTGGGAACTCCATGTTGATATATAGGTTAGTCCTCTTGTAGTGGAGCTTCAGCCAACTTATCTGCAATTGCTTGGCCTTTGATAGCTTTTTGTTTAACATACTCAATGTCGAACTCACTAAGGATCATGACCCACTTAGCCAGCCTACCATTCAAGGTGGCTTTACTTAGGAGATACTTGAGTAGGTCTATTTTAGTGATCAATTATATAGGGTGTGCTAGAATGTAATTTCTTAGTTTCTGTGATGCAAAGACCATTGCTAGAAAACCTTTCTCAATCACTAAGTAGTTCATTTCATAAGATAATAGAGTTCTAATGATGTAGTAGATGGCATGTTCCTTTATGTTCTCATCCTGTTGTGCAAGGAGTTCCCCTAGTGATGTAGTAGTCACTGACATATATAGAATCAGTGGCTTTCCCTGGATGGGATACATCAAGACTAGTGGATTTTCCATATATTCTTTGATTTGGTTGAAGTTTTTGCCACATACTTCATCCCATTGATACATTACTCCCTTTCACAATGACTTTGTGAATGGTTGTGTTTTTTCCACCAATTGAGAGATGAATCTCCTGATTGACTGAATATTCCCTTGAAGAGTTCTCATTTGGATGATGTTATTTGGTGGTGGCATCTTAATAATGGCTTGTACTTTTGTAGGATCCACCTCAATCCCTTTTTCTAAGATAATGTACCCCAAAAAATTTCCAGATGTCACCCCGAATGCACATTTCTTTAGGTTCAACCTTAATCTAAACTACTCCATTATGTCTAGGATCTGGCCTAGATTGTGTAGATGTGCAAATCATTTTCTTGTTTTAACAATTGTGTCATCTAGATAGTCTTCCATGTTCTTGTAGATCATATCATGCAATATGGTTGTAACAACTCATTGGTAAGTTGCACATGTGTTCTTCAAACCAAATGGCATGACGTTCCAATAGAAGGTTCCCTAAACATAGGTGAATGTTGTTTTTTTTTGGTCTTATGAAGCAATTTTTATTTGATTATATCTGGAGAAACCATCCATTAAGGAATACATCTCATATCCAATTGTCATATCGATGATCATATCGATATTGGGTAGAGGGAAGTCATCCTTAGGAAATGCCCTATTGAGATCTCTAAAATTTTTGCACATGCAGATGGACTTGTTTTTTTTTGTTACAAGCACAAATTGGAGATCCATTCTACATATGCAATTTCTTTGATGAATCCATCTTTGACCAATTTTTCCAACTCAAATTTTACTAGGAGAACCACATGAGGATGCATCTTGCGGAGCTTTTGTTTAATAGGTTTGACTCCAGGTGCAATTGAGAGATGGTTCATTATGAGATCTGGATCCAATCCTAGCATGCCAGAGTAAGTCCATGTAAAGTTGATTTTCTTTTCTTGGAAGAACTGGGTGAGCTTTGTCAATTCTTCTATAGATAACAATTGTACCAAATGGATCACCTATGGATGTTTGTCAATCCCAATGTTCAATGACTATATTGGTCTATCAGAACTGAAGGTCATTCCTGGAAGTGACTTGGAAAGATATCATCTACCCCATCCTTTGGTACATCAAGGAGGTTTTCAACATCGGATGCATCTTTTCTTTTACTTTTTTCTATTCTAAAACAACCACAATGTGGTTTTCATCTTCATAAATTTTGTTTCTTTTCATTTTTAATTTATGACTAAGGTACTTGATATCTACTTCAGTCATATTCATGCTATTTTCACTAGTGGAAGAGGTCAAAAGTTCAACAACATTGAGGTAACAAGCCAAGGAATAGTCATTAGGAAAGGTAGGGATACAAGTGGCTCATTTTTTTGTGTCCGGTCAATAAGATCGAAATGTATGAGGGGTAATTCATTGGATGGTTCTAGGGAACTCACGATATGTTCATCATAACTCATGACTAGCAAGTCAAGATCTAAGACGTCACTTTGGAATAGAGTGTTTAGACCAAAAGGAATCTCATCATTGTTATCAAAATTCATGTTGGCTACATGCGTACCTAAGTCATTTGGTCTATCCCTAGGATGTGGATTCCTTTCACATGTTGTTCTAGTGTCTATTGCATCTGTTTGTTGGAGCCATGTCCTTAGAGGAACTATTTCAATCCTGGACCTTGAAAGGAATCTATTGATGTCATTGTTTATTCTCTCTAAGTGTATGTCTGGGAATACTCTTTCAGGTTCTACTTGGATCACATGGTTGTCCACTTCTACCTCATTTGTGTCCTGAGTTTCTATGTTAGAGAACCTATGAGTTGTTTGTAGTAGGATTTTTGGAGATCCACCATCTCCCCCAAGGTCCCAATTTTCTATAGCCCTTGCATTGGAGCTTTCCCCTTATTCAAATTGAGTGTCATATTTGTGTACCACATCAACTTTTATATCTATTGTATCATCCAAGAGTATGTCCCATTAATACTCATGCAAATTAGTTTGGCTATCATCAGACCTATCTATTTATTATGAAAGGGTTACAGGAGGTTCTTTATCCTCTCCCAATTTATTTCTTACTAGTTATCCTCCTTCTTGCATAGGTCTTCCCCTTTCATCTTCTTGTGATGACATAGGTAATTCATTGGGATCAATAAAATGGGGTAGATCTAGCACATGTGATATAGATACTAGTTGCCCCCATTTAGGGTGTCTATCCTCTAGTCTTTGGTTTAACTCATTCTCTTCTGTATCATAAGCTTGATCTTGCTCATGTTGAGCTATCATGTTTCTTCTGTTGGTGGACTTGGTGGACTTGGGTCAAGGATATTTTGATACCATTGTGGAAGGCATAGTCCTTCGTGATAATCAGGATCCTCTATTTCGATGTGTAGTATGCTTTTGAAAGGTAGATTTTTAGTTTTTTCTTCTTCCTCACTTTCTGAGTCAAATACAAGTCCTCCCCGATGATTGACAGGATGAAACTTGGCTTCTTTAAAACCAACACCAATTTTATCTCATGGATTCCTGAATTCTACATGAAGTGGTTCAACAAGTCCTATCTCATTCATGCCTAAAGGACCCTTCCCTTTATAATCCATCTTCTTCACCAGGTCATACCCTTTGCTATATTTATCAAGGGATATTTCACAATGTTTGACCTCATTCTCTTCAAGTTCTCTATATAGCCATTCTAGAATGGATTTCTCTTCATTTTTATCTTCAAGAGGTACATTGGCTTGAACGAAGATACCATCATAGATGACTTGAGCTGGTTTAGTTGATATTTCATTTCCTCTAAAGGTTTTACATAAGATCTAAGGGATGTGGGTAGTGATGTTAATGATAGGACAAGTTTGATCATGTACCCATCGATCCTTGTATCTTTGATTTTCAGCTTCTTCTCCATTTATTTCATTATATTTATTCTAGATTTAGATGTAGAGGCTTCCCTATTATGTGGGATAAGGGTATCAATTGATTGTTTCAGTGCATTGAAAACATAACTGGTGTCTACAGGAATGGTGACTTCAACACTATTGAAAGGGAACTTGATGCAGTGGTGATACATGGATGGAACAACTTGCATGTCATGGATCCATGGTTGACCCAATAAAATTTTGTATGCAAGTGGTAGATCTAGTACTTGGTATATGGCCTCTCTTTCAATAGGTCCCACTCTGATAGGTAGACACATGATACCTTTGGAAGATCTCTCTTGCTCATCATAGGCTTTTATTGTGATCTTCTTTAGATCAATAGAAGATTTTGAGAAGCCCAATTGTTCTATCAATGTATAAGTATAGATGTTAAACCTTGTGCCTCCATATATTAACACTCATTTGACCTGACACATGTGGATCATGACTTCAATGTGCAGGGGGTGATTATGCGGGTGACTCAAAGAATTATCATCTTCTTCCAAAATTAGCAGGCAATGTGGTGAGGTCAAATGACCACATCATGGATTGGAACTGATCTAAGTCCAAGTCCTTAAGGACATTAGGGGATGACAAGGCATTATCCAAAATTTCTTTGTGAGTTGGAGATATTTTGAGCAACTCAAAGATTGATATATGAGCAATCATCTTTTATAATTGCTCGATGATGTTGTAGTCAACAACATGTGATGAAACCAACTATTTAGAATTTGATGACTTAGAAATGGTTGTATTAATTTTTTGGTTGATGTGGAAGGTTTGGATGATCCTAATTGATTTCCAAAGGTGGAAGGTCATGCTCCTCTTGGGGCGACCGTTTCTTGTGCTCAAGTCATAGTGTTAGCAGCTCTAGACTCTCTCTCTTCTTTCTTGATGATAATGACATTGCAATGTTCAAAAGAGACTAGCTCAAGCATATGGATGAAATTGTTATCATTAGTGCCATATGTGTGATTAATTTGGGAACCTTCCTTTGGTTTGGAACTTTCCCTTTTATCATACTTGGGTAAGGGGTCCTTAAATGCCTTGTGATTAGTGTTTGTGGTGTGATTGTCAACCAAGATCACATCGTTATCAATGAGATCTTGGATCTCATGCTTGAGTCTCATGCAGTTCTCAGTCTTATGTCCCTTGTTTCTATGAAAATCATAGTATTCATTATCATTTCACCATTTTGGTTTAACTTCAGGTTCATATGGTCTAGAATTGTCTGGAAAAGTGATCAATTGATTTGTCAGAAGATTTTTGAGTGTTGATTCATATGACTCCTCTAGAGGAGCAAAGGTACGCTTGTGTTTGGCCCAAGGTTTCTCTTTTAGAAGATTTCTTGTCCCTTTTGAAGGTGCTTAAGTGGTAGTCTCAATATGTTTTAGGGCCTTTGTGTTGCTTGTCAAATTAAATACTATTGGTTTTGGTAGGGGAGTAACCTAGTAAACCACCCCATCATTTACCACATTTTTATTCTTGTTCCAATACTTATTCTTATCTTTGGAATTGGAATAATATTTTTTCTCTTTGTAAAGGGTGATCTCACCCTTTATAACAAGAAAATCTTCTATTTTTAGTGCATTCTTCACCAACCTGTCAAAGGTATCTAGGTCTTGCAACTGAATAGGAAAACTCAACTCAGGGATCAGCGCACTAGTGAATATATCCATCTTCTCAAATTTAGGTATGAGACATGGATATCGAGAAAATACTTTCCTCCATCACTAGTGAAATGTCAGAAAAGGCTCTCTCATTTGTTGCTTTGTATTGCACAAATGAATCATTGTGATGGGATGCTGGATGTTATAGGAATAGTGTTGTAGAAATAGCTCAATGAGTTCAACAAAAGTTTTATTCCAGTGGGTAACTTTAAAAACTACTCGATAGCCTGACCACCTAGCACTAGTACAAAAACAACAATATATGACTAAATAAACTACTAAAAATTCTAGATAAATGACTAAACTTAGTCATGTAACCATTAGTATTTTATTGTCAGTCATTTATCTCGTGACCAAATTTATGACTAAACTATTTTAGTCATTGATTTAGTCTTGCTAGTGATTTATTTAGTCATATATTTAGTCATTAATTTAGTCATTTATTTAGTCATTTATTTAATCATTTATTTAGTCTTTAATTTAGTCATATATTTAGTCATTAATTTAATCACATATTTAGTCATTAATTTAGTCATATATTAATTCATTAATTTAATCATTAATTTAGTCATATATTTAGTCATTAATTTAGTCATATATTTAGTCATGTATTTAGTCATGTATTTAGTCATTAATTTAGTCATATCCCTAAACCCTTTATAACAAGAAAATCTTCTATTTTTAGTGCATTCTTCACCAACCTGTCGAAGGTATCTAGGTCTTGCAACTGAATAGGAAAACTCAACTCAGGGATCAATGAACTAGTGAATATATCCATCTTCTCAGATTCAGGTATGAGACATGGATATCGAGAAAATACTTTCCTACATCGCTAGTGAAATGTCAAAAAAGGCTCTCTCATTTGTTGCTTTGTATTGCACAAATGAGTCATTGTGATGGGATGATGGATGTTATAGGAATAGTGTTGCAGAAACAGCTCGATGAGTTCATCAAAAGTTTTATTCCAGTGGGTAACTTTAAAAACTACTTAATAGCCTGACCACCTAGCACTAGTACAAAAACAACAATATATGACTAAATAAACTACTAAAAATTGTAGATAAATGACTAAACTTAGTCATGTGACCATTAGTATTTTATTGCCGGTCATTTATCTCGTGACCAAATTTATGACTAAACTATTTTAGTCATTGATTTGCATTGATTTAGCCATGCTAGTGATTTATTTAGTCTTTAATTTAGTCATATATTTAGTCATTAATTTAGTCACATATTTAGTTATTAATTAGTCACATATTTAGTCATTAATTTAGTCTTATATTAAGTCATTTATTTAGTCATTAATTTAGTCATATATTTAGTCATTAATTTAGTCGTATATTTAGTCATTAATTTAGTAATTTATTTAGTCATTAATTTAGTCATATTAGGGCATGATGGAATCAAACCACCATCCTCTTTCTTGTAAAGCAAGTGCTCTTCCATTGAGCTAGTACCCTTTAAATTGTGGCATGATGCAGAATGTAAATAATTTTGTGTTACAACATTTTAAAGGCTTCTCTAAGGAAAATCAAAAGAAATGTTTTCTGGTATGAGTCAACTAATAAGAAATGAATTTTCAGATATATTTCAATTGGTAATAAGGTACAATGATATCTTTGCAAATTTAGTTGTAAATAAGGTTGTCAATTCACACAAAGTTCTCAAATTAGAATATCTTTCAAACATTCTGCAATTATTCTATCAAATAGTTCACATACCTTTTCTCTGCTTCCACATTCAACATACATATCTACCAAGGCAATCACAACTATAACATCTGATAAAAATCCCCCTTCCCTTATGCTTTGATAGATGTCCATACCCTATTCCAAATCTCTCAATTCTGCAATGACTGCAGTCCATGAGGTGACATCTCATTGAGTCATTTTGTCAAATAGTTATCATGTTGAAGGGCTATGTGGAAGGAGGCATAGCCTCAGTAGTAATAGTAAATAGTTGTAACAATAAATATATAATAAGTCATATATGTACCACTAAACATTGTCAGTCGACAGCCTGCCAAAAATACAGTGGTATGTTACTAAAATGATATAAATGATAGATTGTTTATGCAAATAAATTATGTACTATATTATGGATGCATCATATTTAGGGGGAGAGGATTCAATACTTGAACACATTCCAATGGTTGTGATAGCAGTTGTTGATTTAATACCCACACTTATTAATTTAATACCTGCAACCATTAATTTAATGTCCAATACTTTTCACAGCATTACACCAATAGTTGTAACTTTAAAGTTGTTAATGTTGATGATGACTACCCATAATTGAATGGAATGTGTCCTTTATTATAACAACCACCAATCCTCATACAAAGAAAAACAAATTTTAAAAAAAAATACTTGAATTGAATTTAATAGGTAAAAGAGACTTTTAGACCATGTATCATTTAATGCACTTTTAATTGTTCTGTCAAGAAGGATCTTAGTTCTTACTTTTTGTTGGTACCCATATAGACCCCAAAAATAAACTTTCAAGTTTAGGGTCTTGAACCTCTCTGAACTACTTCGAACCAAGGTTCAAAGAGGTTCGAAGTGGTTTAGTTTGCATAAGAGGATTCATAGGTTTAGAGGTTTAGGTTCAAGTGCAAGTTCAGAGATTCAGAATTAAGTTCATTGGTTCAGTATGTTCAAAGCGCAGGTTCAACCAAAGAGCACTATTCTTAGTAATGTGGGCCTAATTGAGAGGTTCAAATTCAAGGGTTCTTCGATTCCCCAATTTCCCATGCTAGTGACAAATTATGTTTAAAAAATTGTGATCCTCTTGTAACTCATCACGAGTCCTTGTATGGAGCTCCTCAATTTAATAGAGATGAATGTGCAAATGATTGGTGACATGGTTCAAGTATAAAATGGTGTGGCGATCTTTGGATAGAGATGAAATACAAAGGAGATTCACAAAACTATGTTCTTGGTGCATGTAACAGGTGTGATCTCATCTGTGATTAATGTGTGAAACATTATGATGTTTATTTGTTCGCAAGAATTATAATGGATTGGCCATCGCGTTAGAGCTCTATTTTCTATTGGAGCACTTTTATGGATATTTTCTTGGTTTACATTATATCTTTTTCCAAGCCATATGTAAAGCTCAAACTTGATAAGTGGGGAACATGCAATCTTGAAAGCCATTTCAAAGGCCGCTATCATGAAAGAAATCAGGAGAAATGATCCATGGATATGCAAGGAACGAAGTGAAGAAAAGGCTCAACCTAATCCAAAAGCTTGGGTCCAGCCCTTCTTGCGTAACCGCCAACACGCAGACTGCCTGAATTTCAAACTCATGATTGTAGGTGATGGAAGCACTGGAAACATCTGTTGGCATCATACATTTTAAAATGAATATTGATATTCCATCTAATGTACCCAATGAAGGCTCTCAATGCTTTTCTATTGCATGTTAAACAATGAGAACACAACATTAATGAGGCAACAATCAACCATATGCCAATAGGAAAACATGCATGCAAATGAATAGATTATACCACTTAGATCTCATGGTTGTAGAAGATGAATGCATCTATTTGGAGCCAAGGAAATATATATTTAACATAAATGGCCTAACATTTCTATATGTTATCAGGTGGGTCATGTTTTGAATGAAAAATAGATCAAGATTTGTTGAAATCAAATGCTTGACTGCCCCAAAAAAATAGTCTCAGTGCAGGGGGCATAACTTCCAATTTCACCATTGGATCATGCTCAGTTTTGGATATATTTCTAAAACCTAGTTTTCCAGATTCTCACCGGAGAGATCATCGAAATTCTATTTGGTTCACAAGATATGAATGACTGTGTACAATATTGTCAAATCTGTCATTTATTTTTAAACGTGGAAGCATAAATATTAGAAATCTATATGATAAGGTGGAGACATTAAAACATTTGATAATTTTTAAATTATTATAATGTTCTAATATTCTTCTGGACAAGTGTTATGGGAAGGAGAAAAAGATGAAATATTTCAAGAATCAGTTATGTAACTGAAAAGTGACCAAAAATAGAGGGGCTTTCTTGGAGAGTGATTATAAATTGTAACTTTTGCAAAGGAATGAGGGGTCGGTTATTTTCCACCTTTTGGCTGGAGACTTTGGGCTACTGGTAGAGGGTTTTTATTTTCTAGTTTTAGTTTGTAATTGCAGGGAGAAAGAAATGAGATTTTATTTTCAAATTGTAATTTGTGAGTGCGGGAATAAGAAGATCTGTGTCATCTTTTTGCATGTTCAAAGAAGAAAGATAAATATATATCAGATGTTTGAGTCTAAATGTTTGTCTTTTGATTGAAATCAATCTTTGAATTGATCCGGTTGTCTCTGAATTTAATTTTGTCTTATTTAATTACAATACATATTTGTTATTTGGTCTTTGAGCCTTGGTCATTTGTGTATTTGGAAGAGAATTTTATGCCTTCCTTCTTGCATTTTCTCTATTTTTTAGGGTTTCCATAAGTGGACTTTGTGTCACTTATCCAGTGCTCTTAGTTTTTCTTTTCTTTCTCATCTATTATGTGTTTACGGGTAGATGTTAGTGTGCCTTTCATGCTTTCTGGTTAAAAACATTCATGTTTATAGTTTAGAAGATTCATTGCAAATCTTACAAGGGAGTTGTACATTATTAAAATTTAGAGGGTGCTTGCACAAACCCATTACAAAGTGACCCAACTGTTAGTGGCTTATAGTATCTCCATGTTTGGGCAAATAAGGGTTATTCTAAAGGTTTTATTGGAAGACAAATATGTTCACTAACACTTGTACAATGGACCACTTTCCATTTTCATAAGTAACGAGGTATGAAAAGATAACACTAGATGGGACATCATAAGTACCATCTGAATACACTCCCATGGAAACCCATGTACCTTGTAATGAATTGCAATCATTCAGATGATAAAATAATGGAAACCCTATGTGCAAATTATACAAATATAATGAGTTTTTCATAGTAGAAATTAAAATTTTCAAGATTTGATACCTTAGGTGAACCAAGTACCCAATCACGTATATGATCACAAGCAGCACTAGAAGTAGACAATGCAATAGAGAGCTTCCATGCCTTGATAATTGTAGCTCCATGCTACTGTACAGTTGTAATAAATTCCCTATTCAGCATGAAAAAGAGAATGGATGAATACTTTTTAACCACAAATTCAACTAGGATATTAAAGATATAACAATAATAATTCCAAAAAGCACATTGAACATAAAAGCTCGTAGTAATCCACAAAAGATGGTTGTATTTGTTTAGATTTTTACCATGCATCATTAGCAACAAGTTGTCACACTAGTTTCTCTCCAACTGTAGTTTCAACAACTGCATGGTTGACATCAAGATACTGACTTGAAGAGTGATTTCCTCAAATTATAACATTGTTCACATTACTAACAAGTACCTCTTGCCTTTGAAAGTAGTTTTGGGAACCTTGATTGAACTATTTGGAGGAATAAAAAATTGAACGAAATTCTTTGTGCCTCGAGCATTTACTATACCGAATGAGTTTTAAAACTTAATCCCTTGGAAGTAGTTTAATCAATTGTTACTCTCAAAGTTTATCTAAATTCTGTGTTTGTAAACTAGATTAGTTTAATCAATTGTTACTCTCAGAATTTATCCAAATTATGTGTGTGTAAACCAAATCAATAGTCACTATGAGTAAATGAGGTTAGAAAAATTAGAATATAAGAATATGTCGTATGAAATTACTTATAGGATTATGCTTGTTTGTTTGGCCTCACCTTTCATCTTTTGTGATAGGAAAATGTAAAAAAAATTCATTCCGACAGACTTTAAAAAAGTATTTTCCTCCAAATCAAAATATACCTTAAAATTTTGCATCTTCAATTGTTTCTACAATTATGAAGCCCTCATATTTTAAAAATATTTTTAAAAATGATTTTTTTATAACAAGTAAATTATGTAACATGTTACAATTGAGATTGTCTAATTTTCATAGTTCACAATTAAATGTGTGAACTTTTTGTTAGTCTGATAATAAATAACGGTGTGATCTGAAACATGGATGTTTAAAATACTCAAACTAATTTAGTCCAAAGAACTTCCAAATGAATTATATTTGTTTATTCATTGGACATGATATATTTGGAGGGTTCGTTTACCCTGACCCTAAAGTTATAAGAAAAGAGGCCATATATAGAGGTAGCAATTATCACTAAATCAATTCTATTGGATAGAGATGATAGAATGTCACTATGCAATATTTTATGGTGCAACTTCCATGAGATATTTCTGATTCTACTATTAGTATATTAAGAATACGAAATATTTTCCATCCATACACTTGCTGGACATTTTTTTACATTTTAGGACATTTCCTTACATTGAATCCACACATCCAATTTGCATGTTGGATCACCTAACAAAAGTGTAAAGAGAACTCCACAATCCAATGTACAGATGCATGGACAATGTGAACTAAAAAAAAACCCAATAATGCCACCTTCTAATGATTATCTTTTTTATTTATAATATGGAAGAGAAGGTAAATTGCCTTTTTGCCAAGAATGAACTTACAAATTTAAAAATTTTCCTTTTCCAGCTGCATCAATATGAAAAAATAAATAACAATGGTGGGCACAAGATAATTCCTTATTCTTGTGTTTTTCTTCTGAAGATGAAAGTATTAACTTCCAAAATGACAAATGAGCAACCCACCTAGCATAAACTAGCATGTGTTTTGTTCAAGAATATATTTATGAAGAAAATTTATTTTCTTGGAGATATGAATGATTATGTAGAGCTTAAGTTCCTACCATTCAAGTGTAGATTATATTTCAGATATAGAATGCAGCAATTTGAGGTCTTAATTGGTTTGCTAGAAAAAAAATGAAGGTTTCAAGTTCTCTTGGATTGTAAGTTTTAACCTCAAGAGTGTCTAAGGAAGGAGAAATATGGTTGTTAGAAGTCTACCAAGCAATATATCAAGTATTTAAGAGGATATATAGTCTGCAATTTTCCATCCCTAGGTTCTTACTTTTATGACCAAGCTGAGGTTGAAGATGAACCTTTCCAATCAACCCTAAGTAGGAATACGATAGAATATAACTAGTGTTCAACACTTATCCTTGAAACTTGTAATTAATATGCTAGAATATGAGAGATATGGTCTTCATTCAGTTATAAATAGAGGAGACTGGACAAGTTTAAGATGATAAAAATACGAGTCATGCAGTTAGCATTGAATTGGATTCACGTAGTACATGTGGAACTTGGATTTTGTATTTCATAAATTTTGGTTGTGAGACAATTCATAGTTGCTTAAGAGATCTTTTGTTAACTTAGTGCACCACAAATATGTAGTCAGAGAAAAATGCTTATCCACAAATATGAGTTTGTATATGATACCCCATTGGATGATACCTTGATACCTTCAAGATGACCTGAGTCTGTGAAATTCATTATGATCTAATCCCCTATTTGCATGAGATCTTCTATGAACTAAATCATGCCTTGAATATAATGATATAATTGTGTGGTGACAAGTTGTCTTTCTTGAGTCTTCTATAAGTAAAATAATTTGAGGATCCAAATATTAGAATTGAAACTTGAAAGCGGGTTAATTATATTTCATCAACATTAGATGTTCAAATGAGCAGTGGTTCACAAGAACCTTTCTCTCATGAGAATGAATAGACCACTTAGAGCTCATTGCATCTAGGTGATGCTCACATAGTGAAAAATTGGTTCATCCCAAGAGGTTACGCATCTCACTACTACTCCAACTTAAGCACACTTTGACTATGGAATTTCTGCCACTTAATAAAAAAATAAAGCTTTGTAAAACAAAACTACACAATTGAACTCTGATAGCAATATCAAAATTTGAATTGTTGTGGAAACTGTCTCCTACTTATTAATAACAGTAATGTTTCAGTGAAACTCTAGTTTTGCAAGTTAGGTAAAGGAAAAAACCTATTAATTTTTAGATGTAGTAAATAATAAAACATCTAGTCTAATAATAAATCATACCAACCACTTAGAACTAGTATACATTTAGAAAAAGATGTATTTTAATCCAAGAATCGCCAACCCCAAATCAATGTACCAGTACAGTTACATATCATTTTATAAAAGAAATGAAATATTCTATATGAAATGCCTAAACATAATTGATAACAGATTTCTACAATTCAAGTAAACATCAATTGCGTATAGAATATTTTTGAACATCAAAATTTCAAGTCATACTATGTGATCCATTAAGGAGTTGAAAATATTCTTTTTTGACTCCTTAATCTCTTTCTCATCCTATTGTTGGATCAGGTTGTGTGACCCAATACGTTGATGTACAAAACTAGTATGTGCACAATCAAATCCAAAAGAAAAAAAATGATGTTTGAAGATAATAATGTACCTTTCTCACTTAATTTTAAGGAAGACTCCAAGGGAGCTTTGGAAATGAGAAATCATGTTAGAGTGCTAGGATTGATAGAGATTTGAGGGTTTTAGCATGCTTCAAACTATTTTTCCCATACATATGCAAAACCTATCATATACTAAACTAGCATTTTAAATGCATTGTTGGACTTCTGGTAGTTATCTTTCTAGCATGCATTGATCAATAAGATGTTTGATATAGTCAATGGGGTTGTGCTCAAATGGAGAGGCCATAAGGTTCTCATGTTGGGGACCCATGTTCAAATCCCCCAAAGTGACATCCATGCGGCTTTAATGTTAATGGGCTTGAGTTGATTGAGTGGCTTACGTGCCTTCTAAGTTGAATATGTTAACGGGAAGGAGGTCCCTCTTGTGACCTCCAACATCCTATGAAACAAAAAGAAAGAGAATATGTTTTTGGCCACGTCTATACCTAGCCATATATAAATATATGGCTTGATATCCTGTAGCGCTTCTATGAGTATGGAGGCTGAAAATTTGCAATTTGCAGTTCCCACAAGGGTTTGAAATGAGCCAAATAGCAAGCAGTATCTTGTACAGTGACATATTTTAATGCATAATTAAGTAGTAAAATCTTCTCATGTTGTACTGTGATATTCTAAATCCATAATTAACTAGTAAAATTTCTTTATGTTCATTGCCTTGTACTGTGATATTTTTAAATGCAGAATTAACTAGTAAAATGTACTTATGTTTCATGGGATTATTTCACTTACAGTGTCTTAATTACTCACATAGAATAAGCTAAAAATATTTTGTTGTGTCCCTCCATGGGACCATCACGTTAGATACCTGACTGTGACCTCAAAGTGTTGAAACCAGTGACATCATTCATGGGTGACTATAAACTCTCTCCAAATCATGGATTTGATGCAATGTTATGAGTAAATGCATTTTATTCTATGGGTGCATATTGTTTGTTCTCTGCTTCCATGATATAAATTGACTATTTTTTGTTTATGTCTATAACTATGGGGCACTCTATGATCTACAAGGTGTAGGAATCACTACGATTAAATTGATGGGGTTAAAACATGGGGAAAACATTAAGACTATCACAATAAGACTAAGACTCAAAACATTAAGACTGTCACAATATAAGAGGTTCAAGAGTTATTAAGAATGATGGATGATAGTTTTATTCAATAAGATACAAGCCATAAGTAATAGATCAATACTAACATAGATGTTGTTACAAGGTATCAAAAGTGTTCATTAAAACCTCTTAGTTATTTTTGAAGGATAATTATGAGGGATATCCAAGGTATGAGCAATGATTAAGGATATATGTCATAACAATGAAATTCAGGCACCAAGATAAGGAAGGTGGTTGTTGCAAAGGGCATAATAGAGATAGGGAAATGAGTTTTGAAAAGATTCAAGAATGTGATGCAGGAGCATCCTAGGTGTAAGAGCAATCTTGCATCACCCAAAAATATTTTTGGTTTTGTTTTCAATAAGGGCTATATTGTGCAGAGCTGCTATTTATGGAAAATTGCTATTTTTAGTAAGTTGGTATTACGATCTTGGAATGTTCTAATTTCACAGTTGGAGGTTTATCTTAGTCATATCAGCCTACCTGTAAAGTTTCATTGATAGATCAAGTCTGGTTTTGAAGATATTCAAACTTTTCGGTTTAGGAAACAAGGTACAGAAACTTTGAACTCAATTTTGAAGGCTTTAGAGGCCCCAGATGAGTTCAAATTTTTGGTTGAAATAAGCTTGCTCAATTTAGGTGTTGTAAAGCTCCTTGTGCCCTTTCTGAAATGGGGCTATAATAGTTAATCAGGTCAATGGGTGATGACTTATGGTCTCCAGAAGTCAGGCCACCTGAAATGGCAGAAAATGATTTTTCTTCAAAATTTCTATTCGGGTTTCAAAAGTTATTTTGAGCCAACTATGATGTAATAAAATGAAAAATAAAATAATTCTAAGTTTGGTCGGCCTTGTTGGCTAAAATTCTCGAACCTTCCCAGGTGGTGGAAAATTGCCTATATAAGAAAGGTCTGTAGTGTTGTCTTAGGTGTTAGGAATAAGGTGTCTCAACCTTAGATAATTCTTATTCTTATTATTTGTTTTGTAAATGTATTTGTTGCAAATAATGTAATTAAGTGTGAGTGTACATGTCTAGTTGGCATGTTGATGTGTCACTCCACTTGATGTGTCGGCATCTTGTGCATAAGGAGATCATCACTGAAATGGTCATGACGGATTCCTATGATGCGTAAGAACTATTTAAGGAATGTGCTATGATAGGTGTAAGAGCATCTTATGACTTGGGCCTATTTGGGTGCCCAAGAAGAAGTGGTTGGTGTGTGTAAGAGAATATGCCAAAAATAGGTTGGTATGATAGATTCTCTTACACTTCTCTTGTGACCGTTATTTTTGGTGGATTCTATGACAAGCTATCATAGTCTATTCTAGGGATGGACGCCTATTCTTGGGATTGCATGTAACAACTGTGTACATGTGGCTTTGTGCATGGGTCTTGGTGGTTGTGCCTATTTTTGGGTCCAGAGGAGTCTATATATATGATGCTGCTCCTATGGGAGAGATATAACAGAAGTTTAAGTCTTGTTGGCTTTGTCTCTCATTTTCTAAAAGAACTTGCATTGCAAGTGTATTGTAATCTTTGTGTTGAAGATAATACATTGTGCAAGTTTTGGAGTGCTGGGGTTTTTTACCGAAAGGTTTTCCCCATGTTATATCATTGTGTCATTCTCTATTTTTTTGTATGCATTGTATGTGGTTGCAATATCTTTGTTAAAGTAGTTAACGAATCTGAAATTGTAAGGATTTATAAGAATTTTCACAATACTCTCCTATAGAGATTAGCGTAGGAAGCTGTTTCTGCACCTGAGTTTCCTTACAAGTGGTATCAGAGCTTGATCAAATTTTGATCCTAGTTGTTGGGTAGGGTTTTTTGAGCTAATCTCAAGTTTGAGTTGGAGTTTTTTGCAGAGCATTCTAAATCTTATTTGCAGATTGAGATGGCAAGTTCATCATATGGAAGAATGGAGGTGGAGAAATTTAATGGCACTAATTTTGAGTTGTGGAAACTCAAGATGGAAGACATGTTGGAAGATCATGACCTATGGGAAGCAACTTCAAGTGCTACAAGACCAAAAACTATAGCTCAAGCAGATTGGGATATCAAAGACCATAAAGCTAAGGGTCTCATAAGACTCTATTTAACCGATGCAGTCCTTCTGAATGTTCTAGATGAGAAAACTGCAAATAGTTTGTGGGAAAGACTTGCGGCCGTGTATCAGGCCAAATCTCTGGTGAACAAGTTATTCTTGAGGAAGAAGTTGTACTCTCTATGAATGGAGGAAGGTGGATCCTTAACGAATCATTTAAATGCATTTAATCTACTGGCTGCACAATCCACATCAGCTGGTGTCAAGTTAGAGGAGGAGGATCATTGCTACACACTTTTGTGTTCTTTACCAGATTCATGGGACCATCTTGTGATGGCTCTTGGAAGCACTTTAGTCACCTTCAAAATGGATGATGTGGTGTCTTCGCTGCTATCAGAGGAGATGCGGAGAAAGGCTTCCATTTTAGAAAAAGAAGCCCTTGCTATTCATGGGAGATACACTGAAAGAGGGAAGAAAAATGACAATAAGTCTGACAATAAGGGTAGATCCAAATCCTGTGGGAAGTCAAAGACTTCCAGTAAAGACTGTAAAGAGCCAAAGAAAAAGAAGAAAGGTTTAGATTCAGCTTCAAAAAGATCTCAAGAAGATGGTGATGCATTCATCACAGCTTTGGTAGCCCATGCATCTGATGATGTGTGGTTGGTTGACTCGGGTGCATCTTTTCACATGACCTCTCATCAAAACTGGTTCTCAAAATATGAAGAGTTCGACGGTGGAAAGGTGTACTTGGGTGATGATTCTCACCTAAAGATAGTTGGATGTGGAAGGGTCACTATCAAATTCCCTAATGGATGAGTAAAGGGAATCAACGGAGTTATGCACATTCTGAGTTTGGCACGAAACCTATTATCTGTAAGTATGCTGAATGATGTAGGTGTGCAAGTTGTTTTTTCGAAAGAAGGATGCAAGATGATGAGAGGATCGATAGTGCTTGCAAGGGGTACTAGGAGAGGTACCTTATTTTAGCTAGATGCATGTATTCCTCTATGTAATAGTTCTTCATCCTCACCATTTGAACAAGCAGTGAAGAAGTATGTGGCTATTGGTTCCGATGGTAGTGCAAATACTTTGGAAGGTAAGCTTCCTACAGAAAAGACAATGTTGTGGCATATGAGATTTGGCGACATTGGTGAAAAGGTTCTTAGAACCCTGAAAAATAAAAATCTCGTAGAGGGATTAAATGATTGCAATCTCAAGTTCGACTTCTGTGAACACTGTGTCTATGGTAAACAAAATCATGTTTAGTTTTACTCTAGTTCTCACAAATCTTTTGATGTTTTGGATCTTATTCATTCTGATGTATTTGGTCCGGTAAAAGTTCCTTCAATCTCCAAGTCTGTGTTTTTTGTATCTTTCATAGATTATTACAGTAGAAGAACGTGGATTTATTTCCTTAAAAGTAAGACACAAGTCTTTAGTCGGTTCAAGGAATTTAAAGCTCTTGTAGAGAATCAAACTAGTAAGAAGATTAAGTGTGTGAGAACTAACAATGGTGGTGAGTTTTGCTCAACAGAGTTTGAAAATTTCTATAAAGAACAAGGTATCGAGAGGCATAAGACAACTCCTTATACCCCACAGCAAAATGGAGTTGCAGAGAGAATGAACAGGACACTGATGGAGAAGGCTAGGAGTATGCTTAGTGGAGGTGGTTTAGAATAAAGGTTTTGGGCCGAAGCTATGGCCACTGCTTGCTATCTAGTTAACAGATCTCCTACATCAGCCCTTGTTGGTAAGACACCCATGGAGGTGTGGTCTGGTAAGAAGCCTTCAATTAGACATCTTCATGTTTTTGGTTGTGAAGCTTATGTACATATTCCAAAGGAGAAAAGATCTAAGTTGGAAAACAAAGCTGTTAAATGTATTTTCATGGGATACAGTGCTGGTGTGAAAGGATACAAGCTTTGTGATCCTATGACTAGTAAGCTGTTGTATAGTAGAAATGTTATTTTTAGAGAGCTAACATCTTCTCCTATTGTGCTACAACCAGATGAAAAAGAAAAGGAAAAAGATGTTGTTCAGTTGCCTCCTACCCCTGAGAAGATTGAACAAAGAGACCATGTTGGGTCTAATGATGAGGAGAGCTCTAGCAGCTCTGATAGTTCAGAAGAAGAGGAAGAACAACCTCAACCTCAGCCCTTGAGGAGATCCATGAGAGAAAGAAAGCAACCAGAAAGGTTTGGTTATTCTATGTAAGATTCTAGTTGTGCCTTTGCTTTGATTACTAACACTGATGAGCCTAGATCTGTGAAAGAGGCTTTGGGCATGGAAGATGCAGGTTCCTAGATTGAGGCTATGGATGATGAGATGGCTTCATTGGAGAAAAACAAAACTTGGGACCTTGTACCTTTGCCTAAAGGGAGAAAATCTATTGGCTATAAATGGGTGTTCAAGAAGAAATTCTATGCAGATGGCAGTGTTGAAAGGTATAAAGCTAGATTGGTTGCAAAGGGGTATTCACAGGTAGAGGGAATAGATTATGGTGAAATATTCTCTCCTGTTGCAAAGTTGACATCCATTAGATTTTTGTTATCTCTTACTGCATCATATGATTTATAGATAGAACAGATGGATGTGAAGATAGCTTTCCTTCATGGTGATTTGGAGGAAGAGATTTATATGTCACGGCCTGAGCACTACATTGTTAAAGGTAAAGAATCCTTAGTTTGCAGATTAAAGAAATCTCTATATGGTTTGAAGCAATCTCCTAGGATGTGGTACCTTAAGTTTGATGCCTTTGTTTTGTCAATTGGATTTGTAAGATCAAAATAAGATCATTGTGTTTATTTCAGAGTTGAAAATGATCGCCTTCTTATTGTTGCATTATATGTTGATGATGTGTTGCTATTTGGGAAGGGTAAGGATATGATTTCTGATTTTAAATCTCAATTGTCAGCATAGTTTGAGATGAAAGATCTTGGGGCAGCTAGGTATATCTTGGGTATGGAAATCAGTAGAGATAGGTCTAACATAAAACTTTGGTTGAGTCAGAGTAAGTATGTGAAGTCTGTGTTGGACAAGCTCAGCATGGCAGATTGTAGACCACTATGTGTTCCTATTTCTGTAGGAACAAAGTTATCTGTAGATGATTGTCCAAAATCTCCTAGTGAGGTGGAGGACATGAGTAGAGTACCTTATGCTAGTGCAGTTGGCAGTCTTATGTATGCTATGGTCTGTACTAGACCAGACATTGCCCAAACAGTGGGAGTCCTGAGTCGGCTTATGGCTAATCTTGGATGGGTACATTAGGATGCAGTTAAGCGAGTATTTAGATATTTGAGGGGTACATCAGATTACTCCATATGTTATCATTGTAACTCTTCTTCATCTCTTCATTTAGTGTGTATTCATGGGTTTGTCGATTCAGATTGGGCAGGTGATATTGACAGTAGGAGATCCACCAGTGCTTATGTGTTCACTATGTTTGGTGGTGCCATCAGTTGGATGAGTAAGCGACAACCTGTGGTTGCTTTGTCCACTACAGAAGCTAAGTACATGGCTGCTACTCATGCTTGTAAAGAAGCCATTTGGCTTAGAAGATTATGTTCTGATGTTGGTGTTGATGCAGAACAGATTACTATTTGGTATGATAGTCAGAGCGCTATTTGCATTGCAAAGAATCCAACTTTCCATGCCAGAACGAAGCACATTGATGTGCAGTTTCACTTTGTGACAGATATGGTGGAAGATGGAAAGGCAAATTTGGAGAAGGTAGATATTGTGAAGAATGTTGCAGATGCATTAACGAAACTAGTGGGCACTGAGAAGTTCAGATGGTGTTCAGAGTCTATGGGCCTTTTGGCCTATAGTGGTTAAGGTTCCTGTTATGTTCCTGTTGCTCTTACAAGGTGTTCGACAAGTGGGAGAATGTTAGGAATAAGGTGTCTCAACCTTGGATAATTCCTATTCTTATTATTTGTTTTGTAAATGTATTTGTTGTAAATAATGTAATTAAGTGTGAGTGTACATGTCTAGTTGGCATGTTGATGTGTCACTCCACTTGATGTGTCGGCATCTTGTGCGTAAGGAGATCATCACTGAAATGGTCATGACAGATTCCTATGATGCGTAAGAACTATTTAAGGAATGTGCTATGATAGGTGTAAGAGCATCTTATGACTTGGGCCTATTTGGGTGCCCAAGAAGAAGTGGTTGGTGTGTGTAAGAGAATATGCCAAAAATAGGTTGGTATGATAGATTCTCTTACACTTCTCTTGTGACCGTTATTTTTGGTGGATTCTATGACAAGCTGTCATAGTCTATTCTAGGGATGGATGCCTATTCTTGGGATTGCATGTAACAACTGTGTACATGTGGCTCTGTGCATGGGTCTTGGTGGTTGTGCCTATTTTTGGGTCCAGAGGAGTCTATATATATGATGTTGCTCCTATTGGAGAGATATAACAGAAGTTTAAGTCTTGTTGGCTTTGTCTCTCATTTCCTGAAAGAACTTGCATTGCAAGTGTATTGTAACCTTTGTGTTGAAGATAATACATTGTGCAGGTTTTGGAGTGCTGGGGTTTTTAACTGAAAGGTTTTCCCCACGGTATATCATTGTGTCATTCTCTATTTTTCTGTATGTATGGTATGTGGTTGCAATATCTTTGTTAAAATAGTTAACGAATCTAAAATGTAAGGATTTATAAGAATTTGCACAATACTCTCCTATAGAGATTAGCGTAGGAAGTTGTTTTCGCACCTGAGTTTCCTTACATTAGTTAGTTCAGAGCAGTCGGGATAGTTCTAGTAGTAGATCTGGTTATTGATTCAAGGCTTTGTCATACAGACTATTGTAAGGGAATGCCCATGTGGCTTTGCATATTGTAATTCTGAAAGTTTGCAATTGCACATTTGTGGAGATAATAAGAAACCCATTTTTCTACTCTTGCATATTGTTGTTGTTTCTCTGTTTCTGTTATGTGCTTGTGGTATTAAGGGGAGCACCCTTCATCAAGTGGTATCAAAGTAGAAGTTTCTAAGTGTGTAAATAGATCACCGATTGTGAGGTAGTTTGCACCAGGACCGTGGGTTAGGGTTTTTGTGTAAACAAACCACCGACTGTGAGGTAGTTTGCACCAGGACCGTGGTTAAGGTTTCAGCGAGAAGCGCAAAAATGCCTCCATGAAGGGAACGTGGTGGAAGAGTTGGTGTTGTAACACCTGAGGTTAGGGAACTGCAGAGACAAGTGCAAGCATTGCAAAAGGATTTTGCAGAGGAATGAATCTTAATGTCAAAGATGAAAACAAGGATGAAGCCGAAGAAGAAAATCAAGAAGAACTCGAAGTTGTGAACCAGGAGGAAGAAAGACTTTTCTGAGCCATCTCAAAGATCGGGAAAAGATTTAAGATTGAGGTTCCTGCATTTTTAGGAAATGTTAACCTAGAGGAATTGATCGACTAGATCAATGAATGTGAAGAATATCTTGAGTATGAAGATATCCAGGATCTTGATCGGGTCAAGTTTGCGAAGGTCAGACTGAAGGGTCATGTGAAGATCTGGTGGCAAGAGATTCAATTGGATGGAAATTGAAGAGGAAAGGATAAAATCACAAGATGGGGTCAGATGGTGTGTAAATTGAAGCAACAGTTCATCCCTATCAATTATGAGCTTGACCTATTGAAGAAAATGCAAAGTTTGACGCAAGCATGAAGATCTGTTCAGGAGTATAAAGAGGAGTTTTCTTGAATCCTCATCAGAACAGGTCATGCAGATGCTGATAAGGAGAAAGTTGCCCATTACCTTAATAGGTTGAGGCTGAGCATTCAGGAGGAGCTGAATCTAGTTTGAATGAACAGTATTGAGGAGGCATACAAGTTTTTCCTAAAAGTAGAGGAAAAATTGAACAAGAAGTTTGAGAGTAGACAAAGCGGAAGAGGTCATGATGTAAGATCTGATGGACAGTCATATGGAGATCAAAATGAAGATCTGAAAAAGCATGATGAGGTGAGTAAAAGTTAGAATCAGAGAGGAGATAATTTCAATCATTTCAAAGATTAGAACAATAGAGATAAGAGAGGAAGAGGAAGAGGACAAGGTTCAGGAAGAGGAGGCTTCCATGGAACATGATTTCACTATGGAGAAGAAGGTCATAGAGCATTTGAATGTCCTCAACACCAAGGTTGGACGGATAGGAGGAACAAAAGCTAGGCCAAAGTTGCATATGTAGATGAAGATGCCAGATCATCACATTCTAAAGATGTTGAAAGAGGAGAAACGTTGATTAACAAAAGAGTCCTGTTGAGTGGTGAAAATGAACCTGAGCAAAGAAGGAGCCTGTTTTGCACCAGGTGCAAGTGTGAGAGTAAGTGCTGTGATGTGATTATTGATAGTGGTAGTACTGATAATTTGGTGTCAGAAGAGATGGTGACAAAGTTGAAGCTCAAGAGGCAGAAATATCTATATCCATATCAGGTTGCCTAGGTGCAGGATGACCACAAGGTCATGGTCAATGAACAATGGCTAGTGAAGTTCAAGATTAGTGGTTACCAAGATGAGGTAATATGTGATATCATATTTATGGATGCATGACATATATTATTGGGTAGACCTTGTTAGTTTGACAAATGTGTTGTACATGATGGTCATGTGAATACCTATTCCCTGACAAAGGATGGAGTGTGACATAAGCTAAAACCATTGAAGGAACAGAAGAAAAGGTATGTGGTAATGCAAGAATAACTTTTGTTGATAGAGGAAATTTCTCAAATAGTATGAGGCATGAGCATATGTATTTTACCTTAATTCCAAAGGTTGGGAAAGAGGAAGTAGAAGATGTACCTGTAGGAGTTGTAGAATTATTGAATGAGTTTTAGGATATTGTATCTGATAATGTGCCTGATGGATTACCACCAGTAAGAAAGACCAGTCATCAGATAGACTTGATTCCAGGAGCTAGTTTTCCAAATAAGGCAGCACATAAAATGACACTAGTAGAAAGTGAAGAGTTGAAGACAGATTTGAAGTTTAGTTTATCACATCATCCATAGATTGTATATGGAAGTAGTCCTAGAAATGCATCTGAGTTGAGAAAGATAGATAAAGCAGAAATAAGTAGTGCTAAAGCTGAGGATTTTGTAGAACATTTGAAAAACATCCATGAGGAGGTGAGGAAGCATATTACCAAGATGAATGCATAGTATAAGGCTAAGGCAGATGAGAAAAGGAGGCATAAGGAATTTCAGGTTGGAGATGAAGTCATGGTTCATTTGCCAAAGGAAAGATTTTCAGTTGGTACATATAACAAGTTAAAAATGAAGAAGTTTGGGCCATGTAAGATACTGAAGAAGCATGATTCAGGAAATGCATATGAGGTCCAGTTGCCTACTGAGCTAAATATTTCACCAGTATTTAATATTTCAGATCTAACAGAGTATCATGACAGAGGTGTTTAAGATGAGGTTACAGCAGCATAGTAGAGTATTCTAGCAACCAGTTCAGATATCAAAGAGATTGAGGACATACTGGATAGTCATGTTGGTAGAAGCACAAGGAACGGGACATATGAAGAGTATTTGGTCAAATGGAAAGGATGACCTATTGAAGATTCATCATGGCTAACGAAGGAGGGGGTTAATCGACTTGGTTTTCCTCTGTACACCTGAGTCGTGACAGGGTCACTTCTCAAATTACCTCGGATGTCTGATGCAAGATCATCCTGGGTGTAAGAACAATCTTGCATCACCTAAAAATATTTTTGGTTTTATTTTCAATAAGGGCTATCTTGTGCAGAGCTGCTATTTATGGAAACTTGCTATTTTTAGTAAGTTGGTCATGTAAGGAAACTCAGGTGCGGAAACAGCTTCCTACGCTAATCTCTATAGGAGAGTATTATGCAAATTCTTATAAATCCTTACAATTTCAAATTCATTAACTACATTAACAAAGATATTGCAACCACATACAATGCATACAAAAAAATAGACAATGATACAATGATATACCCTGTGGAAAACCTTTCGATAAAAAACCCCAGCACTCCAAAACCTACACAATGTATTATCTTCAACACAAAGATTACAATACACTTGCAATGCAAGTTCTTTCAGGAAATGAGAGACAAAGCCAAAAAGACTTAAATTTTGTTATATCTCTCCCATAGGAGCAGCATCATATATATAGACTCCTCTGGACCCAAAAATAGGCACAACCTCCAAGACCCATGCATAAAGCCACATGTACATAGTTGTTACATGCAATCCCAAGAATAGGCATCCATCCCTAGAATAGACTATGACAGCTTCTCATAGAATCTGCCAAAAATAACGGTCACAAGAGAAGTGTAAGAGAATCTGTCATACCAACCTATTTTTGACATATTCTCTTACACACACCAACCACTTCTTCTTGGGCACCCAAATAGGCCCAAGTCATAAGATGCTCTTACACCTGTCATAGCACATTCTTTAAATATTTATTACACATCATAGGAATCCATCATGACCGTTTCAGTCATGATCTCCTTACGCACAAGATGCCGACACATCAAGTGGAGTGACACATCAACATGCCAACTAGACATGTACACTCACACTTAATTACATTATTTGCAACAAATACATTTACAAAACAAATAATAAGAATAGAAATTATCCAAGGTTGAGACACCTTATTCCTAACATTCTCCCACTTGTCGAACACCTTGTAAGAGCAACAGGAACATAACAGGAACTTTAACCGCTATAGGCCAAAAGGTCAATAGACTCCGAACACCATCTGAACTTCTCAGTGCCCACTGGTTTCGTTAATGCATCTGCAACATTCTTCACAATATCTACCTTCTCCAAATTTACCTTTCCATCTTCCACCATATCTCTCACAAAGTGAAACTGCACATCAATGTGCTTCGTTCTGGCATGAAAAGTTGGATTCTTTGCAAGACAAATAGCGCTCTGACTATCACACCAAATAGTAATCTATTCTGCATCAACACCAACATCAGAACACAATCTTCTAAGCCAAATGGCTTCTTTACAAGCATGAGTATCAGCCATGTACTCAGCTTTTGTAGTGGACAAAGAAACCACAGGTTGTCACTTACTCATCCAACTGATGGCACCACCAAACATAGTGAACACATAAAAACTGGTGGATCTCCTGCTATCAATATCACCTGCCCAATCTGAATCCACAAACCCACGAATACAAACTAAATGCAGAGATCTAGAAGAGTTACCATGATAACATATGGAGTAATCTGATGTACCCCTCAAAAATCTGAATACTCGCTTAACTGCATCCCAATGTACCCATCCAGGATTAGCCATAAACTGACTCAGGACTCCCACTGCTTGGGAAATGTTTGGTCTAGTATAGACCATAGTGTACATAAGACTACCAACTGCACTAGCATAAGGTACTCTACTCATGTCCTCCACCTCACTAGGAGATTTTGGACAATCATCTATAGATAACTTTGTTCCCACAGAAATAGGAACACATACTAGTCTACAATCTGCCATGCTAAACTTGTCCAACACAGACTTCACATACTTACTTTGACTCAACCAAAGTTTTCTGTTAGACTTGTCTCTACTGATTTCCATACCCAAGATGTACCTAGCTACCCCAAGATCTTTCATCTCAAACTGTGCTGAAAATTGAGATTTAAAATCAGAAATCATACCCTTACCCTTCCCAAATAGCAACATATCATCAACATATAATGCAACAATAAGAAGCCGATCATTTTCAACTCTAAAATAAACACAATGATCTGATTTTGATCTTACAAATCCAATTGACAACACAAAGGCATCAAACTTAAGGTACCACATCCTAGGTGATTGCTTCAAACCATATAGAGATTTCTTTAATCTGCAAACTCAGGATTCTTTACCTTTAACAATGTAGTGCTCAGGCTGTGACATATAAATCTCTTCCTCCAAATCACCATGAAGGAAAGTTGTCTTCACATCCATTTGTTCTATCTCTAAATCATATGATGTAGCAAGAGATAACAAAAATCTAATGGATGTCAACTTTGCAACAGGAGAGAATATTTCACCATAATCTATTCCCTCTACCTGTGAATACCCCTTTGCAACCAATCTAGCTTTATACCTTTCAACACTGCCATCTGCACAGAATTTCTTCTTGAACACCCATTTACAGCCAACAGATTTTCTCCCTTTAGGCAAAGGTACAAGGTTCCAAGTTTTTTTTTTCTCCAATGAAGCCATCTCATCATCCATAGCCTCAATCTAGGAACCTGCATCTTCCATGCCCAAAGCCTCTTTCACAGATCTAGGCTCACCAGTGTTAGTAATCAAAGCAAAGGCACAACTAGAATCTAACATAGAATAACCAAACTTTTTTGGTTGCTTTCTTTCTCTCATGGATCTCCTCAAGGGCTGAGGTTGAGGTTGTTCTTCCTCTTCTTCCAAACTATCATAGCTGCTAGAGCTCTCCTCATCATTAGACCCAACATGGTCTCTCTGTTCAGTCTTCTCAGGGGTAGGAGGCAACTGAACAACATCTTTTTTCTTTTCTTTTTCATCTGGTTGTAGCACAATAGTAGAAGATGTTAGCTCTCTAAAAATAACATTTCTACTATACAACACCTTACTAGTCACAAGATCCCAAAGCTTGTATCCTTTCACACCAGCACTATATCCGATGAAAATACATTTAACAGCTTTGTTTTCCAACTTAGATCTTTTTTCCTTTGGAACATGTGCATAAGCTTCACAACCAAAAACATAAAGATGTCTAATTGAACGCTTCTTACCAGACCACACCTCCATGGGTGTCTTACCAACAAGGGCTGATGTAGGAGATCTATTAACCAGATAGCAAGCAGTGGCCACAACTTCGGCCCAAAACCTTTGTTCTAAACCAACTCCACTAAGCATACTCCTAGCCTTCTCCATCAATGTCCTGTTCATTCTCTCTGCAACTCCATTTTTCTATGGGGTATAAGGAGTTGTCTTATGCCTCTCCATACCTCATTCTTTACAGAACTGTTCAAACTCTGCTGAGCAAAACTCACCACCATTGTCAGTTCTCACACACTTAATGTTCTTACTAGTCTGATTCTCTACAAGAGCTTTAAATTCCTTGAACTGACTAAAGACTTGTGTCTTACTTTTAAGGAAATAAATCCATGTCCTTCTACTGTAATCATTTATGAAAGATACAAAAAATACAGACTTAGAGATTGGAGGAACTTTTACAGGACCAAATACATCAAAATGAATAAGATCCAAAACATCAGAAGATTTGTGAGAACTAGAGTAAAACTGAACATGATTTTGTTTACCATAGACACAGTGTTCACAGAAGTCAAACTCAAGATTGCAATCATTTAACCCCTCAACGAGATTTTTATTTTTTAGGGTTCTGAGACCCTTTTCACCAATGTGGCCAAATCTCATATGCCACAACATTGTCTTTTTTGCAAGAAGCTTACCTTCCAAAGTATTTGCACTACCATCAGAACCAATAGCCACAGACTTCTTCACTGCTTGTTTAGATTGTGAGGATGAAGAAATATTACATAGAGGAATACATGCATCTAGCTAAAATAAGGTACCTCTCCTAGTACCCCTTGCAAGCACAATTGATCCTCTCATCATCTTGCATCCTTCTTTCAAAAAAATAACTTGCACACCTACATCATTCAGCATACTTACAGATAATAAGTTTCGTGCCAAACCCAGAATGTGCATAACTCTGTTGATTCCCTTTACTCATCCATCAAGAAATTTGATAGTGACCCTTCCACGTCCAACTGTCTTTAGGTGAGAATCATCACCCAAGTACACCTTTCCACCATTGAACTCTTCATATTTTGAGAACCAGTTTCGATGAGAGGTCATGTGAAAAGATGCACCCGAGTCAACCAACCACACATCATCAGATGCATGGGCTGCCAAAGCTGCGATGAATGCATCGCCATCTTCTTGAGATCTTTCTGAAGCTAAATTTGAACCTTTCTTCTTTTTCTTCAGGTCTTTGCAATCTTTACGGAAGTGCCCAGATTTATCACAGTTCCAACATTTTGCCTTGGACTTATTGGAAGTCTTTGACTTCCCACAAGATTTGGATCTACCCTTATTGTCAGACTTATTGTCATTTTTCTTCCCTCTTTCAGTGGATCTCCCACGAACAGCAACGGCTTCTTTTTTCGAAATGGAAGCCTTTCTTCGCATCTCCTCTGATAGAAGCGAAGACACCACATCATCCATTTTGAAGGTGACTAAAGTGCTTTCGAGAGCCATCACAAGATGGTCCCATGAATCTGGTAAAGAACACAAAAGTGTGTAGCAACGATCCTCCTCCTCTAGCTTGACACCGGCTGATGTCAATTGTGAAGCCAACAGATTAAATACATTTAAATGATCCATTAAGGATCCACCTTCCTCCATTCGTAGAGAGTACAACTTCTTCCTCAGGAACAACTTGTTCACCAGAGATTTGGCTTGATACACGGCCACAAGTCTTTCCCACAAACTATTTGCAGTTTTCTCATCTAGAACATTCAGAAGGATTGCATCGGTTAAACAGAGCCTTATGAGACCCTTAGCTTTACGGTCTTTGATATCCCAATCTGCTTGAGCTATAGTTGCTGGTCTTGTAGCATTTGAAGTCACTTCCCATAGGTCACGATCTTCCAACATGTCTTTCATCTTGAGTTTTCACAACTCAAAATTAGTGCCATTAAATTTCTCCACCTCCATTCTTCCATATGATGAACTTGCCATCTCAATCTGCAAATAAGATTTAGAATGCTCTGCAAAAAACTCCAACTCAAACTTGAGATTAGCTCAAAAAACCCTACCCAACAACTAGGATCAAAATTTGATCAAGCTCTGATACCACTTGTAAGGAAACTCAGGTGCGGAAATAGCTTCCTACGCTAATCTCAATAGGAGAGTATTGTGCAAATTCTTATAAATCCTTACAATTTCAGATTCGTTAACTACTTTAACAAAGATATTGCAACCACATACAATGCATACAGAAAAATAGAGAATGACACAATAATATACCCTGGGAAAAACCTTTCGGTAAAAAACCCCAGCACTCCTAAACTTGCACAATGTATTATCTTCAACACAAAGATTACAATACACTTGCAATGCAAGTTCTTTTAGAAAATGAGAGACAAAGCCAACAAGACTTAAACTTCTGTTATATCTCTCCCATAGGAGCAGCATCATATATATAGACTCCTCTGGACCCAAAAATAGGCACAACCACCAAGACCCATGCACAAAGCCACATGTACACAGTTGTTACATGCAATCCCAAGAATAGGCATCCATCCCTAGAATAGACTATGACAGCTTCTCATAGAATCTGCCAAAAATAACGGTCACAAGAGAAGTGTAAGAGAATCTGTCATACCAACTTATTTTTGGCATATTCTCTTACACACACCAACCACTTCTTCTTGGGCACCCAAATAGGCCCAAGTCATAAGATGCTCTTACACTTGTCATAGCACATTCCTTAAATAGTTCTTACGTGTCATAGGAATCCGTCATAACCATTTCAGTCATGATCTCCTTACGCACAAGATGCCGACACATCAAGTGGAGTGACACATCAACATGCCAACTAGACATGTACACTCACACTTAATTACATTATTTGCAAAAAATACATTTACAAAACAAATAATAAGAATAGGAATTATCCAAGGTTGAGACACCTTATTCCTAACAGGTCATATGATCTTGGAATGTTCTGATTTCACAATTGAAAGTTCATCTTAGTCATATCAGCCTACCTGTAAAGTTTTATTGCTATATCAAGTCTGGTTTTGAAGATATTGAAACTTTTCAGTTTTGGAAACAAGGTATAAAAATTTTGAACTCAATTTTGAAGGCTTTAGAGGCCCCAAATGAGGTCAAATTTTTGACCAAAAGAAGCTTGCTTGATTCCAGCGTTGTAGAGCTCCTCATGCCCTTTTCAAAATGGGGCTATAATAGTCAATCGGGTCAACAGGTGATGACTTATGGTCTCCGAAAGTCGGGCCACCTGAAATGGCGAAAAATAATTTTTCTTAAAAATTTCTATTCAAGTTTCAAAAGTTATTTTGAGCCGACTATGATGTAATAAAATTAAAAATAAAATAATTCTAAGTTTGGTCGGCCTTGTTGGCTAAAATTATCGAACCTTCCCAAGCGATGGAAAATTACCTATATAAGAAAGGTTTGTAGTGTTGTCTTAGGCAATTTAGAGAAGTCGGGACAGTTTTGATAGTAGATTTGGGTATTGCTTCGAGGCTTTGTCCTATAGAATATTGTAAGGGAATGCCCATGTGGCTTTACATATTGTAATTCTGAAAGTTTGCAATTCCACATTTGTGGAGATAATAAGAAGCCTATTTTTCTGTTCTTACATATTGTTGTTGTTTCTATGTTTCTGTTATGTGTTTGTGGTATTAAGGGGAGCACCCTTCATCAAGTGGTATCAGAGTAGGAGTTCCTAAGTGTGTAAATAGATTACCGATTGTGAGGCAGTTTGCACCAAGACAATGGGTTAGGGTTTCTATGTAAATAAACTGTCGATTGTGAGATAGTTTGTACCAGGACCATGGTTAAGATTTCAGCAAGAAGCCCAAAAATGCCTCCACAAAGGGAACGTGGCAGAAGAGCTGGTGTTGTAACACCTGAGGTTAGGGCACTGCAAAGACAAGTGCAAGCATTACAAGAGGAGATTCGCAAAGGAATGAATCTTAATGTCAAAGACAAAAGCGAAGATGAAGCTGATGAAGAAGATCAAAAAGGAGAAGTCAAAGTTGTGAACCAGGAAGAAGAAAGACTTTTCCGACCCATCTCAAAGATCAGGAAAAGACCTAAGATTGAGGTTCCTCCATTTTTAGGAAATCTTAACCCAAATGAATTGATCGACTGGATCAATGAATGTGAAGAATATTTTGAGTATGAAGATATCAAGGATCCTGATCGGGTCAAGTTTGCGAAGGCCAGACTGAAGGGTCATGCGAAGATCTGGTGGCAAGAGATTCAATTACAACAAAATTGAAGAGGAAAGGATAAAATCACAAGATGGGGTCGGATGGTGGATAAATTGAAGCAACAATTCATCCCTATTGATTATGAGCTTGACCTACTGAAGAAAATAAAAAGTTTGAAGAAAGCAGCAAGATTTGTTCAAGAGAATACAGAGGAGTTTTATCGAATCCTCATCAGAACAGGTCATGTGAAACTTGATAAGGAGAAAGTTGCCTGTTACCTTAATGAGTTGAGGCTAAGCATTCAGGAGGAACTGAATCCAGTTTGAATGAACAGTATTGAGGAGGCATACCAGTTTGCCCTAAAAGTAGAGGAAAAGCTGAACAAGAAGTTTGAGAGTAGACAAAGCGGAAGAGGTCGTGATGGAAGATCTGGTGGACGGTCATATAAAGATCGAAATGAAGATCCAAAAAAGTAGGATGAGGCCAATAACAGTCAGAATCAGAGAGGAGATAATTTCAATCGTTTCCAAGATCAAAACAATAGAGATCAAAGAGAAAGAGGAAGAGGACGAGGTTCGGGAAGAGGAGGCTTCCGTGGAACATGTTTTTGCTATGGAGAAGAAGGTCATAGAGTATTTGAATGTCCTCAATGCCAAGGATGGACAGATAGGAGGAACAAAAGACAAGTCAGAGTTGCCTATGTAGATGAAGATGTTAGATCATCACATTGTGAAGATGCTGAAAGAGGAGAAACGCTGATTAATAGAAGAGTCCTGTTGAGTGGTGAAAATGAACCTGAGCAAAGAAAGAGCCCGTTCTGTACCAGGTGCAAGTGTGAGGGTAAGTGTTGTGATGTGATTATTGATAGTGGTAAAATTGATAATTTGGTGTCAGAAGAGATGGTGACAAAGTTGAAGCTCAAGATTGGCGGTTACCAAGATGAGGTACTATGTGATATCATATCTATAGATGCATGTCATATGTCATTGGGTAGACCTTGGCAGTTTGACAGATGTGTTGTACATGATGGTCGTGTGAATACTTATGCCCTGACAAAGGATGGAGTGCGACATAAGCTAAAACCATTGAAGGAAATAGAAGAAAATGTATGTGGTAATGCAAGAATAACTTTTGTTGATAAAAAAAATTTCTCAAATGGTATGAGGCATGAGCATATGTGTTTTATCTTAATTCCAAAGGATGGGAAAGAGGAAGTAGAAGATGTACCTATAGAAGTTGCAGAAATATTGAATGAGTTTCAGGATATTGTATCCAATAATGTACCTAATGGATTACCACCAGAAAGAAAGACCAGTTATCAGATGGACTTGATTCCAGGAGCCAATTTTCCAAATAAGACAACACATAGAATGACACTAGTAGAAAGTGAAGAGTTGAAAAATAGATTTGAAGTTTAGTTCATCACATCATCCATAGATTATATATGGAAGTAGTCCCAGAAATGCATCTGAGTTGAGAAAGATAGATAAAAGAGAAATAAGTAGTGCTGAAGTTGAAGATTTTGCAGAACATTTGAAAAACATCCATGAGGAGGTGAGGAAGCATATTACCAAGATGAATGCACAGTATAAGGCTAAGGCAGATGAGAAAAGGAGGCATAAAGAATTTCAGGTTGGAGATGAAGTCATGGTTTATTTTCCGAAGGAAAGATTTCTGGTTGGTACATATAACAAGTTGAAAATGAAGAAGTTTGGGCCATGTAAGATACTGAAGAAGCATGATTCAGGAAATGCATATGAGGTCGAGTTGCCTACTGAGCTGAATATTTCACCAGTATTTAATGTTTTAGATCTGACAGAGTATCATGATGAAGGTGTTGAAGATGAGGTTATAGCAATATAGTGGAGTATTCCAGCAACCAGTTCAGATATCAAGGAGATTGAAGACATACTGGATAGTCGTGTTGGCAGAAGCACAAGGAACGAGACATATGAAGAGTATTTGGTCAAATGGAAAGGATGACCTATTGAAGATTCATCATGGCTAACAAAGGAGGAGGTTAACCGTCTTGGTTTTCCTATGTACACCTAAGTCGTGACAGGGTCACTTCTCAAATTATGCCAGATGTCTAATGCAAGAGCATCCAAGGTGTAAGAGCAATCTTGCATCACCCAAAAATATTTTTGGTTTTGTTTTCAATAAGGGCTATCTTGTGCAGAGCTGCTATTTATGGAAAATTGCTATTTTTAGTAAGTTGGTCATACGATCTTGGAATGTTTTGACTTCACAGTTGGACGTTCATCTTAGTCATATCAACCTTCCTATAAAGTTTCATTGATAGATCAAGTTTGGTTATGAAGATATTGAAACTTTTCAATTTTGAAAATAGGGTACAGAAACTTTGAGCTCAATTTTGAAGGCTTTAGAGGCCCCGGATGAGGTCAAATTTTCGATCGAAAGAAGCTTGCTTAATTTAAAAGTTGTAGAGCTCCTCGTGCCCTTTTTGAAATGGGGCAATAATAGTCAATCAGGTCAACAGGTGATGACATATGGTCTCCGGAAGTCGGGCCATCTGAAATGGCGAAAATAAATTTTCTTTCAAAATTTGTGTTCGGGTTTCAAAAGTTATTTTGAGCCGACTATGATGTAATAAAATGAAAAATAAAATAATTCTAAGTTTGGTCGGCCTTGTTGGCTAAAATTCTCGAACCTTCCCAGGTGGTGGAAAATTGTCTATATAAGAAAGGTCTGTAGTGTTGTCTTAGGCAGTTCAGAGTAGTCAGGACAGTTCTGGTAGTAGATCTAGGTATTAATTCGAGGCTTTGTCCTACAGAATATTGTAAGGGAATGCCCATGTGGCTTTGCATATTGTAATTCTGAAAGTTTGCAATTCCACATTTGTGGAGATAATAAGAAGCCCATTTTTTTGTTCTTGCATATTGTTGTTGTTTCTCTATTTTTGTTATGTGTTTGTAGTATTAAGGGGAGCACCCTTCATCAAGTGGTATCAGAGCAGGAGTTTCTGAGTGTGTAAACAGATCACCAATTGTGAGGCAGTTTGCACTAGGACCGTGGGTTAGGGTTTCTGTGTAAACAAACCACCGACTGTGAGGCAGTTTGCACCAGGACCGTGGTTAAGGTTTTAGCGAGAAGTGCGAAAATGCCTCCACGAAGGGAACATGGCAGAAGAGTCGGTGTTGTAACACCTAAGGTTAGGGCATTGCAGAGACAAGTGCGAGCATTGCAAGAGGAGATTCACAGAGGAATGAATCTTAATGTCAGAGATGAAAGCGAGGATGAAGCCGAAGAAGAATATCAAGAAGGAGAAGTCGAAGTTGTGAACCAGGAGGAAGAAAGACTTTTTCGAGCCATCTCAAAGATTGGGAAAAGACCTAAGATTAAGGTTCCTGCATTTTCAGGAAATGTTAACCTAGAGGAATTGATTGACTGGATCAATGAATGTGAAGAATATTTTGAGCATGAAGATATTAAAGATTCTGATCGGGTCAAGTTTGTGAAGGCCAAACTGAAGGGTCATGTGAAAATCTGGTGGCAAGAGATTCAATTCGAGGAAAATCGAAGAGGAAAGGATAAAATCACAAGATAGGGTCGGATGGTGGATAAATTGAAGCAACAGTTCATCCATGTTGATTATGAGCTTGACCTACTGAAGAAAATGTAAAGTTTGAAGCAAGCAAGAAGATCTGTTCAAGAGTATACAGAGGAGTTTTATCGAATCCTCATCAGAACAGGTCATGCGGAAGCTGATAAGGAGAATGTTGCCTGTTACCTTAATGGGTTGAGGTTGAGCATTCAGAAGGAGTTGAATCTGGTTCGAATGATCAGTATTAAAGAAGCATACTAATTTGCCCTAAAAGTAGAGGAAAAGTTGAACAAGAAGTTTGAGAGTAGACAAAGCGGAAGAGGTCGTGATGGAAGATCTGGTGGACGGTCATATGGAGATCGAAATGAAGATCTGAAAAAGTAGGATGAGGCCAGTAACAGTCAGAATCAGAGAGGAGATAATTTCAATCGTTTCCAAGATCAGAACAATAGATATCAGAGAGGAAGAGGAAGAGGACAAGGTTCAGGAAGAGGAGGCTTCCATGGAACATGTTTTCACTGTGGAGAAGAAGGTCATATAGCATTTGAATGTCCTCAATGGCAAGGATGGATGGATAGGAGGAACGAAGGCCAGGCCAAAGTTGCATATGTAGATGAAGATGCCAGATCATCACATTCTGAAGATGTTGAAAGAGGAGAAACGTTGATTAACAAAAGAGTCCTGTTGAGTGGTGAAAATGAACCTGAACAAAGAAGGAGCTTATTTCGCACCAGGTGCAAGTGTGACGGTAAGTGTTGTGATGTGATTATTGATAGTGGCAGTACTGATAATTTGGTGTCTGAAGAGATGGTGACAAAGTTGAAGCTCAAGAGGCAGAAACATCCACATCCATATCGGGTTGCCTAGGTGCAGGATGACCACAAGGTCATGGTCAGTGAACAGTGCCTAGTGAAGTTCAAGATTGGCGATTACCAAGATGAGGTACTATGTGATATCATATATATAGATGCATGTCATATTTTGTTGGGTAGACCTTGGCAGTTTGACAGATGTGTTGTACATGATGCTCGTGCAAATATCTATTCCCTGACAAAGGATGGACTGCGACAGAAGCTAAAGTCATTGAAAGAAACAGAAGAAAAGGTATGTGGTAATGCAAGAATAACTTTTTTTGATAGAGAAAATTTCTCAGATGGTATGAGGCATGAGCATATGTGTTTTACCTTAATTCCAAAGGCTGAAAAAGAGGAAGTAGAAGATGTACCTACAGAAGTTGTAGAATTATTGAATGAGTTTCAGGATATTGTATCTGATAATGTGCCTGATGGATTACCACCAGTAAGAAAGACCAGTCATCAGATGGACTTGATTCCAGGAGCCAGTTTTCCAAATAAGGCAGCACATAGAATGACACTAGCAGAAATTGAAGAGTTGAAGACAGATTTGAAGTTTAGATCATCACATCATCCACAGATTGTCTATGGAAGTAGTCCCAGAAATGCATCTGAGTTGAAGAAGATAGATAAAGGAGAAATAAATAGTGCTGAAGCTGAGGATTTTGCAAAACATTTGAAGAACATCCATGAGGAGGCTAGGAAGCATATTACCAAGATGAATGCGCAGTATAAGGCTAAGGCAGATGAGAAAAGGAGACATAAGGAATTTCAAGTTGGAGATGAAGTCATGGTTCATTTTCCGAAGGAAAGATTTTTGATTGGTACATATAACAAGTTGAAAATGAAGAAGTTTGGGCCATGTAAGATACTGAAGAAGCATGATTCAGAAAATGCATATGAGGTCGAGTTGCCTACTGAGCTGAATATTTCACCATTATTTAATGTTTCAGATCTGACAGAGTATCATGACGAAGGTGTTGAAGATGAGGTTACAGCAACACGATGGAGTATTCCAGTAACCAATTCAGATATCAAGGAGATTGAAGACATACTGGATAGTCGCGTTGGCAGAAGCACAAGGACGGGACATATGAAGAGTATTTGGTCAAATGGAAAGGACGACCTGTTGAAGATTCATCATAGCTAACGAAGGAGGAGGTTAACCATCTTGGTTTTCCTCTGTACACTTGAGTCGTGACAAGGTCAATTCTCAAATTACCCCGGGTGTCTGATGCAGGAGTATCCTAGGTGTAAGAGCAATCTTGCATCACCCAAAAATATTTTTGGTTTTGTTTTCAATAAGGGCTATCTTGTGTAGAGCTACTGTTTATGGAAACTTGTTATTTTTAGTAAGTTGGTCATACGATCTCAGAATGTTCTGATTTCACAGTTGGAAGTTCATCTTAGTCATATCAGTCTGCCTATAAAGTTTCATTGCTAGATCAAGTCTGGTTTTGAAGATATTGAAACTTTTCGATTTTTGAAACAGGGTACAAAAACTTTGAACTCAATTTTGAAAGCTTTAGAGACCCCGGATGAGGTCGAACTTTCGGCCGAAAAAAACTTGCTTAACTTAAGAGTTGTAGAGCTCCTCGTGCCCTTTCTGAAATGAGGCTATAATAGTCAATCGGGTCAACGGGTGATGACTTATGGTCTCCAGAATTCGGGCCACCTGAAATGGCGAAAAATAATTTTTCTTCAAAATTTCTATTCGGGTTTCAAAAGTTATTTTGAGCCGACTATGATGTAATAAAATGAAAAATAAAATAATTCTAAGTTTGGTCGGCCTTGTTGGCTAAAATTCTGGAACCTTCCCAGGCGGTGAAAAATTGCCTATATAAGAAAGGTCTGTAGTGTTGTCTTAGGCAGTTCAGAGCAGTTGGGACAGTTTTGGTAGTAGATTTTGGTATTGATTCGAGGCTTTGTCCTACAGAATATTGTAAAGGATTGCCCATGTGGCTTTGCATATTGTAATTCTGAAAGTTCGCAATTCCACATTTGTGGAGATAATAAGAAGCCCATTTTTTTGTTCTTGCATATTGTTGTTGTTTCTCTATTTCTGTTATGTGTTTGTGGTATTATGGGGAGCACCCTTCATTAGAATGTTAAAACAATGAGCAGCAATATGAGTTGTTACTAGGATCAGCAAAACCTAATAAGAGTGAGATCAAAGCAAAGGCAAGGCTTCCGCGAAGAATGACAGTTAAGACAATCAAAAGAGCATCTAGAGGGCAATAAATATGATACAGTGACATTGAAAACATAGTAAAAGTGCCAAAATAACAAAAGGAAAACAACTTTAAAGGCATATTCCATGGCCTTGGAAAAAGCATAATGAACATCAAAAGAGAACTATGCAATGATGTCTCTATTAGAATTCAATCAAATTGGTTACCAACAAGAAACTTCTTGTCATTTTCACTTGCATAACAATCAATCTCATTTAACTGTTGTATTTCTTTTTTAACTTTTTTTTTTTTTTCTTCTATTTTTTATTTTCACTCAAAAATTTCAATGTCCAAAGATTTTAATTTCATTTTTTTGTGGGCTGTCGAGAAAACCCTGAGGAGCATTTACCTTTTTTTGTTATTTCATGCTCCAATATACTTCTCATATACCAAAGAAGTGCAAAGAACTATCCTTGACAGCATGCTGGAGAAGATTCGTGATAACCTTCCAGGCCATGACTCACCATCGACATCATCAGATTCTGATGATGACAAATCAAAGAAGAAATCCAGGGTATCCTCAGTTGTCGATTCAGCTATAGCTTCGGTATATCATCTCTTTGGCCGGCAAAAACCTGTGCATAGTCTCTTCAGTGAAGGCAAATCTGTTGATGTTATACTATGGAGGAATAAACAAGTCTCTACTAGTGCTCTAGTTGAAGATACTGCAATTTGGTTTCTATTTAAATGTATGGGTTATCATTTGCTTATGCTTATTTTCCATCTGCTGATAATTAGCATCACAATTATGTTCTTGTTGTCAAAAGGATCAACTTTCATTAACAAGCAACCAGTAAACATTCCAAAGGTAGCATTCTCTAAAGAGATGTTTCAGAAGGTGGCTTTAGCTTTGGTGTGATATCCATGGTTATATATTAGCCCTACTATTTCAAGAACTATCCGAAGGGTAGAATCTTCTTCATCCTTAAGGAAAAACATTGAGTGTCAATGTCTCCATGGAATACCAAATGCTCAAATGACAATGACAAAATAGATATCGGTATAAAGTACAACTGCTATGACAATTATAGAGTAGCACATTGATCTTAAAGGTTTAACAAGATGGTCTGCATTCGTCAAGATAGTAAGAACACTATCAATCTACGGTAGAAAAAGAATGTTAAAGACCAAAACACCAGTTTGTAATATGTTTAAAGCAGTGGTCGCAAAGATAGTGATAGTAGTAACTGACGTTCAAGTATAATAGTGGTAACAACAGATATTGTAGAAGCCCTTAAGCTTATACAATATTGTTTGGGCTCTTCTCTATAACAAGAAATGATGCACAAGGAACATTACATAGACAAGGAGGGTGAGAAACAGTGACCCAAGCATTGAGCTGGAAGGTCAAATCAGTGAGATGAGATAAGTAGTAGTGTACAAGAGCATGAAAGGTGACATTCACAATGATCATCAAGCAATGGTGATGCCATGATAGTAGATGAATGACATCCATATCATTGGAGTAGCAGAAGAGAAGCACTGTTTAAGTCATTTCTTGGTTGTGGAGAGTGTATGCAAAGTCTTCAAGGAAATGATATAGGAAGGTGTTCATGATGAAAAGATAATGTTCTAATATGTAATCAGAGTTAGAATACATCAAAGGCATCTTGTAGATGTCTCAGAGGCAGTGCTATAGAAAGTTCAACACACTATCAAAGTTCCACTGAATATATTTGGCATACAAGTTGAACATAATTGTTCAGGCTTGTTGAATCAATAACTAAATTATACATATACTGAAGCATAAACACAAATCAATTCTTTATGTGAAGTTATTGTGAAATACCTAAAAATGATCTTCCCATGAAAATGTGTTGAAAGATAAACCAATATACACACCTCAAAGCAGCCTTTGTATTGGTAACCAAAGCAATTATACACGTTCATGCATGATCAACCAGGGACTGATGCGGTACTAACATGCCCACCACCACCACTCTGAGAGTTGAAGTCACCTAAGGGCACTGATCTTTGAGCAAAATCCAGAAGTATTTTGTGTTGCTTCTCATTGGTGTGAGGAAGACTAGCCCTCAGAAGTTCCATAGGCATCTCCTTTCTCATGCCAATAGCAACAGCTAAACTGAGTGCAGTTGTGTTTCTTGATGTTAAAATCAGGGATTGGGTTATACTGTCATATTTATTTGTACAATACTTTGTGAGTACACCAAAAAAGCATCAAAATATTCCTGCCAAAGATTTCTATTTGGTCTAGACTGGGGACCATGAGGATCTGTCAAGAGTTCAATAGCTATTTCTAGAACAGATTTTAGAATGACAGATGCACCATCAGCAGCAGAACTGCTAAGAGGACGAAGTGGTGGTTGCTCTGAATAACAAACTATTGCTGCTAAGAAACCACTGAGGGAACTTAAATCCATGGTTCCAACGCACACAACAAGAGTCCTATCAAGAGATGGTGTAGTTGCAGAAGCACTGGAGTCTTCGCCTGCGGGTAAGCCACCAAACAAGAATCACAAATGACAGAAAAGAGCCATACAAACAATTCATGCAAGTTCATTTCCAGGTGTCAGCAGCTGAAGGTATTTTGACAATAAATTCACGCCCTTGGGAAGAGAAAACAAACGTTAAAAAAAAGGTCATCCTTTGGTGCTAACCCAATTGAGTGACCGCTTTTATCTGATCCAAGAGGATCAACTAGTAATTGCAAAGATGCAGCTAGGCCTTCCAATAAAATCTGTCGTCTTCTTTTTGATTGGGCTCCACCATCTTGAGGTGGAGATACTTGCAAAAGTCTATCAATATCATCAACATCAAGGAGGAGGAACAGTCCATCATCTATAAAAATATTGGCTGCCAGCATTGGCTCCTATTCAAGGGGTTTCTCGCTCAACTTTGGTTCACTTATGTTATCACCTGATGCATTGGGTGTGGAAGGTGTGTCCACTTCCAGGAGTGGACAAGGTCTATGAATAGAAGAAAATGGTACTCTTCCAAGTGCATCTACCTGAAGATATGCATGTGGCTCTTTATTTTGCAACAACTTTTGTGTGTGAAGGTAAATCTCATAGATAAGAAGGTGCAAACTGACTTGTCCCTTGAGAATTTACAGCTTTCTTGGCTTGCACAGCCTGATGATAATAATCATCTACATAAAGATCATTTCTATAAGTAGCGGCAAGTTGCATACATATAATGGTTTCAATTTCTTCTGCAGACATATATTTTGATCCCAACTGTGGCCAGCTACTGTTAATCCTGCTTAGTTGACTATTTGTCTCAGAATTCTGTTGATAGTTTCGTTGGCTTTGCCTTCCATATTGTTGGGACTTGATACTGCGCGGATCCTTAAAATCCCCAGCCAAGAGATTTTCATTGAATTTGTGCATCATGGAAGAGGAAGAGGGATGATAATTAAAAACTTGTGTTTGCATGGGTGGAAAATGCGGTACACCTTGCATTGCCTGAAACCTTTGTTGTTGCAGCAAAGCCTGGGGCATTTGTTGATGCATCACGTTGTGTATCATCCTTGTTGGACCTCCTAGGCGCATGTTAGGTTGATTCAGCTAGAGACCTTGTGGAGGTCATGCACCAATAACATGGGTTGAAGCATTGCATTGAGATACCCCTCCACCATATGGCATCATATTAGGCAGAATTCCAACCAAATGAGGCTTGGGTCCCGGAAAATGTGAGATGTGAGGTGAGCCAGGCAAAGAGACCGGTGATGCTTGACCTGGAGATGACCTGTGTCATGTCTGATTTTGTAGAGCATGTGACCTTGGTGGAGGAAATGAACTGAAAGATGCAAGAGGAAAAGTTGGAACTCCTGACCATGCTGGGGGAGGATATGATGAATGTCGGTACAATGGTTTAGGCTCTGGCGTGGGGGAAAGATATCTCGGATGCCACCATTTATTTCCTTCTTTTTCAATCTCTGCATCCAATATCTGTGGATCCAACCAATTGGAAACCTCTGTTTCCCGCAGCCATTTTGGGGCTGAGGTATCTGCATCATATTTGAGTCACAAAAGAAAATTTAAATAGGTGTCTACATGTAACATATTTCAAAGTAATCAAATTAATACTTTTAAACTGGAAACACAGGGCACTAGAATATTGTTCGACACACTGGTGGATAAGAAGGCAAGGGAAGTATAAGAAGGATTTCTTGCTTCTGAAGAAAGATTTTTTACTACATCATGGATAACATTGAAAAGATATATTTAATCCAATTACAAAAAAATCCTAAATAGACTTCATTATAGAACAACAATTACAAACAAAAAAATATCAAAACGTAAAATTCTGCAAAGAACAGGTAAGACATCATAATGGAATCAATCAGGGATAAATTCTTGTCCCATATAGCTCACAATCACAAATCCCCTTTGAGATATTTTTCAGACCTCAGAACATAGAATTCTGGGTTTCGTGATTCAAGGCGTTGCAAATGTGTGATTCTCTGTTCAGAATATTAAGAGAACATATACTCACATTTCCTATTTTCAGGTCTCGAATCTCCAAAACTTCCATGAAGACTTGATTCTCCGGATACCCCGGTCATCTACATGACAAGAAACTTAATTGAAAAGGTGAGCATAGAAAGAACAAATATAAAGAAACATACAGATCTGGTAATGTCTTTTTAGATCACCTAATTTAGTGTCACATGATACCCTTAAACACTTACTTTCGATTCGTAAAATAGATATATATTCTGATAATAGATAACCACAAAATGAAGCATGTCAATAAGCTCAATTCACAAGTGTTCAATTTTTTTAATCTTCCGATTGTGTTCCTGTTTTGCTTTGTTTCATTTATTTGAACATGTTTTTGTTTAGTCAGCTTTAAATGAAGCACTGAGGAAAAAATACAAAGGTTGTAGATTGCAACTGGACAGTCACCAAATAATAAAGATGCTTTGAACATGGGTTTCTCTGGGGTGTTTAGGATGGTAGGACAGAAAAGAACTCAATACATAATATGACAAAATTCCACAATGCTATGCTGAGAATTAGGGAAAAATAGTCAAATTTATTGTATAGTGAAATTTATACAAAATATGAAGGTCCCCCCACCACATACACAAAAATAGGTCACAACTTATGAATATCATCACATAGGTTGTGTTCAAAGTAATCATTTCTAATTGAAAGTTTTCTTTTTATGACAATCATATCAGCTTGCTCCAACTGATTAGCAGTCTTTATTGATCCACCTGACCTTTCGATCAGATGATGGATCTAGCGGCATAGTATTGTTGGAGTCAACAACCATGGTTGAGGGCTCATTTGTGTCTTGTTTTGTACAGTCTTTCTGTTGTGATCTTAAGGGAACTGGTTGGCCAAAGATATCCTTCTTTGTAGTTATGATCTCAAGATTGCCAATGACAAACCACCTATATAGTTGCAACAAGTACAGTTATGAATATAAAATAATTTAAATACTTGAGTTAAAAAAACATGATGTATTATGGATTCAACACTTGGATCATAATCGCTGATATTTACTTGTTTTGGGGCTACTATACTTAGTCAAACAAATCACTGCTCCAACAACTATGTCCTATGATATTATGCAATGATTGTATCTTATGGGTAACGATGCTTTCTGGCTATGCACACCATCAAATATCTCTAATTTGTATCATTTTTTGTGATCATCCCCATGACCAAAGTTGGATATATCTACTATCTGTACGGTAGGTTCAAAATTTTATTATCTACTGTGGATAAATCTTATTGCATCTTTGGTCATCTCTATAGCCCATGTTCATCAAATCTTGCCTATTTCTGTAAGACCATTTTGTATGTAAGACCATCTTATATGTAAGTTTCCATGTAGTTGGAAACAACTTCTAAATGTTTGAGCTGTGAATTTTAAAGGCTTTACTGATATTTTTGTTACAGGATTTATCCAAACATTGGACAATTTAGTATAGCAGGAAGGTAAGAGAATGACCGTCATTTCCATGGACATTTTCTACGCACTGAAAATACAAGGCACCTCATTGAATGAAAGATGGGTTTTATTTTTAATCAGATTTATAAGTACTCTGACATTTTTGGGCCCGAGAACCATATGCCAATCACTAACCGTTTGGAATTCATATTGTCTCCATAATCAAAAATTTCAAGGAGAAGGCGAAATCCTCATGTCCTTGTGATGCATATTTTCAAATCGCTTAATAGGTTTTCCAATGGAGGTGGGAGAGATTTTTGAGCCTGCAATACATAAAATTGGTCATATTTGCTCTTGTTGTTGGTCAGTTGTGGTTCTCAAAGTTCTTCCTTTTTAATTACTAGTATCATTATTAAATATGCCCATTCATAATTTGAAGTCTGCAAAAAGATGCATGCATATATTTTCCGCCAGCATACTATTTTGTTCTTTGTAGGCTGTAGCCATCAAATATGCACTTAAAATTGAAGCGGGTAGTCTTCCTTACATTGATTGAATATTTTGTAGTCAGGTATTTGTAGCAATGATTTACTAAGACACGAGGCTCAAAAGAGACACATTTGTTACAAGTTTTTTTACTTTTTAAAATGTTAAACCATTTAGCAAGAAATGTGTGGAACAATGGGGGACATAGACTAAGCATAGGTCATAAAGGTGCATCTTCCATCTTTGCAAGGGACATTCACAATGGAAAGGTAAGTGTCTTCTCTTAAATATTTCATACGTTTCCTCTTAAAATAAGTATAATTAATTGTAATTGTCTTTAATATTGATTGATTACTATAGTAACAAAGTATGGTGATTAGTGTAGTTGAACTATACCTTTAATTTTTCATGGGTCGGAGAAGAAAACAAAAATCATTTAGACACTATCAAGTTGATGAAAAGAGAAACCCATGCAAAATTTACAAGAAACGCCTAGAGTTTCTAAAATCCATGTGTATGTAAAGGGAGTTGGGCATCAAGCTCAAACTAAAGCATAAATCACCCTTCACGATAATTAAGAAGAGGAGAAGAAGCTTATCTTCTTATGCTTCCAAGGATACTGATTCCCTGTGGAAGATTTACAAAGAGGTGGAGGCACTAGTAGGGATACTTACAGGACAAAGTAAGCCTCCCATGGTATTGAAGTATTCCTGGGATAAATGGGGAAGAAAAACTGAGCAAGAAAAACTAGAATCTCAAATTGAACAGACATCTTTCAGAAAACATCGAGCCCTAGGGTTGGTAAAAGAATATTCCTAGAAAAAATATGATGCAAAGTAAAATTGAATAAGCATACCCTTGATAAGCATCACATCCAAGTCGTAGTAGTCCAAAATCAGTAATCTATGCAGTCGAGGATGAGGTTGCATTTGCATTTTTTAACACTTTATAGAGGCGGTTGGCTCAAGGCAGTGGTCAAACAATAGGGTTTTCTCTATTTGGTCATGTGCAAGAAGAGTTGGGACTGAGTTGTTCTTGGGCTCGCACAACTATTGTTGTCTTTATCCCCTGTTGACTTGGATCTTCATCTGTAAGCATCACAAAAATAGAATGCCCACCACAGATATCATTGGAATAAACTTCCACATTAGACATCATGGTTTCTTGGTGCCCACATTAAAAAATCCTATCACCTTAATTAATTAATAAGAAAAAAAATAAAAAATAAAAGACGAAGTTAAGATAATAATATATTTTTTATCTCAAAAATTTGTCTTGGACACCTTACCTTGTAGAAGTGATCCAATCATTAAAGAGATGATGATGTTGTTGTTATATCTAGTAGAGATAGTATGTATGTTGAGTTAAAGGATTAGTATCTATGTATCTTAATTGGTTCGAGTGATAAAGATTATTAAAATTGGTAAAAGAAATCTTAGACATGAACATTTCATACCTAAGAAGCATACCTAGAAATAAAATGGATATAGGTACAAAATATTGAGACATATCACATAAGATGTATATTAAAGGGATGAATTTACTCAACCCTCAAATGCAATGATTATAAGAGTATATCTTAGAGAGAGATGACATAGAATAAGATCTTATTTTCTAATATTTAATATTAATATAATATTTTTTTATTTTTTTATATTATAAATTAAGTTTATATCAAATGAACTTAATCATGATTTTTTGTCAAATCATATTTATTAGTGGAATTTACCACAATTTATCTTTGATACATTTGACATGCTAACACAATAGAAAAATCAAATTGGCTTCAAATCATAGTTAAAAACATTAATAATCCATTAACATAATGAGTAATAAAAGTTAAAGAATGTAAATGTTAATTTTTTTTATAAAATATGTAAAGGCCTTAAGATTGCACTGAGAGGCAATGTATTCCATGCAATAGGTATTTTTGGTGCACTAAGAAACCTCGGTAGCCAAATGGGTTGCTTAGGTAGGGGTCCATGAGGGGGGGCTTAAGTTATATGGATTATAATCAAATTCAAAAGAAAAAAGAATAGAGGAGTAATAGTCATTTATTTAGTCATTTTTATTTGTTTGACCAATTATTTAGTTGTGATTTTATACGATGACCAAATTAGTCATTTATTTAGTCATGTATACTTGTGAATTGCATAAACATTAGTTGAATTTGATCATTTTTAGTTATGTGACTAAAAGTTTTAGTCACGTAGTCATTTATTTGCCAGATTCTACTAGTGTAGACTCTGGGAGAAGAGACACATAAGTTATGTCTAGTCATGCATAAATTCCATACACTGGGTATAGAATTCCCTAATGTGATCTTGTGGATCCAAATTCCCAAGGTACTTATCAAAACAAGTCCTTATCAAAAGGGAACAAAAAAATGGAGTCTATAGAATACTTCGTGGTTGGCTTCACTTGACTCTTCTTCATCTCTCACAACTCTATTTGCAAGGCTTACAATTGCTTGGGTACAAGTGTTAAAGGATTTTCTTCCTCTTTGGCAATGACATCCTCAACTTTGTATTGAGGAGGAAGTTGTGCTCCTCATTTTGCTATCTCAATAAAGTGTTTCTCTTTCTCCTGAGCCATGATATTTTTCATCATTTTGAGGAACTCTTTGCTAGCCTTACACCTAGCAATACTAGCCTCATTAGGTTCAAATTTTCTTGAGGAACCCTTTCTATTCATGTCATGGGCACTAACACTGTGATGTGTATGTCGAAAATCCTCATGTCTCCTTCCTCTTCCAGACATGTTGCGGTCAAAGGATCTATCAGAGTGATGGGTTAATCTTTCAAAAGTTTTCAGTTGTTCCTCAAAAAGAGGGTTTTCTTCAAATGAAAAGGGTCTCTCTTATTCTCCTAGATATCGTCTAAAAGAGCTTATGGTTTGTATAGGCATAACTCAACTCGTCGTTAGATAGGTGTTGAAGTAAGAAAAGTCATGTTGAACAAGTCCAAGGCAACTGGTGATGTGAACAAGATAAGGTCCACTCAAGAAGGAGATGCAAATGACTCAGCTCTGAGTCAAGGTTAAGGAACCTAGATGATAATGCATTCACAACTCAAATAAGGACAGCTAATAAGAGAAATTGATGATGATAGGATCAATCAAAGGACTGGATCAACAAGATAGAACTCACGAAAGCGTAAATCTGGATGATCAAAGATTAGGATTGATTATGACAAGCTCACAAGTTCAAAGGTATATCTGTGAAATAGCTCTTGATCGGGTATCTGAAGGAAAACTGACAAGATTTTGGATTGTTTTTCCAAATTTTTGATAGGATCTTTGTTTAGTCTCTTATTTTTGGTGATTCTTGTTTGTTTGTAAAGTTTCAATATCAAGTGTCACAAAAACAACAAGCACATGTGAAAAAGAAGCAATTCTTAAGCTCTATAGTCAAGTTGGTTAAGTGAGAAAATCCTTTCTCACTGACTTAGGTACACACCCAATACCTAATCAGAATATGGTCACCACCAACCACATAATGGCTAATGGGAGCATGAGTATCTTGGGGGAGTTACTATCTCCCTTGCACTTGGATTATCCCACTTTTGGGGGTGAACCAGGTAGGCTACTACTCTATGGATTTTAGTAAGGGTCTCCATTCGAATACATTCTTTGTGTCTTCACAAGCATGATTTAGGCCTATAGCCTTACAAAGAACCTTTGCACCAATAGTCACGTAAATGTGATTTAGACCCTAAGGCCCTATTATGTGGTTAGGTGAGAGACGTGTATAAGCTAAAATGAAATCAAACTTCCAAGGCTTTGGCCTCAAAGAGATAATTTGTTTAACATGAGTTGAAGTGGTGTTTCGTACACCTTGTGCTCACATGGGTCATTCTCCAAGGGTGAGTAATTTTTCCCACTTGGAAAGGTCCACCTAAAGGAATGCAAAAATGAAAAGAATAGCTACAAGGGTCTGGATTTCTGAATTTCCCTCATGGGTAAAAGAGCGTAATCTCCTATCCTTTTCACTATCCCAAAACATGCCAACCAAAGATTCTTTTTAAAAAGTCTTGCATGTGAAGTTCCTAAGAAATATTAAAGAAAATAGAATGTCTAGTTATTTCCTTCATAGGCAACCTACACCAAATACATCAGTAGTCTCATTTTTTCTCTTATTCTTTGACACACATCCTGTAAGAGTCTAGATATAGCATAAATGTCTTCACCAAAAATGTCCTGTATAAACTTGTAAAGCTGCCCAGAAAAACCACAGAAACAAAATAAAAAATTCATCAAAATTAGTAGAGAATCCAATTGCATAAACTAGAAAATAGAGAGGAACTTTTGATGTGTTTAAATTTAAAAACTGGCTAGATTCTTGTATGAGAATCTATAAGGCACGGTACGATAAACCACATGATCCCATATGAGTATCAATCCAAACTCATACTATCCTCTCAGGATGCTCGTATGAGAAAATAGAACCAGAGGTCGGAGTACAGACATAATATCAAAAAATTGTAAAAAAAAATATAGAAATGTGAAGACATAAATTAATTTTATGCCCCGTAGTGGGCGCTAGAAATGTGAGTATGAAAAGTGGTTCTTATACTACACTTCAATGAGTCATTAAATTATTAATCTAACAATGAAAATATGATAATCTAAGTTGAAATTAACCAAGGTGACTCATTTCCTTCTAGTAGATAGCAGTATGAGTTTGCTCTCGGGTCATTGCAAAAATGCAAATGCAAGTTCATCCAAATTAGAGTTCATCCAATTAGGTAAGATTAATCTATTTTAAGAAATGAAATGAAATGTTTCTATGTTTGATTGATGCAATGATGATAAAATAAAATAAACTATCTACTTAGCAAATATTGCAATGCATAAACACATGATTAATGCAATAAACAAAAACTTAACTATCTAATAATGATTTCAAATGCATAAATGATAATCAATTTGAAACCGTTACACTAAGAAAAGATTGGGATCCTTCTTGTGAGAATGGAGGCCTGATTATATAGAAATCCTCTCAATAATGAATGGACAAGATTGATTCAAGATGAACGATTGAGATTCATTCTGAAATAGCACAATCCACGTGAACTCATTTGATTGGTTGAGAGAATCAGTTATTTAGGAAACTTCCCATGCAGAACTAAAGTTGCTAAAATGACTAATGAGTTAATATATTTGTTTTTCTAGTTAACTGGATTGTTTCCAAAATTATTTTCAATTGACTAGATGATTTCATAAATGCCTTTTTGGAATATTTAAAGGATTTTATGCATTTTTCTTCAAATTGTGATGACATAATTAATTTAATTCCTTTTTTTAATTAATTGATAATTCTTTATTTATTTAATCAACATCCTAAAATATTAATTAAAAAAAATAGTATAAGGTTGAATTAATTGCCAATAATATTAGGATTTAGGAATTAATTAATTAGATAAGATCAAGTGTAATGAGACTTAGGGTATAGGTCAAATCAGATTGATGAGTTGAATTGTCTTAGGTTGGGACTTAGGAAATTTGATCAAAATTAGGACTTTCTTGATGAATAATTGAGATTAGGGGCTTATGGTTTTGGTGACCATTTTTAGGTGATTACAATCCCTAGTCCGTAATTCACATTAAACTACACAATCAAAGGTATTCTTTAATATCTCCAACCTAAAATGAGAAGAGTATTTATTAATACTTGGACCTAACAAGATTCCTAAACACTAGTCATGGAGATGGAAGTGTTCCTAAACACTGACACTAATCAGACAAGACACTTATCACACTAGACATGAACTATAATAAAAAAAAATATACTTAGTACATTACTTATACGAGATATACGTATATTTATTTTAAAAGGTCAAGCAATAAAAGTTGATTGATAATATTTTCTAAACTGATTGCAAACTAATCAAAAGTGGTCCTTAACTCTACATAATAACAATCAAATGCTTTGATATTTATATTGATCATGTATTTCTATATTGTCTCAAAGATGTCCATGGACTAGAGACAAAAAGTGAGGAAATCTTGATTTTTTCTTAGTTTGTTTTGACTTATTATCAATTTATGATTGTTGTGTTCTCTAAGTAACACGAAGATGTCTAAAAATGAGCAGAGAAACAAGGACTGAGGACATAATGTTTTCTTTGTCTTCTACTTGTGGTAATAAATCCAGAGATCCATTATGATCAAATGGAATGAATGTCTATAGTAAAAGCCTTCATCATGATTGGAATGTTGCATATACCTCAACCTGTTTCTTATGAAAGATTTGGTGAGGTTGGATTCATTTCCTTATCTATTTTAATCTAAAAGAAATAAATTCCTAGTAAAGTGCACAAAACATACTATACCCAAGGATATAAATAATAAAAGGTCATTACGGGTTTTATATTAAAATATTTCACATGAACAGAAAAAGTTTATATTAACAAGAAGTAACTGACAAAACATTATGGCCTATATGCCTTGATGTTTAGGTTCGATTTCAACATGACATATAAAATGGTAAGTATTCATATTTTCATGATTGCTAAATCTATCAGTGAAAATTGTAATAGCCTATCAGGTCCTAACTAAAAATCTCTATGATGATAAAAGATCCATCTTGAATAAACAGTGATAGTCCTAGAGGTCTTAATCTAGGTGCATTTCATTGGTTAATATTAAGTTGCATTTCATTGGGTAATTAAGGTGCATTTCATTGGTTAGTTAAATTTCATTTCATTGATTAATTTAGTTGCATTCATTTGTTAACATAGTTGCATTCATTTTAAGGTTGCATCAGTATGAAACTATGAATGTGATTAATTAAAATCAACATGAGTAGAATTCTTAAAAAATGATAATATCGACATATAAATCAAATCAAATCATCAAGATCAAATTAATGACTAAATATCTAACCACTGATATCTACGCACTTGCATAATCATGTTAGTATCATAAATATGTCTGCATCAATGCATCCATCAACATACATAAATAAAATGAGATATTCATACATCGCATCGCATTACATCTAATACAGTATCTCATATACATACATAATTTGAAAGAACATCAAAATAAATGCATACACATAACACATGCATCCATACATTCATATAAGCATAAAAAGGAAAGTACAAAAACATATTCATATATCAGTATCATAATACAATGAAGTCAATAAATCAATCATCTATCTAAATCACATGACCAAATATAGCAAGATGAGATCATTATCGACAATAGATGTATATCACTATATCAAGATCAAGAAATATGCATAAGTATCAGTAACAAAGTACATGAATCAAAAGAGAGTATATATATCAAAGTTTGAAGAGTATTAGTATATCAGATCAAAAAATAGTACATCAGATGGTACATATATCAAAATACATCAATGATACATCATGAATCATGTTTGTCTCTTTCCCTCATCAACTTGAGGAGGGGTGGGAGGTGGAGAATCATCTCTAGTAGGCATAGGTGGTGGCATAGCACCCTCGGACTACTGAATAATGGCTAAATTTAATGGTGCTCTCTTATCTATTGGAACAACCACACAATATAAAGAGAATTAATGTGCATCTCTCTATCCCTAATGAGTAGCTATATGTGCCTATCTATCTCACTCAACTTTCATAATCCCTAACTACATGTCCCTATCAGTAAGAAGAACATGTAAAGTAGTAACCTCTAATCTCAAAGCTTCTCTCTCCTGCTCTTAATCAGATAAAGGGTCTCTATCCCTATCTCAAGGAGGACCTTGAGGTGGTCGACCTTCACCACCACAACTACTCTCTCCAAGAAATATTTGAGGTTGTTGTCTCAGTGGATGTGAAACAGAATCCTTGCATAGAGGTACAACCCTCAATCTTCTCTACTAACCCTGTTGGTCCCCATCATCCCCATCTCCCCTTTTTCTGATACCTCCTCCATCTCCACCTCCTCCACCATCTCCATCTCCTCCTCCACCATCTCCACCACCCCCTCCATCACCCCCACAACCTCCATCATCTCCCCCTCGGCCCCTGCCTCTATCCCTGCCTCTTCCTCTATCTCTATCACTGCCAGTAGAAACTCAGCTAGAACTATCATCTATAGGATCATAATCTAAGGCATCCTAAATACATGGACCTATCTCATCTAAAGAAGTAAACCTAGGAAATGGGTGATGAAAATAATGTGTATGATACGTGTATGTAATGCTACCATCAACTACCTCTAGTAATAAATCTCATCCTACATGTACCATTTATGAAATCTCATGAACATAAGTTTTGTATGATAACATAGCCCCCCACTAGCTCTCCTCATCATAGGCATGGGCATATATTGCAAGATCTTGGGGCATACCCTGAATGTGGCCATATTCTCTAACTACTTGAGTGACAATAAGTATCTCAACAATGTAGTGGGTACAACCGATCAAATACCTGCTCTAAAAGAAGTATGGAATCTGATGGGAATTGGTATGTCACTCATAATCTAAATATGGTCTCCAAACAAAATCAGCCACATCATCTAAAATCCTAATATGGTCTCCAAAAAACATCAGCCACATCATCTAAAATCCTATGCCAATACTCCAACTTTCCCAGGTGGGGTTGTTGAATGAAGTTGATGTACATATAGATATATGGCATCTCAATATCTCTCTACCAATAAAATATGGTTTATGTCAGTGGGATATGCTCCTAGGTCCAAATCTGTAATACTAATATACCAACATTCATGCTCTATAAATGTTGGTAGACAATCTCATGAAGCTTGCAGTAGATGTGAGCCAAGATGCAACTCCCCAAGAAAAGCGGTGAGGAGAATGAATCATATCCTCAATGACTCAAGACCAGCCACACATGAAACCATGTTGACCTTTATCAGTCATCATAATCTTGCTTATCAAACCAACAATGAAAATAGAAAGGCACTCATCATAATGGGACACCATATGGTCCCAAGAAAGGTATCTTCATGCAATCGTTAGAACCTAAAATAATCAGCGAGCATCAACAATGGCCACAACATCTCTGGACTCATACTCAGCACAAGCTCCTATAATAGGAACCCATAGAATACGTCAGATATCCTCAAGAGTCACAATCATCTCCCTAGTGGGAAAATAGAAGGTGTTGTTCTCTGAGTGCCATCTCTTGGCCAAAGCATTCAACAACCCTCCATTTACCCTAATATCAGGTAAAAATACTAAACACTAGAGACCACAACGTGTAACAATACACTACTCAATGACAATCAACTGCTCTTATAGCTCTAAGACCTAGGTAGGCCTCAGACTCTGGAATGAAACAATACTAAATTCAGTCTACAAGCAATAAATTTGCACTAAGTCAACATCAGGCAAGAAAAATTAAAGTCAAATTGGGTAACAGATCAAATAGAAATCCTAAATTAGAAAAATTCTAAGTAAAATACCAAAAATGATCCTAAAAATGAGATGTGATTTAGGATTTACAAGATGTGATCCTTTGCATACGAGATATGATCCCAAAATGGGATGTGAGTTTGTTTTGATAAGGTGCGATTTACTGATGAAAAGGCTTAAAAACTAGAAAAATTTGACTAAATGTGACCCAGCAAGGTGTTAAGGAATATTAGATTAGAAGATTGAATTATATTACTTAGAATTGATATTCTGTTGTAGAATGCAATTGCCTTTGTGATTGATTGATTCCACAATATCAATAAGTATATATATTAATATGTAAAGTCATGATCAAACATGGCGGTTGCCATGTAGGGTCATGACCCTTCGTTTAGTTAATTTAATCAACCAAAATAAAGGGCATGATAACATGTTTAATTAAATCAATTTGTGATGTAAATTTAATCATAAACATGGGGCACGATATCATCGTATACTGTAATATTATTACAGATACACGATGACTATCATGGTTGTGATAACATTACAGTCCAGGATGGTATCATGCATTGTAATGTTATTACAGTTACATGATAACTATCATGTGACTATAATAACATTACAGTCCATGATAGTATCATTTCTGCAATCTAATATATATCATGGTTGTGTTTTCTTCATGCATTCAATAATGCATTCGATCTGTTTCTATAATATGTCAATAATAACAATACTAATATATATATATACATGTGTGTGTGTGTGTGTGTGTGTGTGTGTGTGTGTGTGTGTGTGTGTGTGTGTGTGTGTGTGTGTATGTGTGTGTGTGTGTGTGTATGTATATATATGTGTGTGTGTGTGTATGAATATGCTTATGATCATTCGGCATACTTAAACATGAATGAAGCTATATTTCAACACTCCCTCTTAGTAAGAGAGGGTTTAATATGTATTGTAGAAAGTCATAGTATGTCATGATTGCTGACACAATTCAGGACAACATAAAGAAGTCTTAGTTGTGATATATACTTAGAAATTTTAATATCATGATATCTAGCACAATTTAGGACAACCCGTTACAATGTCAATCATGATATATGAGTTATTACGCCATACAGTAATAACATCCCAGCATCAAGATATCCAGCACAGTCCAGGAAAACTTTTTAGGGTGTCAATCTTGAAGTTTGGTTAACTAATGTCAAGATCACCACCTTGTAATAGTAACCCCAATTGTTTATATAGAAGATAGTCATCTTCTTGAACACAAATGAAATATTTCAAAATAACTTTATTTATATATTCATCAATACAAAGTACAAGAGTAGGAATTTCATCCCAACAAGTTTAAAGTCTATTCATACCAATTTTTCTCCTAAAATAATCTATCTTCAATTTTGCAAGAGGTTTGGTAAAGATGTCAGCATTTTGTTCTTTAGTGCTGATGTAAACTAGTTTAATGATGTTCATGTCAACCATGTCTCTTATGTAGTGGTAAGGAATCTCTATGTGTTTTGATCGATTATGGAAGACTGGATTTACTGAGAGTTTGATGCAGCTTTGATTATCACAATGAATAATGGTAGGTTTCAAGGGTTTTCCAAAGAGATCAAACAATAGCTTCCTTAACCAAATTGCTTCTCAACCTCCCATAGAGCCAGCCATGTATTCTACTTTAGTGGAACTCTGAGCAACATCTGATTATTTCATGTTGAACCAGGATATCATTGTTGATCCTAAACCAAAACAACATCCTATGGTACTTGTATGCACCCTAAAATGGTCGCCTAAACTTTGGGCCCCCATTCATCAATTTATCAATTTCCTAAATCAATGGCTTGCAATATTTTCAATTTAATTCAATTTCCTTGATCAAATCATAGTTAATTCAATTATTTCAAATATTTCCTAAGGTTTGATAATTTTATCCTAAGTTTTATTTAATTAAGAGAACATGCTCCATTTTAATTAAATAAAAAATCTTTTAATTAAATAATGGAACCCACTTTGCTAAAAATAATAAATAAATAATAAATTATTTTTTTTTAAAAAAAAGACTTTTTATCTACACATTGAATGCACACTTTCCAAGATGAGTGGAATCTCCTTTTGCCTCTTAATCTCTTCCACACATCTTTTTGCCTCTTAATCATGTCCATTGATTTTACCTCTTGAAAATCTTGAGCATATGGATCAACCAAGATTTAATCTCCACAAGTGCTCATTTCTTTTTGCCTCTTAATCATGATCGTCCATTTTTTTTAAAAGGAGCCTTCTCTTTCTCATTTTTCACATCTAGAATTTTATATTGTTATGCTACAAGTTTGGAGAGTGATTTTGGAAAAGAATTTGAGCACTTGAGCTTGAACATTGCAACTTCTCTTTTCTTGTCTTCTTCTCTCATGCCCCATGGAAATCCATTTAGATTAATCTTGCATTTGCATATTAGATTAGATTCATTTTTCCTTTCATAGAATAATCTTGCATAAGCATTTCCTTTTATAGATTAGTTTGCTTTCATGCATTGTTTCATATAGAATAGATTTCATTTTTTGGAAAAATAGTCAACGCTCCCCTTGGGATTTGTGACATGGCTTAATAGCCTCTTGTGTCTTCTATAAGTCTATTGGTTGTATCGGGCATTAACAGGTCGATCTTTTGGTGCAACAACAACCACTACTTGTAACAAGTGGTATCGGAACTTGGTCACATGTTTGAATCCCCTCTAGTAACGCTGAGGGGGAGATTGTTGGAAAAATAGTCAGCGCTCCCCTCAGGATTCATGACATGGTTTAATAGCCTCTTGTGTCTTCTATAAGTCTAGTGGTTGTATCGGGCATTAACAGGTCGATATTTTGGTGCAATGGCAACCACTACTTGTAACATCATTTTCATTTGCATGCATACTTGATGATCATGGAGACTAGCATTCTTGCTTTTCCTCTTTGAATTTCTCATTTTATGGTGTACTTGCATGGGCACAAACTAGGTCTAGTTGAGGACCTTCATCATAAACCCTTGCACTCCATGAATAGAGAGCTATGAGTCACCATTTGAGACCTCATTCTTGAGCAATCTTGTCCATATAATGAGTCATAGAAGTGTGTCAACATTTTAGCACACATTTTTGGCACCCACTATGGGGCAGAATATTTCATTTCTGGCCTCATTTTATTTTATTTTATTTTTCTAACAATTTTTGTGTGTTGTCTGTACTTCCGTGTGTCTCTAAGTACATATTCTTGCGTGAAGTTTCTTGTTGTATCATGCAAAGTTGTGTTGTTTTCTACACTTCTGCGTGTGACAAAGGTGTTTCTTCACGTGGCTCTGTGCACTTTCTCACATAGAAAAGGGTACAGTCTCACGCGACATTTTGATAGCAAAGACCTAAATTTCTAGATTTGCTTTTTCACTTGCTATTTTCTGACACTTAATGGTTGTTGTGTTTATTTCCTTGATTCTATTTTCTAAGGCAACATAGTAGCAAGACGCATTGCTTTGGACTCGAGGTATTTTGTTGAATATCTATAACATTTAGATTTGGGGAATAAAATGAATCTCTTATGTGTCTAGCTTGAGTGTTTATTGCTTTCATAGATCACACTTCAATTTTGGGCTCTAAAAAGAACATAGATTCACTTTCTTGCATATATGTTTCACATAGTAAATAGGCCCTATGAACACTATTTGTGGTGTTCTTGAGAGAGTGGGCTTTTTGCAAAGCTCTTCTTGACGATAGAACCCTTGATAGGTAGGAGGATATTGTTACTATCTCATGGTGTGTGTGTGTGTGTGTGAAAATTATACCTAGATGTGGACACAACACTTCAGTAAAACATTAGAGATTAGCAAAATCAAAGAAATCTACAATATAAATGAAATTAAGCTAACTAGGTGATTTAATGCCTTCTAGTAGGTGCGAGTATGGGATTCTCAGATTTAGACTGAGATCAGTGACAATGCAACACCTAAATGAAGGATTTGAATGCAAAAGATGAATGTAGAATGAATGCAGATTAATCTATTTTTTTGGATTTTTGATGCAATTAGATGAAAAAATTGAAATGAATCTAATCTAGAATTGATTGAAATGATATGCAGATCTAATCTAACAATGATATGAATTGATATGAAAAACTATGCAAAGCTATGAAAAATTATGAATGATCTCACAAAGTCACCTATTCGCAAAAGCTTGATTCTTTGTATGCAATTTTGCCAAAGTAATTGTGCAAATTTGAGAGATGTCAATATGAAGAGCTGAGCCTTGATTTTATAGAAATCTAGGGCTTGAGGATGCATTGAGAAAAGCCATAAATCACTCTTGATGAACTCAGGTTGATTTTTGAGTCAATAAGAAATTAGAAACAGATCAACTCATAAAATCATGCAAAAATAGATTTTTAACTTAAATCAAAAGTTTAGATCAGCTTTCAACTCAAAATAGATGTTGAGTTTCAAAAAGATAACAACTTGAATTGATTTTCTGATTTAAAGTTTAACTGCTCCTTCAAATGTGCATAGATAATTATGAATTAATTAAATAAATAAAGTGATTTATCTTCAACTTAACTAATTTTTGAATTAAAATAACTGATTTATGGGTTAATCAATTACTAAATCAAACTTTTATTCAAAAACTATATCATTAAATATTGAAAAAAATCTACACAATCGAATCAAGAAACTACATTATATGCATGGATTGTGGAAATCTAATAGATTTGATTAATTAATTAAATAAGAATTTAATCAATTAGTCATAAGATTTTTTATTTATTGTCAAAATTAAATAATACAATTTAGGAATAACTATATTAAATCTAATTAAATAATTAAGTGGTAGTATTAAATATGATTAATTAAATATTCAAAATATTCAATTAATCAAACTCTAGGATAAATATGATTTATCGCCAAATAATTATTAAATCAAAGATAATTAGGATAAAGTAGGAATATATCAAGGAATATTCCTCAATGCAAAATTAAGATAATCAATTAGGTATTTGATAAAGTGATGTGCAGATGTGCCTTAGGTTAGGACTTTGATGTCGATTTCATTCGATTTAAGGATGTAGGAGGTTAATGAACCTGTAGCCCATTTTTGGGGTATTACATTTTGCCCCTCTTTGAATTACTATGCGAAGCGTAGTGGTTCAAAGAACAGTCTATTTTTGGTGTTTGAAACTAATTTGAAAGATGAACCGATTCTGAGACAAAAACTGATTGAAAGAATGAAAAAAGTTGATTTAGGTCCTTGTCAACCAAGAATCGTGATGATGTTAACTATAGCAATGATGAACTGATGATTATGAAAAAGTATCAAAATACCTGATTCTGAACCTTATGATTATGAAGAAGTGAGTGACCTGACTCCAAACCTGATTGTCCAAAGGAATCGAAATGGTATCACATCTGAACCCTTCATTTACGAAGAACCAAGGAAATAACACTAATGAACCAATTGTTATGAAAAGCTAATACAATTTACAAGATAGATTAGGATACTAGATTGATATGGATCTCGAGGAATCTGATATGCCCCAAGCAATGTGCCCCAAGTGATGAGGTCTTTAGATCAATCAACAACTAGACATGGTTGTTGTTGTGATCACTAAAAGAAAGATATGATTTACAGACTTGAATGATGTGCAATACCATGTCCCCTTCGGGATGAAAATCAAAATCTAACAAGAAAAGTCAGTGTTATAGTTTAGAAGCATGTTAATTGATTTGAGAAGTGGTTATACACATTTGGAAATGTGTTCTACATCGTTTGAAAGTCCAAGAGACCAAGTTTGACTAGGTTTGACCATGAGTTGACCATGGTTGACCAAGTTGAAATTTTGATAGTGTGATGTGAGATAACCAATTAAGTTGAATTCTAGATTTCTATGACGATTGAAGGTCGATTATGCAAGTAGTCGGTTGTCCTAGGTCCAAAAATTTTAAATTGTGATTTTGAGATAGTAAATAATCTCAGATTTTGATTTTGATCCTGAAAATGGGTTCAGAATGTCGAAATTAGCCAGGGGTGCAATTTTTGTGGAAAATGGAGCACTTTAAAAAATTAGGTCAAAAACCTATATAAGGCCCAAAAGGGTCATTTTCAATTCATTATTCACTTTTGTCTGTTGTAAAACCTATGGAGCCCTCTGAGAGAAAAAATAGCTGAAATGAAGGTTCCAGTCTCCTCACACTAATTCGAGCGTAGCCGGTGACATCAACAACCTCCCCAGTATAGACACCTAGTAAGTAGACCTCTGTGCCTCTTTGTAAATTCAAATTTTTGCATGTTTTTAGCATTTTAGGATTTTTTTGTACGTTTTTGAATTTTTGAATTTTGCTAGCATAGAAACTTGTACGACAGTCCCCTGGGACTCATATAACATATGAAAATTCTATAGAGTGTCGTCCCATGTTTGTAGGAAATGTGTATGAGAGGGACCCATATGTTGTACGACATTTTGTTGAGTCCCTCAATTGTCATATGGGAACATATGATTTGTCGTATACCCATGAATTGTCATACAGGAACTTGCTGAAACTCATACAAGTTTTGGTACTAGACTGAAAATTTGTATGAAAAATAGTGAGCTTATTTCTCAGTCTTAGGTCAAAAAAAAAAATTCTGATTTCTTAGGCCAATTCCTTAGTATTTATTGCACCTTCTGAAGTGTTCAACCTGTCAATTCCTATGTGTTTAGCCTAATTTTTTTACCAAGTTACTGATAGGATTCCCTGTTTATGTGTTGTGTAGGTTATCTATCCTAATGTGCATGCCCATATATCACACCCGACCACACAGAGATTGTGAATTTCACTTCCTAATCCTCTTAGAGCTCATCTAGTTGCCTGTGGGTTAGAGTATCTTATTCGTTTACCTAAGATTTGGGTGAACCATGGGCTACTAACCACTTTGATCGGGCACTTTCATTCAGAGACTTAGACCTTCCATCTGCCGATGGGAGAGATCACTATCACACCTAAGGATGTTTACGGGTTCTATGTATTCCCTTCCATGGTCCTTGTCCTAATTACATCAGTGTAGGGAATGTAGGTCTCCACACATTTCATACCCTATTTGGAGATGTTAAGCAGTTGACTTAGTCTATATCATGGGATTCATTAATACAAAGATATGGGTAGACCCATAGACTTGAGTGTATTATAGTGGGATGATTAAAGGGATCATCATGTCTAACCATTAGCAAAATGGTCTCTTGAAGGGCTGGGCCCCTATGGTTTCTCAATTATTGGAGACACCTTCTGAGTTGGGCTGGGGTCACTGTATGCTTTCCCACATGTTCTCAGAGATGCACGAGATTGTGTATCATGAGAGCAAGTCTTTTGTATTTGGAGCTCTAGTTTTACAGATTTGGGCATGGGAGCACATTCCCATATGTAGATCAGTATGTCAGAGTCAGTAACAGCTGTAGGAGCCCATCATTTTTGTTTATTTAGGATATGTGACACAAGTTTGCATGGGTATCACCAAGTACTAGAGATGGGTTCTGGATGATATAACATATGTTATCTAACATCCATACTTATACAATAGAGGCCTAGCCTACTGCACATGCATAGTTCAATTATTTCTTCCAGAGTCGAGTGTTGATAAGGTAGTCTACCATAGTGCTAGAGAGATTCATTATTTCTAGAGTATGGCGACAGTATGACATTATCTAGGATGCCCCTTAGGATTACAACACATATGCATGATTGGTCAGAGAGATAGCACTTGGATGTGTATACACCTAAAAATGGTCATCTAGACTATTAGCCCCTTGCTAGCATTTTTGCTAAAATCATCAATTGCTTGTTCTTGATCAAATCCTAGTCCTATCATTTATTTGATTATTTTCTATGGGCTAACCATCTTATCCTAAGTCTTTATTTATTAAAAGGAATATTTCCTCCCCTTTTATTAAATAAAAAGCCCCACTTTTCTTCTTATCCTAAGTTGCACAAATAAAGCATTTAATTCTTATTTATAAAGAAAAATAAAATAAAAAATAAAAGAAAAGCACTTTTTGTCTCACATGGACATAAAGTAAATGCTCAACATAAAGTAAATGCTTCTAATTTTCCTATTGGAGGATATTTGTGCACAAGGATCAAGCTTCTTTTTTTCTCCACCGTTGATTAAATCTTTTGCCTCTTAATCTCCATGGTCCATTGATTTTTCACTTCCTATAAAAGAAGAGCTCTCTTCCTCATTTGCACACACAAATTTTTATGATATTGTTATGCTACAGGTTTTCTAGGTCATCTTGGAGCTTTTGGAGATATTCTTGCATCTAGGGTTTGAAGATTTGGAGCATTGTTGGCATTCATCTTGGATCTTCATCAACACTCTATCTTCTTGTCTTCATTCTTGCATCATCATGGCTTTCTTGCTTCATAGTTAGATTTCATTTTCACACATAGTATTTGCATTTTCATAGCTTCATTCTTAGCTTAGATTTCCTTTTATGCAATAGATTAACTTGCATTGTCATATAGATTTGCTTTGCATTGCATACATTTGGCTTCATTGGAGATATTGGCATTCTTGCCGTTGTCTTCCTTGAATTTCCCATTGCATGGTTTACTAGCAAGGTTATAGGCTTAATAGCTCTAGCTGAGAGCATTCTTAAAAACCCTTGCACTCCATGCCTAGGGAGCTATGGATCGATTTGTGAGGGCTCATTCTTGAGTTTTCTTGCATGTAAGGATTCATAGAAGTGTGACAACATTTTAGCACATAGGATGGACCGCCAGGTTATCTTATGCACTATGTAGCCAAGACTATACAGGTATTGTTCCCAAAGAGTGGGACTATAGACCATAGGTATTAGATGTTGAAGTGATAGATGGTTTCATTGCTTGGCTCATAGAGCATCCCATTCTTAGATTCTCAGATCTTACTGAGTTGATACCTTCTATGGAGGATGCAGTAGATGTGATAGGGGCTCCCATGGGTAGGGGACAGAGACGGAAGGATGCTCAGATTCTGGTTATCCAGCCCACACTGCCATGACCTAGGGTAGTTGTGACACCTTAGAGGCTAGTGGGACACATGAGACCACCTTGCCATCCTAGTTCTTTAGTAGGTAGACCTGCAGTGTTACAGAGGGGATCCATGAAAGGAGAGGGTGGTACATTAGGCAGTATAGGTAGTGCTGATGAGGTGCTTGGAGTATAGGAGGATATAGGTATTGATACAGATACTACATAGGTAGATGTAGATTTTGACTTAGGTGCTGAGGTGAGACATCGCAAGGCACATAGGGCAGAGGCTGCTAATCAGCCAGCTAAGGATACTAAGATGCCTACTATAGATGTAGATCCTAGATAGGCACAGACTCCCCAAGAGACCATTAGACAGCTTAGGTTACAAGTCAGAGACCTCAGATTATAGACTACTACCCATAAGATACAGTGGAAGGAGTTAGAGAGGCAACTTTTGTTGTGAGAGGCCGAGGTTAGGTGATTACAGGTAGAGGTGACACATCAAACTACATAGGCCTCTTACTATGTATCAGCATACTATTCTATTTTTCCAGCTGCACAGAGGGTTCTGACCTATTCTTAGTATATGATAGCCTTAGAGGGAGCCAGAGCACCACAAGCCAAGGCAGTGCTAGATGCACCACAACCACCTCCACCAGATGTAAATGATTAGGCAGACAGCTGATCTATCTTGATATTCTATTTTTGTCATTTTGCCCATAGATACTAATCTAATCTAATAGCTCACATGAGCGCATTCTTTTGTATATTGTGCCAATAGTGCACCCTTGACTTATTTCAATTTTTGATATATATGAGATCGAGCTTTTGGTTATGACTTCATTTGTACTTGTTGATTTGATTTATGATGATATCATGTGATGTAAATGTTATGTGTAGTGTAGAATGTATGTAATATGCGATGTAATGATTTCTTTCAAATGTATGGATTTATGTAAATATAATTGATAGATGGAAAATGTATGACAATGTATGATGTTGATTATGCTATGCAATGATAAATGTACATGTATGCAATGTAATGGGATGAATATGATATGTAAATGTAGGGATACACATGATATGTTTTGTAGGTATTGATGAAGACAAGTCCTCAGTCATTTGTCAAAAAGGATGTCTAACCCAGGATGGTGACTGCTTGCGGTTCTGTGAAGAAACCTTCATGTGAGATTTAGCTCTTGTAGATGTTTAGCACTATTTGAAGAATTGTGTAAGCATTCAAGTTTAATCAGCAATTGCAAGATCACACAATCATGCAAAGTGCAAAAATGACATACAAACCTAAGACCTAGGACCTAATCACTAATCATGTGTCAGTCATTTTCATCATTGAATTTTTAGGTAACTGAATAAATCAATACAACATCCACTAGTTAGGAAAACTATGAATGTATGAATACTGATTTGTATATGCAATAATCAATACAACGCTCATCGGCTATACAACCCTGGACATATGAATATTGATTTTGTTTTCCGAATGTTGGCTTAGATATAAGCACCAAGGCACAAACGCTAGGATGACCTGAATAATATGTCCATTTTGATATAGCAATTTGTATAAGCATCAAAACATAGACATCATGATGATCTGAAAATGCCTTGTGGTGCAAACACATCAAGCAATCAAGAGATCATTCTGAATCCATTATGAATTACCCGTAGTGACCCTTTATCATTCACCTCCTTAGGTGAGATCACGTTTCACAGTAGGAGTAAAAAATCACTCAAAAAGACAATAGTTAGATCAAAATTCCTTGGATTTTTTGGGTATCAATGGTTGAGGTACTCTTGGCCATCCAACATGAAATGGAGGCTCTTACAGATGGACACCATTTCAATCCATAATTTCCAAAGATGTTAGATTTTCACATACAAGTAGAAAACAAAGAAAAGATTATGCCCCCAGTCATCACTCTCTAAATCCTGTAAAGGAAATCATCGAAGGGCTCAAAGGGACACAATATGAAAAAATCTCAATGTGAATCAGTAAGCATACAAGGAGATAAAAGCAAGTGAAGCATAGATTATTTTCAGTTTGTTGTTGAAGATTGTTTGTATTTGATTGCAAAATCCTTTCTGGTAAGGAGACAAACTGACTGACTCAGATGTAGCTTCAAAGGACTCTGACTAGATATGACTCATCTGAGATCTTGGAGACAATAAGATATGACATTGATTGCCCCCAAGTGTGAAACATTGATAGGATACAAACACTTGAGTTGATTGGTGTACAGACCGACTTTATTGAAAACAGGAATATAGAAACAAACCAGGAGATATATACAAACTAAAGTAGGACTGAAAGCTGGGAAAGACCAAGATTGCACTGATAGATTGAGCATTTTGAACAAGTGGTGCCCATTTGTCAGGTTTTCACCATCTTGGTAGAGATTCTATTTTTGCTACCAAGGTGCCTGTTTCCAGGTTTTCACCAAGGCATGTTTTCTTTTTCTCATTTTTTTTGTATTTTTCATTTTTTTCAATTTTTTTGTACTTTTAATATTTTTTACTTTTTTTGTGCTACATCAAGGTGCCTATTGCTAGGTTTTCACTAGCATGATAATTTTTTTAGGACTTTTTCCATTTTTTAAGATTTTTTTCACGACATTTTGCAAAGATAGAATGTCTTAGGTGTAGAATTTCTTCAAATGGAGAATGTTGATTGGTTCTCAGAGTTGTTCTCCTTCAGTCGTTGAAAGTTGATAGGCACCAGAGCCCAAAGTAGCAGTGACAAAAAAGGGACCCAGCTAGTTGGGTTCAAACTTCCCCTTGTGTTCTCTATGTGATTGATTTTTAGGATTCTCTCTCAAGACTAGATCGCCAACATGAAATTCTTTGTGTTTGACTTTCTTGTTGTAGCCCCTAGACATTCTATTCTAATATACTCTGAGATGATCATATGTTGTTTGTCTGTGCTCATCTAGTAGTTCAAGTTCTTGCAACCTAGACACTCTGTAGTCATCATTTTACTAGACCATGCATTCTGATTCTTAGTGATGGGATTTCAACCTCAATAGGCAATACCGCTTCAAACCCATAAACTAAAGAGAATGGTGTAGCCCTAGTGGGTGTTATGATACTTTTTTTGTAGGTCCGAAGAGCTGGATTGATCATGAGATGCCAGTCTTTTCCTATTTTATTAACTGTGTGATGCAATATTTTCAATAGATTCTTGTTTGAAGCCTCTCCTTGTCCATTCCCTTGAGAATAGTAGATACATGACCAATGTTGTGTAATCTTGAATTTGGCACATAGATCATCTAAGTTTTTGTTCTTGAATTATCCACCATTATCTCTGACTATAGAGTGTGGAATACCATACCGACATATGATGTAGTTTAGAATGAACATAGAAATTTTCTTGTCGGTTGCTTGAGTCAAAGAAACTGCTTCTACCCATTTTGTGAAATAGTCTGTAGCTGTAATAATATGGGTATGTCCATTAGAAGAATGAGGATGTATGGCTCCTATAAGATCAAATGCCCACTGGTGAAAAGCCCAATGTGTAGTAAAGGGAATTAGATATCTCCCTGGTGCATGAATCAAGTTTCCATGCACTTGACACTTTTGACAATTCTTTGCTTACTTGATAACCTCTTTTTCCATTTCAGGCCAATAGTACCCAGCCCTAATAAGTTTTCAAGCTAGTGTTAAACCATTGGAATGTGATCCACATATACCTTTGTGGACTTCCTCTAATAAACATTGAGACTCTTCCTATTCTAAAAATCTAAGGAGTGTACCATTTAGACCTCATTTGTATAGATCATTACCAATGATGACATACTAGGATGCATTGCGGATAAGGTATCATTTCTCATGGTGGTTGAAGGTATCAAGAATGATTTGGTCTTGGAGATAGGAGAAAAAAAATTTGTATCTAGATGAATCATGACCCATAAGAGTGCAGATCATGTAGGTTTTAGGGGAATCATATGCAGGATAAGATAGTGCTTCCACTAGGAACTCGTAGCGTAGCTCATGTTTGGGCTGCTATAATAAAGATGATAGTGTTGCCATAGCATCAACGGCTTTGTTCTTTGTTCTAGGAATCTATTCAAACATGATAGATATGAATAATTTCTTTAGATCATCTACCATTCTCTTGTATGGGATTATCTTTCCATCTTTCATTTGATACACATCATTGACTTGGTGTATTACAAGTTGTGAGTCTCCATGAATGTGTAGTTTTGTCATCTTCCATTCAATTGCTATCTTCATGCCATTAAGAAGGGCTTCATATTCAACAATATTTTTTGTGCAAGGAAACTTTATTTTGAATGCTTTAGAGATTGAGTATCCTTGAGGAGTGATGAACAATATGCCTACTCTAGATCCATTCTATGTATAGGAGCCGTCAAAGAATAACTTCCATGCTCTAGAAGAAAGATTCATGATAAGGGAATCTAGGAATTCCATTTGCATTGGTGTATCATCAAAAAATGGTGTGTCAGCCAGTTGATCAGAAATGACTTGGCCCTTGATAGCTTTTCTTTCAACATATTCAATGTTAAATTCACTTAATAGCATCACCCGTTTAGCTAATCTACCTATAAGGGCAGCTTTGCTTAGTAGGTACTTGAGTGGATCAATCTTATCTACCAAATGTGTGGTATGAGCTAACATGTAATGTCTTAGTTTCTGTGATGCAAAGATCATAGCTAGACAATCTTTCTCAATAATTGAATAGTTCTTCTCATATGCTACCAATGTTCTACCTATATATAGTATATAGCTCTTTCCTTCTTGTTCCCATCATGTTGGGCTAGTAATGCCCCCAGTGATGTATCTGAAGTGGACACATATAGACTCAATGGCTTCCCTTGAATAGGAGGCATCAAAATAGGAGGATTTGATAAATATTGCTTGATATGGTTGAAATTATTTTCACATTCCTCGTTCCATGCAAAATTCACACCCTTATGTAATGTTTTTGTGAAAGGTTGTGATATGTTTGCTAGCTAAGATATGAAGCATCTGATAGATTTTACTCTCCCTTGTAATGTTCTCATTTGACTGATATTCTTGGGAGGTTGGATCCCCAAGATAGCTTTAACCTTTACCAGATCTACTTCAATTCCTTTCTTTAAAACAATGTAGCCTAAGAGCTTTCCAGAAGTGACACCAAAAGCACACTTCTTAGGGTTTAGTCTGAGACTTAAATTCTCCATTCGATGTAGTATTTTTCTCAAATCATTTAGATGTTCAGATCTTATCATAGATTTTGCTAAAGTATCATCAACATAATCCTTCATAGTTCGATGCATCATGTCATGGAAAATAGACATCATAGCTCTCTGATATGTAGCACCTGCATTCTTCAAACCAAATGGCATGACATTCCAATAGAAGGTACCCCACATACATGTGAAAGAAGTTTTCTCTTGATCCTTTGGAGCAATTTTTATTTGGTTGTATCCAGAAAAACCATCCATTAAAGAATACATCTCAAATCCCACAGTCATGTCCACTATCATATCAATATTTGGTAATGGAAAATAATCCTTAGGGCATGCCTTGCTTACATCTCTAAAATCTATGCATACTCTTATAGATTTGTCTGGTTTTGATACTAGAACTATGCTAGAGATCCATTCTGCATAATTGATAACTCAAATGAATCCAGCTTTTAGTAGTTTCTCTAATTTAGCTTTGACTAAGAGTGCAACATGTGGATGCATCTTTCTCAATTTTTGCTTAACAGGTTTGACTCTTGGAGCTATAGATAAATGGTGCATTATAAGATCAAAATCCAACCCTGGCATATCTAAATATTTCCATGTAAAGTTGATTTTCTTCTCTGTTAGGAATGTAGTAAATGTTCTCTAATAAGGATTGTGCTACATGGATCAACTGTGGTTCTTCTGTTGTTCCCAAGTTCACAGATTGAGTGGGCTCAATCAGTACTGGAGATCTATCTTTTAAATGACTTGGAAGGACATCAAATATCTCATCCTTAGGCACCTCAGAGAGGTTTTCACCTTTGAATACATCTTTTATTTTTACTTTTTTACGTTCTGAGACTACCACAAAGTGGTTTTCACCCCCAAACCTCTTTTTCTTTTTATTTTTATTCTTATTCTTTTGACTAAGATACTTGACGTCCAAATTTGTCATGATAACGCTTAGTTCATTGATGGAAGTCATCATAGGCTCAACTGCATTGAGGTAACAAGTAAGGGCATAGTCATTTGGAAACATATAGATACCTTGGCTTAGATTCGTAGAGGTTTGGTCAAGAAGTTTGAGATGTTGGATAGTCAAAGTGGGGAAGGATTGGGAAATGGTGTTTACGGATATGGATCTATCATCATTGGTCCTAACCTGACTCTCAAGTTTGAAGGTGATATTACAACTCAAAACATTCAATTCATGAATAGGCTCAATATCATTGTGGGAGTCTACTTCCTCCATAGGTGGATCAGACTCGTTAAGTTCATCATTTTTCTCTAGACTTACATTAGGTTTACGTGCATATTGGTGAATAACATTAATATGTTTTTCTATGATAATCTCATCTTCCTCTGGAATGAATCCCCATTCATAGTCATTGGATTTCTCATCTATGCCTCTAGTAAATCTGATAATATGTGTGAAATCAGGACCGATTCCCCAAGAAGGGTTTCCTTTTGATTCTGATCTGAATTCATACTCATGAGAGTCTATCTCAAAATCACTATGTTGTTCCAATTGTTCAACTGTCTGGATAGTTTCAATTGATTCCTCTTGTCTGATTTTAGTAGTAGGTTCTTGTGTTTCTACTACATTTATATTCTCCTCAGGTTTCTCTTCATCTTTAAGGAGGTCCATTATTTCTTTAGGCAAATGCTCATAAGGAATGATCTCATTAGTGGTGTCTGAATCATCACTGTCAGATTGTTGTGTTTCTCCCTTTAGTTGGATTGCTGCTGATGGTTCAATCTATTCTAAGAAATGTGGAGAGTTTTTGCAAAGATAGAAAGGCTTCTTCTAATATCCTAGACCTATTGTATTCTTGTTTTTTTGGCCACGATGGTCAAGAGGTTATAGAAGACCTTTAACTTGTAGTCCTAGAGGTCCTTTTCCAGTGTATCCCATTTTTGTGATTAATTTGTCCCCTAGTCCATATGACTTCTGAGGAATTTTTCTTGAAGTGGAGTCACATTTCTAGACTGATTGGGATTGAGACCCATCCTTGTATAACCATGCAAGCATAGCTTCTTCTTCCTCAAACTCTTCTTTAGATACTTGCTCTGTGACAAAGCTTCCATTGAATATGACTTGGGATTCTTTAGCTGTGGGTTTCACTTTGTCAGAAGGTTGTCCATAAGATTTTGGGGACAATAGGAGAGATGTGAGAGATAAAATGGATTCCATTGTGTATTCTCCTATACCATTGTCTTTGATTTTGACTTCTTTAGCAATTTCTTCTATCTTGGATGTTGATGCAATGTCTAGTTGCTTAGTGGAAGATTCTCTATTATTAGGAACAAGTTTGTCAGCACTTTCTTTCAATGCATTGCAAATTGTAGATAGGTCAGCTGGAATCATTACCTCTACTCCTTCATAAGTAAATTTCACACATTGATGGTATGTGGAAGGAATAGCTCTCATTTCATGTATCTAGGGTCTCCCTAGAAGGATGTTGTAAGAGAAAGGTAGATCAAGAACTCGACATGTGATATCTCTGATAACTAGACCTATTCTGATAGGTAAGACAATTCTTCCTTTGGAATATCTTTCTTGTTCATCATATACCTTGATAGTTATCTTATTTTTAGGATCAATGGAAGCTTCTGATAATCCTAGTTGTTTGATCAAGTTGTAAGAACAAATGTTGAGACCAGCGCCTCCATCTATCAACACATGTTTGACATGATGGTTTTGGATTAAGACTTCAATGTGAAAGGGTTGGTTATGTGGATGACTTAAGGAGTTATCATCTTCCTCTAAAAAGGAGATATATTGTGGAGATGTCAGATGACCAACCATAGTCTGGAATCTATCTAAATCAAGGTTGTCAGGAACATTGGATCTGAGCAGAGCTTTGTCTAGAATGGCTCTATGAGCTAGAGATATCTAAAGCAACTCAAACATGGAGATTTTTGCATTTGTATGCTGGAGTTTTTGGATAATACTATATGATGTTGGCGTCGTGTCTTTAGGATTTGATGATTTAGAGGCAGCCTTCTATTTAGAAGTAGATGAAAGATTAAAAGGCACCTTAGGGACATTTGATGAATCTAAATTTTATCCTTGTAGATGCGCTTGAGCTTGTGATCGAGTAATTGCATTTTTTGACTAATTATCTCTATCCTTTATTAGAATTGTGATGACATTGCAATGCTCAAATAGGCATGGTTCCACCATATTTATGACAACATTGTTTCTAGAGTAGGCATAATTGACTTTAGCACCCACATTAGGCTAAGAAGATGAATCTCCTTGACCATGTTTTAGAAATGGTTCCGTGAATGTTGTATGATCATTATTGCTTTTATGATTGTCAATTACAATTTCTCCATTATAAATTTTGTCTTGTATGATGTGTTTCAAGTGTATGCAGTTATTGGTTTTATGACCCTTATTGCGATGGAAGTCACATAAATCATTCTCTCTCCACCATTTTGGTTTAGGTTCAGGATCAAATACTTTTATCTCAGGCAAGGTGATGATGTTTTTGGCCAACAAAATTTTCATGGCGTATTCCAAGGACTCTCCAACAGGAGTAAACTTGCATTTAGGATCTGTAGCCCAAGGTTTATAGTCAGATGGCTTCTTGTTTTATTCTATCACTTTTGCCTCTGAGGCTTTGATAGCTTGGGTGCCAACAGTGAGATTGAAAGTGGGTGCCTTAGATGGGGCATAGATAGTATCAACAACGCCATCTATGACAATGCCTTTATTCTTGTTCCATTTTTTGCCTTTATCTTTAGAACTAGATCCAGATGCATACTTGTCCTTTTGAAGTGATATGTCTCCTTTTTGCACAAGTACTTTCTCAATTTTGATTGCATTTTCTACCATCTTATCAAAGGATGTATGATTTTGCATTTGCACATGGTAGTTGATTTCTGGAACAAGATTGTTGATGAAAATTTCTAGCTTCTTAGTTTCTGGAATAGGTCTAGCATATAGAGAAAAAAATTTCCTCCATCTTTTGAGAAAAGTCAAGAATGGTTCTCCTAAGTTCTATTTTAGATTGCAAATGTCGATCATAGTGATTGAATGTTGGATTTTGTAGGAGTATTGTTGATAAAACAGTTTGATTAACTCCTCAAATGTTTTGATGGTTGAAGGCATTTTTGAGAGCCAATGAATAGCTGACCCTCCCAGAGATCAAGGGAAAAGATGCATTAGGTAGGTTGGTTCGTGCATGAACTCCATAGATTGAGTACAAAATTCTCTGACATGATCTTGAGGATCAAAGTTTCCATCATACTTATCATATTTAGGCATCTCCACTCTTTTTGGGAATGGTGGCATTTACAAGTCTTTATCAAATGGAAAAGGGCATAGAGCCTCCATGGAGAACTCCTTAGGTTCCTTTTCTTTCTCTAGTTTGTTGAGCTTGACTTGCATGGCATGCATCTATTTCATCATGGTTCTAATAGGATTTTCTTCCTCATGTGTAATGATATCTTCAACATTAAAGTTTGGAGGAAGTTTAGCCCCTTGGCGAGCCAACTCTAGGAAGTATGCTTCTCTATCTTCTTTCAAGAAATGCCTCATCATTTTCTTGAAGTTATCATCATTTTGATATTGAGCAATTTCAGAAGGTGTAGGTTCTTGATCTACACCATGTTGGGATTGATGTCCTTGGAACCCTTGGTTCATTCCTCCTTGAGACATACTATTGTTGCGAGGACTGTTTGGAATTGATTGATGTGGGGTTGCTTGATTACCTGCGTGAGTTGATGTAGGAGGAGTGACATAACCACCTTTCAAGAATAGATTTCCAAGAGTGTCTTCTCCAAATTTAGTAGTTTCATAGGGTTTATGAAATGTCTCATCTATCACAGAAGATGCTACTAAAGAGAATTTGGGTTTTTCTCCTTGTTTTCGCTATGATGAAGCTCTATTTTCCACCATTAACCTTGGGTGAAGCAAAAGAGCAAAATTAAGACAACTAAAGAATGACTTGATTCAAGAAGATTGAATGACACAACCTTGTCAAGATTGGATTGATTGAAGATTAGATTGGACATAAATGAAGGATATTGTGTCCTAGTAGTATGTATAGATGCCCAAAAGATGGCGGACATGAGCTCACAACACTTAGTCATTTGACGATTGAATTGAAGATAATTTTGAAGAGGTTTTGACACAAGATGAAAAAGATTCAAATTGATAGATCAAAAGGCTAGATTAGACTCAAGAGACCACTTTTAGGCAAATAGATTGGGTTCTTTCTAGTTTTTGCTTTGTTCTTGACACAATGATTTTTTTGACAAAATTTGGAAGTAGGCTATAAAAACTAGATTTCTAGCAATTTTGGCAAGTTTCTGGCAATTTTTCAAAATTCTCATACGAGTTTCTCCAGGCTTGTATGAGTCTAGGTAAGGTCTGGCACGATAGTTGAAAGGACTCATACAATAATTGCAAAGCTTGTACGATAGTTGATAGTAGATTTTTTATTTTTTCTTGTGATTTCTGACAAAACTTGTACAACAATGTCTTGACTCCTGTACAAAAATTTGATGGTTCTAGCATGACAATAGGTCAAAACTCATATGAGTTTCTGAGATTGTGGGATGACTTTGGACTCTAGAAAGGAATTTTGCTTCAGATTTTAAAATTTTTCATTTTTCAGTTTCAGATTGCTTGTAAGATTTCTCTGTCCAGGTTTGCAGATTCATGTAATAGTTCGGGATTGTTCATTTCCAAAGTACCAAATAGATAGCAAACATGCAGAACAACAAGAAAAGAGAATCAAGCAATCATCTCAAAATAATGAACAAGGGAAAAAGCAACCTTGTGCATGAACAAGCAATAGTGAATTATTATGCTAATCCCTAGGAATGCTACTTGTGTATGTTCTCAAAAGTTTTTCAATAACGCACATAGTCCTAGAAAGTGAAAAATTTGGCCTCGCTAGGGTTTTTAGTAATGGTCTAACTCTACAACTTTTGTGATCTCATGAGGGTGAACTCCAATCCAAGCACACCGGGGTTTTGACATAGTCTAAGAATTTAATCAATCAGGAGCTGCTAGGGAGATTTGATAGCCCAACAAGAGACCACACTTGTGGAGATTTTTTCCACAAAGACATTTATATAGCGATTGTTGCTACCATGATGAAAATGGCTATTACTATTTGAGGTTTTTTCCATGTGGTTGACCCAATAAAGGGAATATCCACTATGATTAACCCTCTCTAAAGGTGACTCACAAAAGATACCACATGGGGACTTGGTCCAGATCCAAGGATTTGAGTTTATGATACTACCCAAAAGGGGAGTAGAGCATAATCCTCTAGCCTTATCACTTTTACCCAAACATAGAAAATAGATTAATCTGACACACTAAGACTAAAATCACCTCACCAAGGCTTGTGATGTCAACAATGATATCTATCAAGCTCTCTAAGAGGGACCAAGAGAGAATGTAGCGATCAAAGTTGAGGACCAAACCAAGTAAAATGTGATATAATCACAGTATCCTCCCTACCTACAAGGAGATATGTCATCAAGAAGAGCTTTGCATGCATAAACAAGTGAATGAAGCCCACTCTCTCAAGATCATTTGCAAATAGTGTTCATAGGGCCTATTTACTATGTGTAACAAATATGCAAAAAGAAAATCTATGTTTGTTTTATAGCCCAAAACTGAAGTCTATGGTATGAAAGCAGGAAAAGTCACACAAGCTTCACATGTGAGAGTTTGTTTTATGTCACAAAATGAAGTGTTATCAGATGCAACAGAATACCTGAGTTCCTCATAGCACGCTTAGTAGATTTTACCTGTTTTGTAATTTTGTTGTGCTTTTCCAATTAGATTCAGCAAATACCAATCAAAAATAGAATATCTCAAATGTTAGGGTTAGTTGTTAGTCCAAATCCAAAAACCAAATCTGGAAAACTGCCTAAAAATTTGAAATGACAATTGAATTATGATGGAAAAATATGTATGACAATCAATTACCTCTCGTACAACAATATGAAAACTCGTATGACGGTGGGTATATACCCACAAGACAAAGTAGCTCCCAAATGAGAATGTGTAAGATCTGATACGAGTCTCAAAAACATTGACTGTCATACGATAGTCAGGGGGTTTGGGCATGACTTTCTGACAAAACTTGTACAAAAAATATACGGACATAAAATAAAGATCACAGTTTTGGCCAGAAAATGATAGAAAATTGATAGAAATTGTTAAAAAGGAAATGGAAACCCATTTCAGGGCCCCATGGTGGGTGCCAAAAATGTGTGTATGAAAATTGTACCTAGCTGTGGACACAATACTTCAATAAAACATTAGAGATTAGCAAAATCAAAGAAATCTGCAATATATATGAAATTAACCTAACCAGGTGATTTACTACCTTCTAGTAGGTGTGAGTATGGTATTCTTAGATTTAGACAGAGATAAGTGACAATGCAACACCTAAATGAAGGATTTGAATGCAAAAGATGAATGTAGAATGAATGCAGATTAATCTATTTTTTTGAATTTTTGATGCAATTAGATGAAAAACTTGAAATGAATCTAATCTAGAATTGATTGAAATGATATGTAGATCTAATCTAACAATGATATGAATTGATATGAAAAACTATGCAAAGCTATGAAAAACTATAAATGATCTCACAAAGTCACCTATTCACAAAAGCTTGATTTTTCATATGCAATTTTGCCAGAGTAATTGTGCAAATTCGAGAGATGTTAATATGAAGAGCTGAGCCTTGATTTTATAAAAATCCAGGGCTTTAGGATACATTGAGAAAATCCATAAATCACTCTTGATGAACTTAGGTTGATTTTTGAGTCAAAAAAAAATTAGAAATAGATCAACTCACAAACTCATGCAAAAATAGCTTTTCAACTTAAATCAGAAGTTTAGATCAGCTTTCAACTCAAAATAGATGTTGAGTTTCAAAAAGATAACAAATTGAATTGATTTTTTGATTTAAAGTTTAACTGCTCCTTCAAATGTGCATAGATAATTATGAATTAATTAAATGAATAAAGTGATTTATCTTCCCGATTTTTTAATTAAAATAACTGATTTACGGGTTAATTAATTATTAAATCAAACTTTTATTCAAAAACTATATCATTAAATATTGACAACCGACATTGATTAATTAAATAAGAATTTAATCAATTAGTCAGAAGATTTTTGATTTATCGTCAAAATTAAATAATATAATTTAGGAATAACTGTAATTAAATCTAATTAAATAATTAAGTGGTAGTATTAAATCTAATTAATTAAATATTTAAAATATTCAATTAATCAAACTCTAGAATAAATATGATTTATCGCCAAATAATTATTAAATCAAAGATAATTAGGATAAAGTAGGAATATTCCCCGATGCAGAATTAAGATAATCAATTAGGTTTTTGATAAACTGATGTGCAGATGTGCCTTAGGTTAGGACTTTGATTTCGATTTCATTCCATTTGAGGATGTAGGAGGTTAATGAACCTATAGCCCATTTTTGGGGTATTACAGGTCTTACTTGGTTTAGTCTTCAACATTGATCAGTACATACTCTCTTGGTCCCACTTAGAGAGCTCGGTAGACATTGTTGTTGACATCATGAATCTTGGTGAGGTGGTTTCAATCTTAGCATGTCAATGAATTTGCTTGCTATGTTTCGGTGAAGTGAAGAGGTTAGAGGATTATGCTCTACTCCCTTTTTGGGTAGTATTAGAAACTCAAATCCTTGAATCTAAACCAAGTCCCCATGTGGTCATTTTTGTGAGTCACCTTGCTAGAGAGGGTCAACCATAGTGGACATTCTCTTTATTGGGTAAACCACATGGATGGAACCTCAAGCAGTAATAGTCATTTTCTCCATGGTAGCAACAACCATTATATAAATGTCCTTGTGGGAGAAATCTCCACGGGTGTAGTTTCTTGTTGGGTTGTCACATCTCCTTAGCATCTCTGATTGATTAAATTCTCAGAATGTGTCAAAACCCTAGTGCACCTAGATTGGAGTTCACCCTCTTGAGATTGCAAAAGTTGCAGAGTCAAACCATTACTAAGAACCATAGTGCAACCAACTTTTTATTTTCTAGGACTATGTGTGTGATTGTAAAACATTTTGAGAACATACACAAATAGCATCTTTAAGGAGTAGCATACGAAGTCACTATTCTTGTTCATGTGCAAGGTTTCTTTGTCCTTTGCTCATTTTTTGAAGACATTTGTTTGCTTGAACTCCCTAATTGATGTCTTACGTGCTTGGTTGATGATAAAAATTTGTTGATGTATTTACCTGATCTTTTAAAATGAACAAGAACTAAGTTCCTAAGTTTACAAATTGTTGTTGAGTGGTCTGATCCTATTTTATTACCTAGTCCTGTGTACTTTCTCACATGAACCCTGCATTTTCTTGCTCGAGATTTCATTTCTTTGCATGATGTTTTGCTACAGTCTGGTCAAAATTCACTGCTAGTTTCTTTGTATGATCCTAGTGTTTCTTCGCATGAGTCTAGCATACTTTCATGTGATCCCTAGCATTTCTTCATGTGGGACTACATTTCCTCATGTGGAACTATCCTGTAGTCTATCAAACAATGAGTTGATTCCTATCATTTTCAGCTTTCCTTGGTCGATCTGGTCAAATCAGGTCACTTACCCTGCTATTAGAAGCCTATTTGCACCTTGGGCTCATGTTTCTTGACCTCTTGAATTAGTAATTTTTTATTTCACAAGTGACATTGCTTGGGTTCGGTCAGTTAGAAATCATCCTTGTTGAGAAGATAAACCTTTGGATCTTTTGATAACACACTTGGAGAGTTTTAGTAATCTCGTGTCCATTCACTTTCATCCAAATTCAAATTAAATCAAATATAACTTGGGTAAGTCATCCTCATATTCCATATGTGTTAGGGTATTCACCCATTTATTGGGCACCTCTATGGTAGTGTTAGTTTATGCCTTTTGCAAAAATTCTATCTTACCATCTCTCTTTTGGACAATTGAGTGTTTTTATTATCCTAGTTTGATACCAACATTTCTTAGGGTCATCTTATCACCTAGTACCTTTTATTTCATGTCGGTTACAACAAGGTATCAAGTAAATCAAGGAAAATGACCTCAAGAAGTCTTTGACCAATTACCCTTAGTTTAAACTCGCCAAAAATGTAAGGGAGAAGAGCCCATCTTTGATCAATCCCCTAGGAACAACTCAGAAGTTTGGTTTGATTGCAAAAGTAATCTTAGTGAGTTGAGCACACCCTTAGCACCTTCTCATTCAGATATGGATATGAGTTACACAATGACTCGATGAGAGAGGGAAGAAATGGATAAAAGTCTTGACAACATATTTGAAAGGTATAGAGACACCATGTTGTTTGGAAGTTCCTCTAATGAAAATCGACCAATCTCACCCCTTATCTCAACTAGATATTTGGATGCACACCAAAGGGCTGAAAGAGAAATGAAGAAATCCTATCAAGGAGAGCAATCACAACATGACAGCCAAGATGATGAGCCTTATGATACTCATGTGAATGCAGCATACACGAATGACTTGTTTAGACATTCAAGGCCAAGCTCACCACTCCAAAAAACTTCAAGATACACAAGTGAAAGACTTAAGAGGATTGAGCATGAAAAGAAAGCCTTCCTAGATGAAAAAGCTGCAAAGGAAGAGAAATTTAGACTCCTAGAGTCAGAAAGACAAGCCTTATTGGAAATTGAAAGGAGAGTCGCACAAGAAGAGAAAGATAGACTCTTGGCTCAACAACTTAATGACCAATACAACAACATATGTGTTGGTGGTGAAAACAACTCTCCTCCATCCACTCCTTCCAAGACTCCATGAAGTGGAAGACACTCAAGAACACCTTCATGATCTCCTAGCCCTAGAGGAAGAAGGGCTTCACAATATGATCATTATAGGAGACAAACACCTCCTAGGAACTTTAGAAAACCTTCTCAACATGCTCACCATGGTTCACAATATGGGGGTAGTAGCTCAAGTTTTGACGTCAACTCCCAAGACTTCATGAAGATACAACAAGAACCATTCTTCCAATAGTATGTGGAGAGATACTTGGAGAAAAACAAAGACAAGTTCTTAGAGAGTTTAATCAACAAGGGTGCTAGGGTCCCCTACAATTTTGATGTGGACAAAAAGATTAAGAAACAAGGCTTGTCTCAAGAAGAAGAGATCAAACAAATGAAGAGTATGATGGAAAAGATGTTGGCACCCAAGAGTTCATTTTCACTTGACTTGATTTGTCCTAATCCTTTTGACAAGAGTGTGAGTATGAAAGATTTTCCTAGAAAAGTTGAGATTCCTCAATATGACAAGTATGATGGTAATGGAGATCCACATGATCATGTGCGTCAATTTTATATTATGAGTTCTGAGTTCCATCAAGATGACTCATACCTTATGATATTTTTCCCAAGGAGTCTTAAGGGTCAGGCAATGGAATAGTTCACCAACATAACTCCCCCTGTCAAGACTTTCAAAGAGCTCGTCCATAGATTTTTCCAACACTTTGTATACAACCTTTCAAGATCTATCACCATGTTGGACTTATGCAACTTAAAGCAAAATCAAGGGGAATCCTTTGTTCCTTTCTTTCAAAGGTGGAGATGACAATGCTCTCACTACTCTAGGATCATTCCTAAAAATGAGAAGATCGACATCCTTGTTAGCAACTTGGTTCCTGAAATGCGGTATGAAGTTAGGAAGATGGTCTTTGATTCCTTTGACACCATGGTTGAAACCACATGTAGGATTGAGGATGTTTTGAGAGAAAAAGGAATTTTGGCCAAACATGGAAATAACAACAACAACAACAACAATGGTCAAAATAACAATAACTTTAATAAGGATAAAGGGAAAAACTCACATTGGAATAGGAACAAACAAGTGGTCAACGATGGAGTTGTGGAATCTTCTCAGCCCAAAGATCAAGTTTTTCTTCACTTGTAAGTGTTGTTCAAGCCATGAAGCTCAACGCATCTAATCAACAAGAAAACAAGCCAAGATACCAAGATAAGCCTAAGAAAGAGAGACGTCAATTTTCAAAACTTGGTGATTCATACAAGGATGTCTTAAAAACACTCATTGCCAACAACCTTGTACATCCTCAAGATCCTACGAAGCATTATATACCTGATGTTAAGCCACATTTGTGGGATGAGAAAGCCTTCTATGAGTTTCATAATGGTGTTGGGCATGATATTGAAAATTATTAGAAACTTAAACATATCATCCAAGATCTCATTGAGAGTGGAAAACTTAAGATAGATGGATTGAACACCAACACTAATCATAAGGCATTCAAAGAGCCTTTTCCCAAGTATGAGAAGGGGGAAACCTCTAAACCTAAGAATGGAAAGGTTGAGGTCCATTACACTTACATAGCTATGGAGAATGTTGTCAACATGCTTGAAGTTGTAGAGGAAAATGTCAACATGATGAGAAATAAAGATCCCTATGGTTATGATCTAGACATGGACCTTCCTCCTATCTTTAATGAAGAACTAGTTGTGGTGCTAAGGGGTCACAACTCTAGAATGTCATCCCAAGCTCTTAATGTTGTCACACAAAGTCAAGGTCCCATTGTCATTAGAGGACCCAGTTCAAGTCAACCCATTAAACCAAAGCAAGTGGCATCCAAGAATTTCACCTCAAAACTAGTAGTTAATCCTAAGTTGAGCTACAATCTTGTAGATCAGTTGTAGAGAACCTCATCTCAAATTTTGATCTTTGAGCTCTTAGAGTTGTCCCTGAGACACAAGCAAGTCCTTAAGGATGCTCTGTGCGCAGTGAATGTCCCTAACAACTTAGACATTGATCAATTCCAGAACATGGTTAACCATATTTCTAGCCCTCATTACCTTACCTTTTTAGAGGATGATGATAAAGCTTTGAGCCACCCACACAATCTTGCCCTTCATATTGAAGTCATGATCCAAGAAACCCATGTTAGGTGTGTGTTGATAGATGGGGGTGTTGGGCTTAATATTTGTTCCTTGAGTCTTTTAAAGACATTGGGTTATTTTGAACAAGTCATAGATACCAGAAAGAAGATCACTATCAAAGCCTATGATGAGGCGGAAAGAAGTTCCAAAGGGTTGGTCGTCCTTCCTATTAGGATTGGCCTTGATGAGAAGGATATTTTATTTCAAATTATTGATGTTGGTCCCCTTGTGTACAACATCTTACTTGGTAGACCATGGATTCATGATATGCAAGCAGTGTCATCTACCTACCATCAATGTGTTAAGTTCCCCTACAATGGAGTAGAGATTTGTATACCTAGGGATATCACTTTATCTGTCAACTCATTTTTAGCAAGTGCTCATATTCCCCTCAATAGAGAAGTAGAAGACTTCAATGTGACCTTAGCAGAATGTAAAGACAAGTTCAAGTCAGTACACCTTCGCATGGGGGGTATCAAATCAACTCCCTCACAAAGCTACCAGTTTCACCTAGGTCTTATGGAAAACCTTCACAGGAAGTGAGACCTTTCTCTTTAGCTATGACTTTATTTGGCACATTTGTAGAGTCCTCGGTGCCTATTCAAGATGAGAAAGAAGAGGTGGATGTTAAAGATTGGATTTATAGAGAAGAGAAATACATGCACAATGAGAACTTCTCTCCCTCTCCTAAGGCTTATGGAAGAGGGTATACTTTTTTCAAGTAGATGGGTTATCCTAGACATGAACCCCTTAGTCACAGATTGGATGCTAGAGCTGAACCTCTTAATCATGCTCTTTTTGGACGCAGGTCTAAGAAGATGGTTGGCCTAGGATTTGTGAATCATAACAAGAGCACTACTCCTATCCTTGATGAGTCAGATAGTGAAGATGAACCAGAATACATACCTAATTTGAAAAATAAAAAAGATATGTGTGAAGATTGGGTCCCTTCCACTGATCTCCTTTGGGGAGATTTAGATAATCTAGTTGCTCATGTGATAGTTGTGACTTTAGAAAAAGAAGAATCAGATGTAGAAGATCCCATCAAAGAACATCAACAAAATAATATTGTTCATTTGATGGAGAGAGATGTTACTCTTGATGATATCAGACCTTCTACATCAAGACGTCTCATACCTTCATGTTGTAAACATCCTAGTCGGGATTCAAAAATAGATTCACATGAGTATGAATGGGACTCTCTCTCTAATTCTCCAATAGTTGACATGGATGTTGATGTCATCCACACTTATAGTTCTCAACCCAAGGTAGCTGATGAGTCATGTGTAGGATTAGAGGATTTGAACCCACATGTTGCCTTAGTGGATGATTCTTCACTTGTTAGGAGGAACCTTGATTTGGGTAGCTTAGAAGGACACTTGATGGACTCTAACTATTCGGTCACCAGAGATGATATCATTCACATTCACAACCTTGAACTAGTCATGGACTTGCCCAAGACACAAAATGGTATGAACAATGTGCCAGGGACTAAAGACTAACCCAAGTCACCTCTCTCATGGGTGTGATACTATATTACCTCTTGTTCATCCTAACCTCATTGATTGGTCCCAATGCTATTAAGAACCTAAGCTCTTAATGTTCCAAAATGATTATGAGATAGCCTGTTACTTGAATGCCACTGAACCCATAGTCTCTTCCACTAGTGAATTAGCTACCAGCATGACAAAGCCAAACATAAAGTACCTTAGTCACAAAATAAAAAGACTAAGAGTTCTGATGGCAAAAACCACTATAGGGCAGTGTCAAAACCCAAAAAAGTAAAAATAAATGACATATCCAAGGTGAAAACCTCTCTAAGGCACCTAAGGATGAGGTACTTGATCATCTCCCTAGATACTTTCAAGACATATCTTAAGTGCTTATCAAGACAACACAAGTAGTCAATTTGGGTACAGATGAGGCTCCACAGATGGTATATTTGGTGCAGTCTTTTTCACCACAAGAAAAAGAAGCTTACGCTAAGTTCTTATAGAAAAATAAGATCAATTTTGCTTGGACTTATTCAGATATACCAGGGTTTGACTCTAATCTTATCATGCATCACTTGTCCATAGCTCTGGGTGTAAAACCAATCAAATAGAAATTGAGAAAGATTCATCCTCACATAGCTCTTCTAGTCAAAGCAGAATTAGAGAATCTCCTTGGTGCAGGATTCATAAGAGCTATTGACTATGTTGAATGGATATCAAACATTGTACCAATTTCCAAACATGACAAATCGATTCAAATTTGTATAGATTTTAGAGATGCCAATAGAGCATGCCCAAAGGATGATTTTCCACTCCCCAATATAGACATGATAGTGGACATGACTGCGGGTTATGAGATTTATTCCTTGATGGATGGTTTTTCTGGATACAATCAGATTAAGATAGCTCCTGAAGATCAAGAAAAGACTGCATTCACTTGTGCATGGGGTACCTATTGTTGGAATGTTATGCCTTTTGGATTAAAAAATGCAGGAACCACCTATCAACAAGCTATGACAACCATTTTTCATGACATGATGCATAAAAACATAGAAGATTATTTGGATGACACTTTGGCTAAGTCTAAGAAAAGAGACACATACTTAGATGATTTAGAATTCATTATAGATCACATGGAACAATTTCAATTAAGGTTAAATCCTAAGAAGTTTGCATTTGGTGTCACCTCTAGAAAACTTCTAGGATTCATCATTTCAACAAAAGGAATAGAGGTAGACCCTGAAAAATTCCAAGCAATCATGGATATGCCACCTCCTAAAAACATTAGTCAAATGAGGAGTCTTCAAGGATGTCTTCAATCCATAAGGAGGTTCATTTCATAGTTGGTAGATAGAGCTCAACCTTTCAACAAGAACTTATACAAGAGATTCAAATGTGTTTGGAATGAGGATTGTCAAAATAGCATAGATCAAATCAAGAAATACTTGGCAAATCCTCCCATTTTATTGCCTCCTATCCCAAGGAAACCACTTATTCTATACATTTCAGTGACAAAATCTTCCTTGGGGGCATTATTAGCTCAACTTGATGAACATGGAAAAGAAAGAGAAATATACTACATTAGTCATACTCTTGTTTCATATGAGTTTAACTACACTAGCATTGAGAAAGCTTGCCTCGTAGTTGTGTTTGCTTCCCAAAATTTGTGACATTACATGCTTGTGCACACAATACACCTCATAGAAAAAATAGATCCACTCAAGTATTTACTAGGTAAGGCTTCCCTCATAGGTAGACTTACTAAATGGATGATGATCCTTTTAGAGTTTGACATAGAGTACATTGAGTGTAAAGAAATCAAAGGACAAGCAAAAGCAGATCAATTGGTTGATTTCCCAATACAAGATAGTGCACCTATTCAAGTTGACTTCCCAAATGAACACCTCATGTATATGACTGAAAGAACATGGAAGATGTTCTTTGATGGATCCTTTATGAAAAATGGTTTGGGAGCTAGTGTGTTGTTTGTTTCTCCTCATGAGTACATGATTCTTAAGTCTTACAAGTTATTGTTCTCATGTACAAACAACATTGTTGAGTATGAAGCTTTAACAAATGGACTTAAGATGGTCATAGAATGGAAAATCATAGAGTTACACATTTATGGGGACTCACATCTGATAATCAACCAAGTCAATGAAGAATATCCAACAAAAGATGAGAAACTGGCACCTTACAAGAAAATGGTTGGTTCCTTGAAACAATAATTGACATTTGTCACATTTCAACAAATCCCTAGAGAAAAAAATGAAGCAGTTGATGCTATGGCTACACTTGCTTCACTCCTTCAATTAGAGCAACATGAATCCAGATTTGAATTCCTGGTGGAAGAGCTATATCACCCTATCTATGACTCCCAAGAAAGTCATGTTATCTGTACCCTTGTCATTTGTGAGTCATCTTGTTATGGTGACATTTACTCATACCTTCATGATGGCATTATCCCTAAAACCTTTAACCAATTTAAATGTAGAAACCTTACCCAAAATGCCTCTCATCATTCCCTTTATCTCTGGTGATTTGTATAGGAGGGGTCTAGATGGAACACTTCTTAGATGCTTAGAAAAGGAATAATCTGACCAAGCATTAGTTAACATTCATGGGGGCATCTGTGGGGGACATTCCAATGGTCTTTCTATGGTCTAGAAGTTTCTTAGGGTAGGGTACTATTGGCCTATGATGCAGATTGATGTTGTAGATTTTGCAAAGTCATGTAAAAAGTGTCAAAAACATGGTAACCTGAGACATGCTCCAGGCAGGGTGCTCATTCCTTCTATATCTCATTGGCCATTTTAGTGTTGGGTCTTTGATCTTGTTGGGCAAATTCATCCCAACTCATCAGGTGGACACAAGTTTATTATCATTGTTATTGATTACTTCACTAAATGGGTAGAAGCTATTCCACTTTCTGTTGCCTTAGGCAAGACAGTCTCTCTATTCATTCTAAACCATATCATCTGTCAATATGGAGTGCCTTCTGAGATTATCACTGACAACAGAGGCCAGTTCAAAAATAAGGACCTTAAACAACTCTATAAGAAATTCAAGATTAAACAACATTGGTCCTCCATTTACTTCCTGCAAGGAAATGATCAAGTAGAGGCATCGAACAAAACCATTCTTAAAATCCTACATAGAACAGTTTGTAAGAATGGTAGAGATTTGCATTTACAGATATTTCTAGCTTTGTGGGCTTATAGAATGAGTATTCATACTCCTACTAGGGCTACTCCTTTTTCCATTACATATGGTGTTGAAGTAGTGTTACCTTTAGAGGTTGAGATTCCTTCATTTAGAGTTTCCCTCAAAGGTTTAGTTACAGATGAAGACTACCGCACCATGAGACTTCAAGAGTTAGAACTTCTGGATGAGAAACATCAAGCATCATTTGACCATATGAGGGTTTATCAAAAGTGCATCTCCAAAGCCTTCAACAAAAAGGTTTTCCCTAGAGAGTTCCAAGTGGGAGATCTTGTACTACGTGAAAATCCTAAGAATCAATAGCATAGAGATCAAAAGGGAAAATTTGAACCTAATTGGCTTGTACCTTATGTCATTACAATAGCTTTTGGGATAGGTTTTTATTTATTATCTACTACAGAGGGAGAGAAGCTTCTTGATCCTATCAATGTCTTGCACCTGAAGAAGTTCTATCCATGATGCCCATTCTATCTAGGGAAATCCTTTGTACATATTTATTGATCTTGAAAAAATCCAAAAAATGATATATTGTCTAAAAATGCTAAAAATCAGAAAATGTCCTGAAAAAAATGATCATCTTAGTGAAAACCTAGCAATAGGTGCTTTGATGTATCTTATATATATATATATATATATATATTCCAAGAATACAAAAAAAATCAAAAAATTCAAAAAAAATAGAAAAAGTGCCTTGGTGAAAACATGGAAACGGGTGCCTTGGTAGCAAAAAGACAAAAAAATTATAAAAAGTCCTAGAAAAGAGAGAGAGAGAGAGAGAGAGAGAGAGAGAGAGAGAGAGAAATTGCAATAAAATCCAAGTGGTGAAAACCTGGAAATGGGCACTACTTGAGGCCTTTGCACCCCTGTTTCTTAGCACGCATCCTCAACACTTAGCCTTTCTCCATCATGTCGTGTCCTTGTTGCCTTGGTTTGGAATTGGTCTTTGTCTTTGTCTAGGGGGCATAACTATGTTAGCTTTGGTCTCTTGGATGCGTTAGTCTTTAGGACACCTCACAAATGGTTTTTTTCAATACCACTCCAATTGTTTTTTTCAACACAACCCCTAGCATCGAGTGTTTTTCAACACTTATCGGTTTGATCTTACCCAATTTTTTCATGTGATCTTACCTGCTTGCAAGCATTCGATCCTTATCCTTAGAACTTAGTATCAATTAACACACTTAAATTTTTAAACACAACACTTAATGCTTGAGCTATGCCATGATCTTTTCTTTGTGTGCTAAATGTTATTTATTTTCATTGAGTGTCCTTATCTAATAAGTCTCTCCGAGATGCATAGCTAGAGGACTTGGGGCATGGGGCATGTTTTTATTTTCTTTCTACTTTTGGGTGTGGTCATGAACCTCTTGAGTGTCTCTTGTTGTTCCCTTGAAACACTTCAAATATTTGAGGCATCATCCTTGACTGTTTTGGCACAACCATTCTTGTGGTCATCCTGACATATTTGCCTTGATGAGATCATGGTTTTGCTACATTAAATTGGGTAAGCTAACATCGAAGTCATCTTGACCTTTATGTCTTTGATTATTATGTTAGAATCTTTCCACATTCCAATCTGATATAAATCACATTCATATCTTCATAGCTGCGCTTGTGACTAGTGATGATTGTGTGATTTTTGAATGTCTGTTAATAATGGCCCTATGATGAAAATAAGTTCCTTAACATTCCCTAATGAATGATGAAAACAAAATCCTATGTTACAGTTTTTCTATTGCAAGTACACCTTTGCATTTTCATGTAGCTTGCATTATTAGACTTCATGTTAATTTGCATTTTTAGGCTGCATTAGGAGTTTGAGAGGGTTTTCCTTCATATTTCTTTTGGACTTTTAATCAATTGTGATCATGTTTTGATCCTCATTTCCTTATATTCTTTCCTGATCTTAATCAAAATTTCCTTATTGGAAATTTGGCTGAGGTATGTACATAGATGTTGTCATTATGGAAACATATGTTCTCTATGAAGATCACATAAGCTGGAAAGTAAGTATGGAAGATCACAGACAAAAATTGTCTAAGTATGAAACAGTGTTTTTGACAGAGCACCCGATACAGTTTGTTTTGGCAATGTTCACTAGAGCATGATCAGAGTTTGTGCAGTTGAACTTAGGCTCTATGGTGTCTAAGGATACCCCATCTTAGTGCGCAAAAGAGTATGGACAGTATGGACAAAGTTATGACTATTTTACCGATGACAGAGTATAGTCGACAAAGCAATTTTGAAGACAGAATTAGTAAATAAATTAAGGGATTATTTTTCTTGTCAAACTAATGACTTAATATTATAAAGAGATGACATCCTAGATCTTTACTCTTGGATAAATATATGCAAGCCAACAAGAGAAAGATATTATGTTTGTATCTTGTATAAATAAAGATGTACTGAACATACTTGCAATGAAACATGTAATATATGTAACTTGTGATAGCAGCGAAAGTTATTGATGCTAAGTTGTAAGTAGTACCTTATTGTAATTAGTTAACATTTTCATTACTTGTTTAGGTAGTGAGCTCATCTGGTAATCAGGTTTTGTATCTACAACTCCTAACAGGGTTGAGGCTTCTAACAAGGCCTATAGTCCCTTAACCAAGACTGATACACTATATGATTGTAACAGGCTCCTAACAGGGTCAACATCCTTAACCGGATATCTTTTGATTAGTGGATCTTTGTGGGTACCATCCCCACTAGGGTTTTCCCTTTGCTAGGGTTTCCTCAAGAACATATGATGTGTTATGAGTTATTTACATTTACTATTGTGTATGCTATTTAGTTTCTTATGCTTTGTATGCACTAAAGTAATCTATTATATCCATAAGTGGGAAAAAGTAAAATTTTGTGAAATACTGATTCACCCCCCCCCCCCCCCCCCCTCTCAGTATTTCCTATTTCTAACAATTGGTATCAGAGCTTAGTTACTCGGAGAAGAAACATTCAAGAAAATTCTAGCATCTTGAGTAAGATCTCTATGGATATGGATCAATTGCAGAAGAATCTTGAAGAAGCTCTTGAGAAAATTGATATGCTTACTGATGAAAGAAATGCCTTGAAAAGAAAGTATGATGATGCAAAGAGTCTCATTGACAAATTGAAAGGTAAGATAGAAGATCTAAAATCTGAGAAGGAATCTAAAATTATGGTTGAAGATTGTGATGATTTAGAAAAAGAAAATGTGATCCTTAAACATGAATTGAAGATAGAAAATATGAAGCTTAGCTTGAAAGATGGAAATGGCAATTTAAGATCTGAGAATGAAAACTTGAAGAATGAAAATGAAGATCTGAAATCTAAACTTGGCAAGGTAACATCTGAATTTGATAAAGTCAAATTGTAGTATGATGAACTGGAGAAATACAACAAAATTATGAAAGGTGAATTGACTCAATCCAAACAATAGCTTGAGAGGTTATATTCAAACAGTGAAAAGATTGATAAGAAAGTATCTTATGGAAAACCATTCTATGACAAAACTGGTCTTGGATTTAACATATTGAAGATAGTTAGTGAAAGCAAGAAACTAGATCTAAATGAATGTGAAAGCAATGAAGAAAAGAAGTTAGATGAGAACAAATCAGAAGAATCACCAAAGCAGGAAGAATCATCAAAGAAAGAAGAATCACCGAAGCAAGAAGATACAGCAAAGCAAGAAGAACCACCGAAGCAAGATGAATCATCCAAAGGTATGCAAAGAGAATTCAAAGGTAGATGTTTTTCTTGTAATACTATTGGTCATATGAAGAGAGATTGTACAGGTAAACAATTCAAACCTCTTAATGGTTATTGTTATAATTGTCATGGTTTTGGACATAGAGAAATTGAATGTAGAAGATCTAAAGTTATTGAAAATAATTACAATAGTAGAATGTCTAGAAATACTAACAATGCAGATCAAAGATCAATTGAAGACATGAAAAGAGGAAATGGAATAGTATGTTTCAGATGCAACAAAATTGGACATATTGCTAGAAATTGTAGGACACAAATCAATAAGCAAACACCTAGATATGGAACCAATGGAATCACTTGTCAGATCTATAATAAGATTGGACACATAGCAAGATTTTGTAGAATGAACAATGGAGGTTATCATCATAACCCTAACCCTAGAAACTATGCAAGAAGGAATGAAAATGCAGGAAACAAAGAGAAAGGTTGTTGTAGCATTGAAAGGTGAAGTAAAATTTGTTAAAGGCACAAATCAAGGAGGTATATTCAGCATTGAAGGTAATTAGGAAGGTAATTTATCTGATGGTAAGAATGAGTCTTTACGTAACCCTTCTTTAAGCACTTAAATTATGTAAATTTTTGTAGTTTAGGAACTTAGAATTAGTATAGAATTAGATTTTGAATGAGTTAAGTTTTGCATAGTTAGATGAAGGTTTTTTATGTTATACTAATGCTATGGTTAAGTGCACAAAAAGAAATATTGTGTTTTGCGAGGTCGCAAGAAGATTTATGGTTGCAGGTTTACAGAATCAGCTTTTTGGCATTTTAGCAAAAAAATAATTGAATGTGATGTCAGATTGAGTAAATGCTAAGTAATAAAAGATTGAAATCGAAGTTATTATGATTATTAAGAGATTAGAAGTGATTTGGAAGTGAAGAAAGAAGTTTGGAAGTGATTTGCAGAAGTTTGAAGCACCGATCTAGCGAAAGCCCTAATTTTGTGAATTTAAGGTATTTATCTGTCTATGATCTTGAATCGGCTTAAGTAATCATATATAATCATGGATGTGTCATCAATTCACAACATTAAGGATAAGAATAGACCTATAACTAAGAAAGATCTAGTTGAACCCTCAGAAAAAGATGCTAGTTTAGCCCTATCATCTGTACCAGACGGAGTTCTTCATTTAGAAAATGTTAAAAGTTATCTTGGATGCAAGTATGAAACCCTAAGGGAGAGTGATTTTAATGGTGAATATAAGAATTTTTACAACTTGGATATGTCAGTGAAACAAGGTTATGAACATCTAGAAAATAATGAAATCATTGAGTACTCTATGAAATATGAATTTGATGATGAGGAGTGTACTAAGGTCATTTTGAGTAGGATGCATAATGGTAAATTTTGGTTAGAAGACAAAGTTATAGACATTACTACAGACCTAATTCATGATGTGACTGGATTATCAAAAGTTGGTGCAATTCCACTGAATGAGAAAAAAATGAGAAAGATTTTGATTGAAAACATCGGTTCAGTATACAATGGTAGAGGTATAGTCATTAGTAAGATCAAGCAAGATGATGTAAAATACTTGTGTAAGATTTTGACAACAAAGTTTTGTGGAAGCTCTAGATAATATGATATGCCAATAGGTATGGTACATGTTGCTTATTCGATGTGCTTGGAGAAGAAGCCTGTGGATATGTGTGAAATTATGAGGATACAGTTATTTGAGAACTTGGAAAAGATAAAGAAAGCTAAATAAACTCACTTTAGATTTTCCTCATTGGTTACTTGCATGTTGTTCCACTTGCTAAGAAGATTTCCTTACACTATTGAATGGAATGATGGTGAGAATACTATGGCAAGAATCAATAAAGTTTACATGAAACATCTTATTGAGAAGGTTAATGACAATGTAAAGTTAGTGTTGAAAACTTTTTAGAACATTGTGGTAAATAGATCAAGAGTTCCTCCATCCCTAGTTGAGAAATACAAAGATGATATGTGTTTTATGGTTGATATTGATTTCACCTATATTGAGGTAGTAGAACCTAGACATAAATTCATAGACCCTCTTGGCTATGAAATCTCTGAAGTTAAAACTGAAGGATATGTTAGTAGATTGTTGAAAATTAAAGTTGATGCTCATAGAAATAGATTTGGAACATATGATGAAAACTTTGATTCAGAAAAGACACTTAAGGAAGAAAAACAATCAAAGAAGAGAGTGGAGTCTACAATAAAGAAAATTCTAAAAGAATCAGGTATGAGTGAGCAGGAATTTGATATTGCAAGAAAGACTACAGAAGCAATAAGGCAAAGTGAGACACTATCAGTCCCACCTTTGGCATCTAGTGCAGATCCTATTCAAGTTAAGGTAAAGGTTGAAGAACCTGTGAAGGAACAAGAAATTAGTCAGACACCAAGCAAAAGAATGAAGGCAAGTGCTTCAGGATCAGGTAAAAGGCATAAAACAATTGTTCCACCAGTACCTAGAAGAGTTGTAGAGTTAAAAGATGATGAAGTAACAATAAAGAAGAAATTATGGAAACCAAGGATAGAAAGAGTTAATGAAGATATAATGCAGCATGAAGACTTTACCAAAATGAACAAATACTATGATTTATATGGATCTTCTGACAGATTAAATCTTGAGAATGCAATGGTTACACATATGATTTTGGCAAACAAGAAATTTGATACTATTCATGGAAAGATACTAGAAGATTTTTACAATAGACTTGTGAGAAGGAAGATGAGAGCACAAGAAGAAGATACTAAAATCAGAGAAAATGTGATTAGATAGTTCTATGAGATAAGAGATGATGACCACCTTAAATAGATCCTCAAGCCACTTGAAACCCTATTAAGAACCAAAAGAAGAATTATACAAATAATGGGAGGTCAGTATGAACAAGTGAAGACTGAAACTGAACAAGCAGTTGTGTAAGTGCTAGCAAACTTGGTAGCAAGAAAAGATAGCAAAGATCAATCAGTTGCAGAACCAGTAGAGAAATAGAGTTCAGAACAAGCAGAGGTAGCAGCAAAGGTAGTTGAAGTTGAAGATATTCCTTCTTCTTCTATAAACATTGGCACAGAATCTATGGACATTGAAGGAACAAAGGTTACTTTAGATTCATATGATGCGGTACTCAATAGTTTGCACAACATTGTTGACAATTTGGATTTTGGAGAGCAAGGAAAGAATATTGAAACAGAGACTACTTGAACTAAAGTGCAAATGGACACAGAGGCCCATACACCTGTTGAACCACAAGAAGACATCAGTCTTACTCCTAAGACTGGAAAAGAGAAAGGAATAGGTATGTTGTTTGAAGATTTGAGCAAGGAAGTTGATGATGATGATCAATTAGAGTTGATCACTTCTTTGAACAAAATTATTGGTAAGAATAAGAAAGTTAAGAATTTGGAAGGTACTCTGAAAGATTTGACTGAGAAACTACAAAGTGTGATATCTACAAAAGTCTTTGATTCAGATCCACTTGAAAGAGCAAAGATGGTAATAGAATATTTTGATGTTGAGTTCACTAATTTGACTAATATCACTATGGTTAAGGCTCAGGCAGCTTATGAAGTTGAGATGTTATAGAACATAAGTCAGAATATCAAAAATGACATTGCCAGCCTTGACAGACACATTAAGAACTTAAGGAAACATCTTGAGTCTAGAAAATGTTTGTACATTTAGTGTACAAAATCTGAAAATATTTTAATTGAGGAAGAGAAGAAGATAAAAGAGAAGCAAGATGAAATTGTAGCAGAGACAAACTCTTTGGCCAGCCTAAACATAAAGATCAGTTCAGTTGAGAAAAAGATCATAAAATTATGTGATGAGATAAGGACTTTGAATGATGAGAAGAACCAAAAAATTATCAGAATAAAAATCTTGAGAGAGCATGTCTCAATCAAGTTGACTATAATAGAAGAGCAGCTAGAAGAATGTCTTACTGCTAAGACATCATTTCATAAATTCAATTTTGAATCCCTTCAAGCCTGTCAGATTGCAGCATACGGATTGAGTACTTTACTCAATGTAGCAAAATTGATAGAGAAGGCATGGGAGAAAGTTTTTGAGACTTGGAAGATAGATTTTGCAAACTATGTTGCAAGCCTACTAGCTTCGCAATAGGACAGTAAGGTAAAATTTTTGACACAATTTTGTATATCCCTTTCCACCCTTTATTTTGTCATTGTTATCAAAGGGGGAGAGATGCTTAGAAAATTGTCTCTATGTGATAAGGAAGGATACTAATAGGGGGAGTTCTATGAAGTATTATGAAGTGTTATAGATTATGTGTATATTGAGGAGATATAAGGATAGTATACTTATGTTATACTATGGCCACAATTTTGATACAAATTTTGAGATTTTTACACTTAGCCAATTTTCTCATATGTTGCCACCAATGACAAAGGGGGAGATTGTTGGAAATTTGGTTGAGGTATGTACATAGATGTTGTCATTATGGCAACATATGTTCTCTATGAAGATCGCATAAGCTGGAAAGTAAGTATGGAAGATCGCAGACAAAAATTGTCTAAGTATGAAACAGTGTTTTTGACAGAGCACCCGATACAGTTTGTTTTGGTGATGTTCATTAAAGCATGATCAAAGTTTGCACAATTGAACTTAGGTTCTATGGTGTCTAAGGATACCCCATCTCAGTGTGCAAAAGAGTATGAATAGTACAGACAAAGTTATGACTATTTTACCGATGATAGAGTATAGCCGACAGAGTAGTTTTGAAGATAGAATTAGTAAATGAATTAAGGGATTATTTTGCTTGTCAAAATAATGACTTAATATTATAAAGAGATGACATCCTAGATGTTTACTCTTGGATAAAGATATGCAAGCTGACAAGAGAAAGATATTATGTTTATATCTTGTATAAATAAAGATGTACCGAACATACTTGCAATGAAACATGTAATATATGTAACTTGTGATAGCAGCGAAAGTTGTTGATGTGAAGTTGTAAGTAGTACCTTATTGTAATAAGTTAACATTTGCATTTCTTGTTTGGACAGTGAGCTCATCTAGTAATCAGGTTTTGTATCTACAACTCCTAACAGGGTTGAGGCTTCTAACAAGGCCTATAGTCCCTTAACTGGGATTGATACACTATATGATTGTAACAGACTCCTAACAGGGTCAACATCCTTAACCAGATATCTTTTGGTTAGTGGATCTTTTTGGGTACCATCCCCACTGGGGTTTTCCCTTGGCCAGGGTTTTCTCGAGAACATATGATGTGTTATGAGTTATTTACATTTACTGTTGTGTATGCTATTTAGTTTCTTATGCTTTGTATGCACTAAAGTAATCTGTTATATCCATAAATGGGAAAAAGTAAAAGTTTTTGAAATACTGATTCACCCCCCCTCTTAGTATTTCCTATTTCTAACATTCCTATCTTAAACAGTTGATTAATTTTGAGGCATTCTCTTTCTTGAGGCACATCCTCTTTCTTCTCTCCATTTCTTTTCACCTCTTCCAAACATCTATCTCCCATTCACTTTCACCCCACTTCTTTTCTTCTAATTCAACCTTGGGGCATAATCTTTCTTGATGGTCTACCTTGGTTCTATGATCCTTATATCTTTCATCTTACATCAAGAACCTTATCTTTAGTTTCATTTGATCAAATTTATGAATTCATTGTTTCTCCTATATCTCATTTAAATTTTGATCACGAGGGGGCAATACCTATCAAACTTCAATCCTTAATTTAGCTTTATCAAACCTATCAATCAAACCTTGCTTGAGACTTGACAATTACCTATTTACAGGGGTGTTGGCCTTGTCTTTTTCAATCATCTTATCTTTGTCCTAATGTGTTCCCATATGTCGATCACACATCTAGGTTGTTTTGTGATCCCAAATCGATCTCACATTTCAACTTCATTCTTTGACTACATGTGTTCCCATGAAGATCACGCATTAGTCAATGAGGGGCAAATGTATGGACCCTAAAATGGTCGCCTAGACTTTGGGCCCCCATTCATATATTTATCAATTTCTTGAATCAATGGCTTGCAATATTTTCAATTTAAATCAATTTCCTTGATCAAATCATAATTAATTCAATTATTTCAAATATTTCCTAAGGTTTGATCATTTTATCCTAAGTTTTATTTAGTTAAGAGAACATGCTCCCTTTTAATTAAATAAAAATCTTTTAATTAAATAATGGAAACCACTTTGCTAAAAATAAATAATAAATAATAAAATAAAAAGACTTTTTGTCTACACATTTAATGCACACTTTCCAAGATGAATGGAATCTTCTTTTGCCTCTTAATCTCTTCCACACATCTTTTTGCCTTTTAATCATGTCCATTGATTTTTCCTCTTGAGAATCTTGAGCACATGGATCAACCAAGATTTAATCTCCACCATTGCTCATTTCTTTTTGCCTCTTAATCTTGACTGCCCATTTTTCTTTAAAAGGAGCCTTCTCTTTCTCATTTTTCACATCTAGGATTTAATATTGTTATGCTGCAAGTTTGAAGAGTGATTTTTAAGAAGAATTTGAGCACTTGAGCTTGAACATTACAACTTCTCTTTTCTTGTCTTCTTCTATCATGCCCCATGGCAATCCATTTAGATTAAACTTGCATTTTCATATTAGATTAGATTCATATTTCCTTTCCTAGAATAATCTTGCATAAGAATTTCCTTTTATAGATTAGTTTTCTTTCATGCATTGTTATCATATAGAATAGCTTTCATTTTCATTTGCATGCATACTTGATGATCATGGAGACTAGCATTCTTTCTTTTCCTCTTTGAATTTCTCATTTTATGGTGTACTTGCATGGGTACAAACTAGGTCTAGCTAAGGGCCTTCATCATAAATCCTTTCACTCCATGAATAGAGAGCTATGAGTCACCATTTGAGACCTCATTCTTGAGAAATATTGGATATCATGACTCATAGAAGTGTGTCAACATTTTAGCACAGAGTACTCTTGTGATCTGTAGAACTACCTGCCCAATCTAAATCTGAATAACCTTGAAGTTGGATCTCAACTTTTTCATATTTCAAACCAAGTCCAATGGTCCCTCGTAAGTATCTCAGAATATGCTTAGTGAACATGAAGTGTATTTGCTTAGGTTCACACATGAAGTGACTTAGTACATTTGTAGCATAACAAATGTCAGGACATGTGTTTACCAAATACATGAGAGATCCAGTGATTTATCTGTATAGTGTGGGATATAAAGGTTCACAATCTTCTTCCTCATTTTTTAGCTTGTGTAGATTTGTTTCCATTGGAGTAGCCAATGGTTTGCAATCCATCATTCTAAATCTGGTTAATGGGTCAAACGTATACTTTTCCTTATTTAAGAAAATGTGATCTTCCTTTTCCCAAATTTTTAGACCCAAAAAGTAGTGTAGTAGGCCCATATCCTTCATATCAAACTTAGCTACTAGGTCTTCTTTGCATTTTGCAATCAGGTGATCTTCTCCTGATATAAGCAAGTCGTCAACATAAAGAACTAGAATCATCATATCACCATTTACTACCTTGAAGTAGATGTTAGGTTCTGTTATGTTCTTGGAGTACCCTAGCTTTGTGAGATAGTTGTATATCCTTTCATACCATGCTTTGGGGGCTTGTTTAAGGCCATAAAGAGATTTCTTTAACTTACATACATAGTGATCTTTATCATGTGTGACAAATCTTTTTGGTTGCTCTATGTATACTTCTTCCTTAATTTTCCCATTCCTAAAAGCAATCTTGACATCCATTTGGTGTACTTTCCATCCTTTAGATGTTGTAATTACAAGAATGGTTCTTATAGAGGTGTATCAAGCTATGGGAGAAAAAGTTTCTTCATAGTCAATCCTAGCCTTTTGTGAGAATCCTCTAGCAACAAACCGGGCTTTGCATTTTTCAATGCTACCATTTGGAGCATATTTGATTTTGAATAACCATTTTGAAGAGACAAATGATTTGTCTTTTGGTCTAGGCACAATGTCCCAAACATCATTTTTCATAATGGACTAATACTCTTCAATCATGGCTTCTCTCCAAACTTGTTTTGTCAACGCTTTTTCAACACTATCAAGTTCAAATTCTGTAAGCTCAGTTAGAAGGGCAGTATAATATTTTTGTGTTCTTGTTCTCTTGTTTTCTCTAAATATTTGATCTAGCTCTACATTATTTTCTTCAAACATTTTTCTTTCCCATAAAGGTCTCTTGGTGTTATTTGATATTCTATTATTCTCAACATTTGGACATGTAGGTTCAATATTTGAAGATGTAGGCTCAACATTTGAAGATGTAGGTTTTGAATCTATTGTTTTATTCTCCCTCTCATTCTCAATTGTAAGATCTCTATCTAGATCTATTATAGAATCATCCTTAGTATCTGTGGATATTAAGTTTTCTTCAAACTTTACATCTCTGTTGATTTCTACTAATCTTTGGCCTGGGATATAGATTCAATATCCCTTAGTATCCTCATGATATCCTATGAATATACCCTTCTTCCCAAAGGGTTCTAGTTTAGTACTATTTTCTTTTGGAACATGAATGTAAACAGGACAACCAAACACTCTTAGATAGCTTAAGTCTAGTTTGTTTCATGTAAATACTTCTTCTAGTGTAGTATTTTCTAGGATAAAAGAGGACACCTATTTTGTATGTCTATTTTTTTGTGTGCAGCTTCAGCCCAAAAGGAGATGTGAATGTTTTGGTCATGTATCATGGCTTTTGTTGCTTCGATAATGGTTCTATTTTTTCTTTTTGCTACTCCATTCTATTGAGAATTATATGGTACAATATACTCCCTCTTAATCCCAATAGATTTGCAGAATGATGTAAAACTATCAGAAGTATATTCACCTCCATTGTCAAACCTTAGGGTTTTTATTTTCTTGCTGGTTTGATTTTCAACTAGTGCTTTGTATTCTTTGAACTTAGATAGAACTTCATTGGATTCTTTTAGTTTTAGGAAGTATATCCAAGTTCTTCTAGAGTAATCATCAACAAAGATTACATAGTATAAGGAACCTAACAGGGAGTGTGTTGACATAGGACCACATAGATCTATGTGAATAAGCTCTAATACATTTTTAGATTTGTGTTCACTTGTTGGGAAGGACCCTTTTGTATTTTTTCCTAAGGCACAACCTTTGCATATACCTAAGTGTTTAGGTTTAAGATGAGGTATCCCTGAGGTTATTCTTTTTAGGGTTGGAAGAGCACTATATCTAATATGGCCTAACCTTTGTGCCATATTTCATTATTGTTTTGAACTTCATGGCTTAAGAAAAATTTTTGTTCACCACATATTTTATATAGACTGCCTTCCCTAGATCCTATAGTAATGGCATTCTTGATATTGGAATTTTTAGTCCAGAGAAGAACTTTATCTTCATTGAATGTGACTCTATATTCTTGATCAGCTAGTCCTGATATGGAGATTAAGTTTATTTTTATTCTAGGTACATATAGTACTTCTTTTAACTATAAGGTCACTCCTCTTATCTTGATTGAATAGGACCTAATTCCTTTCACGGGATAAGTAGAGTTGTCACCAATTGTAACTTCTTCCAAGGAGTTTCCTTTAAAGGTTTCAAATTGATCCCCAAATCTAGTGATACGTCTAGAGGCTCCACTATCAATTATCCAGGTACTTTTATTTGAGTTTAGTTCACTTGACAAAGCTAGGAAGAATAGTGGGTTTTCCATTTATTTGACTTCAACTAGTACAACTTGAATTTTCTTTCTTTTTGGACAATATTTGTGAATATGTCAATATTTCTCACACTTGTAGAATTGTATTTTTGAAAGATCCTTTTTAATTGAAGGTTTTAGTACTCCTCTTCATTTTGGAAAAAAAATTCTTTCTGTTAGACGTGTGGAGTGCCAGAACTTCACTTTCTTTGCTAGGTCCTATTCCTCTTGAGATTAATCTCAATTCTTGTTGGGTACAATCATTTTTCAATTGTTCAAATTTTGGTAATGGAGGTCTTGCACTTATGCACTGAATGAATGATTCCTAGGAGATAGGTAATCCTCTTAGAGAAATTAAGGATAGTTCCAGATCATCCATATTATTTCCAATAGTAAGAAGTTGATCCCTTAATTCTGAAATTCTCAGAAAGTAAGAGGTGATTGTTTCCCCTTTTTTCATTTTTATATTCATAAGTTGCTGCTTTAGAGGCAATAATCTACTATCATTGTTGATTTCAAATGTGTCTTGAATGGTTTTGAACATTTCAAAGGCAGTGGTTAATCTTGAAATGCTAGGAAGTATAGAGTCTTTGATAGAGTCAATAATTAACTTCCTAGCTTTGTTATTTCACCTTTTCCAAGTGGATTTTTCTACTTCAGCTTCAGGTTTTTTCGGTTCTTTTTGTATATAGTCCTCCAATTCAAGTTCTAGAAGAAGAGAAGTAATTCTAGTTTTCCAAGATATAAAGTTGGATGCACCCTCAAGTCTATCTTCCATTCTCATACCGTGAGCCATTTCTTCTTATTATTAAAATAAATACAAATATAATTTTTTATTATGTTTATATGAAATATCAAAAAATATTAAAAAAATATCTTCTCTAATAACCTTGCTTTGATACCATGTTAAGGAATATTAGATCAGAAGATTGAATTATATTACTTAGAATTGATATGTTGTTGTAGAATGCAATTGCCTTTGTGATTGATTGATTCCATAATATGAATAAGTATATATATTAATACATAAATTCATGACCAAACATGGTGGTTTCCATGTAGGGTCATGACCCTTCATTTAGTTAATTTAATCAACCAAAATTAAGCGCATGATAACATGTTCAATTAATACGATCTATGATGTAACTTTAATCATAAACATGGGGCACGATATCATCATGTACTGTAATGTTATTATAGATGCACAATGACTATCATGGTTGTAATAACATTATAGTACATGATGGTATTGTGCACTATAATGTTATTACAGTTACACGATAACATCGTGTGACTGTAATAACATTACAGTCCGTGATAGTATCATGTCTGCAATCTAATATATATCGTGGTTGTGTTTTATTCATGCATTCGATCTATTTCTATAATATGTCAATAATAACAATACTAATGTATATATATATAAATATGTGTATGTGTGTATGAATATGCTTATGATCATTCAGCATACTTAAACATGAACGAAGCTATATTTCAACATAGGGTGTGACCCTAAATTTACACGATGCAATCTAGAATTTGGTTAAAAATTGTATATAATGTGAGATGCACAGAATGTGACCCAAGATACCAGGTGCGATCCAAAACTAAATTTCTTCTAAAAGGCATAAAATAAAGCAAAAATTTCAATGGAAGTAATGGAAACATAGGTTATCGAGTACTTACCAAAGCTGCATAGTGGGTGGGTCACTGATGTCAATGGTTGAGCTTGAAATGATGCCTCTCAACTAGGACCACCATCTTCTCTCTCAGAGCTTTGAAATTACCAAGGATAAAAGTGAAAATGAATAGTAAAATTACCTTTTTGGGCCTATTTTAACCCCCTAGGGACCTAATGACCTAGGGCACTTTCATAAAAGAACGCAGCAAGAGCTTCATATCAAAACCAAAATCAAAATAGGGGTTGTATATCACTTTAAAGGAGTAAAAACAAAGTTACTGACACAGGTCAACCTTGCAAAAATTTAGTTAACTATGGTCAAAATGTAGTTGACCAAGGGTAGAATGAACATATATTGAAATATAAAAATGGCAAAAAGTATTCAGTAATGATTATTACTCAAATGGAAAGTCAACATAAGTCAAAATAGGGGCAAACTTCAATTGAATAATGGTTAAAGATACTCAAATTTCTTAAATGATGAACAAAAGCTTACCAAAAGCTCTACAAAAAAAAATTTCAACTTGCACATCAAGTTCACAATTTAAGATATTAGTCAAACTTGGTCAAATAGTGTTCCCTTAACACTTTTATTCCTAATCAAATTCTGGTAGATTCTAAACATTTTCTACTTGATCCAAATCAAATTTTTATTAGTTGAACATCTTCATCAATGCTTGAAATCATGATTTCATCAAATTTTTATTTCAATTTCAGTCCCAAGGGGGCATAATCATACATAAAATTAATTATTTCAATTTGATCAAGGATATCAATCTCTCCATCCTCAGACGCCTTAGAGAGGTTTCACCCATAGATACATCTTTTCTTTTTTCTATTTTGTAGCCAAATGATGCCTTTCAATTTTCACCAAGGAGCCTTATATTTTCTTTTTCACTTTTTTTACTAGAGGAATGATACAGCTCCCCAAAGTATGTTGTTTTGTCTAGCTTGATGTTGAAACCTACCTTGTGGTCTCACATAGGTATTATTTATTTTAGTCTGAATAATTCAAAAATAGATACATCATTCTCAAAAATGTCTCTGTTTGGTGGTTGTTTTTGTTCCCAATCTATAAGGTCAGGGTAAACTAAGGCTATGTTATCCTTGGTTAGGAGGGATGAGATGTGAAACTATTATTGTATTGATGTATGAATTATTTTATGACTTAAGGGTCTCAAATGAGGATGAGTATGAAGGTTCTAATTTTTTTAAAAATTCCTCAATCGATGCTTTATGTTATGTCAGTTTATCTTGTAAAGATAGTCAGGAATGGATTTTTCAAGATGTGGGGTATTTGTGGTATGTAGGGAATCCCACTCATAATCATTAGATTTTGTGTCTAAATGGGAATCCTTTAATGTCTCACCTTTTTTGTAAACACAAGCATTAATATTAGTGGGTAGCAAGATATTCAAGATGCCCCCTAAAAGTGGTCTATAACCTAAACCTTGATGCTTTTGGTTTTGGGTAGGAGCAATTGGATCCACTATTCCTTTCTTTTTATTTTCTAGGCCTAAACACCCATTGTACCCCTGCTTTTTTATTATGGTATATCCCCTTCCATATTCATGTACCAGGATTATATATTTTAGAGGTTATTCATCTATATAAAACCAAGAAGATAGATTATCTTCAATGATCTCTTTATGTATATCACCCCATCTTAACAAAAATTGTTGGTGGATAGACAATTGTTAGTTTTTGCTTCCTCTCTAGAGGTTTCCTTAGTTTTCCATATGAATTGGGTAAGATAGGTAACTTTCCTACACAGAATAATTCTTCATAGGTGTATTCTCCACATCCATTTTCTTGTACTTATATTTTTTGTTCTAATGTGGGTTCTGCCACTAATTTTTCCAGACTTGCGAGATCTATACTATGAGAAGAGGAAATAGTTGATGCCTCTTGATTATTGGGTACTTGATTTGAAAAATCTCCTCTGAGATTGGTTCAATATAGAAAAGGGTATCTATCACTAGGTATGGTGATTTCAATTCTATCATGAGGGACTTTAAAACACTAATAATAAGTTGATGGTACAACCTGTATGGAATGGATCCATGGTCTCCCCAGGAACATGTTATCACCCATCTCTAGATCTAGTACTTGGAATGTGGTGTCTTTTTTTCTAGACCTAATTTGACTGGGAGACTTATGACACCCTTAGAAGGACATTCATCATCATCATAGGCTCTTATTATGATCTTCTTGGTGATAGCTACATAACTCTTAGAATAGCCCAATGCTTGTATCAATTTTAGGGTACAAATATTTAGACTTTCTCCTTCATCTATCAAGACTCATCTAATTTTGTGAATGTGGATGAAAAATTTTATATGTAAAGAATCTTTATGAGTTGGTTCATGTGTTAGAAGATCCTTTTTAGTGAAGAGACATGATGAGGAGTGGATAGATACCCTACCATGGCTTGAAACTCATCAGCTTCTAGATCTTTTGGGATGCTCAACTGTTGTAGGGTTGTGTCTAAGAATGCTTTGTGGTCATGTGAAATGCATAGTAGTTCATAGATATAAATTTGTGTCAGGGTCTTCTTCAAATGGTCTAGAAGATTGTATTGATGTGATGGTGGATTGGATGACTTACTTGGTATAGAAATTTTGATGTGGTTCTTGTACTATTATTTTGGAATGAAGAATGGAGACAACACAACTTGTTTGTGGATCTTGGACAATGATGGTGTTTATGGTCAAATTCAAATCTTCTTTGGTGTAGGTTGTAATCACCTAAAATTGGTCTAGTCTTATCAAAATGCCTAATTGCCCTAAATCTTCATTAGATGATTTAATCCTAATCAAGGTTATCAAATCAATCATATCCTAAGCCTAACTATGTAATTAGACTAGATCAAGTCAATTGTATAAATTGTTAACATCAAAGCATCAAGGAGCATTAATCAAGGAGAATTCACTAATTAATACTTCTAGCCAATTTAATTAAATCAATATAAAAAAATACACATGGCTAGGAATATTAATTAAGGGAATTAAATAAATCTCCTAATATCTAACTTAAACACAAAAGGACAAACAAGCTAAATAAAACTTATGATCTTTAAGTGAAAGGATCATTCAACTTACAATCTCTATCATCCGTCATGGATTAATCTCAGCCCTCCAATTCAAGTTCAAATCTATAAAACAAGCTTAATCAAGCTCATTTAGTCATCTAGGATTTTCATAAGGAGATAATGTAAAATTATTTTTAGAGTTCATCAATTGTATTTCGAGAGAATTTAGGGATATTTTAACATCTTAGATCATTTAGAACAACATTTCATAGCTTAATTCATCATGTAGATCACATTTAGAGTGAATTGAATTCATCTTTGCATCCATTTTAGGCTTAATTTTAATCAGTTACATAGTTTAATCATGTTTATTATCAAATTCACATTTTTTTTAGGTGAATTCATAAAATCTTCCACTTCATAGTGTCTTTTTACAAATCTATTGTACAATATGAGAGAAAAATTATATGTATATTAAACTCCCTATGACTAGGAAGCTATAATTTAGTCTCAATTATATCATTTTGATTAATTTCTTATGGACTAACAATTGAATTAATGAGCTATAGAACTATTGTGTTGCGAGATATGCAGGTTCAACAATTCACACACATTTTTGCTATCCACAATCGGTCCTAATCCCCAAATTTCTCATTAAAATCTAACAATTTTTGCTTGCAGATTCTCTATCCAAGTAGTCAGTCGTATGCAGTTGATCTTGGATCGTGCAGGGTATCTTTAATTACATTTAACCCTGTCATTAATCATATGAAATCATTGATCATATGAGATAGTGTCTTAAGTCATACAGATTTTTCTTAATCATATGGAAGCATGTCTTAAGTCATATAGTATCTTTAAGCATATGGAAGCATGTCTTAAGTCATACAATGTCTTTAATCATATAGGGTAGCACAGAAAATCATAGGAGTCTATGTCTAAAACAAAGAGCATTTTTTGTGAAAAATTGAATTGTATTTTGGTACTAATGTTGATGTTTGATGTTTCTTTCTCTATTATGATTATTTTGAACAACCTAACAATTTCTTGTAGGATATTTTGATGAAGATCACACAATCAAACTACTTATATATCAGTTTTGTAGGTTACCTTGCATGGAAATCAACCAAACATTAATGCATCTTCATGGTAGTAATTTTCTTTGATTTTCTAGGAACCTAGTAAAATGGTTAGTATCTGAAGGACCTTTCATTTTTGTTAGCGGGTTATGCTCTCATATATTTTAAGGTGATCAAAAACCTAGAAACACATGTCACTCATCTTGTCTTGGGAACCTCCATAGGTGCTCTTCATTTCATCTCAAAAAGATGGAATGGTGAGTATTAAAATGAATGTGTGTTTGATGTGGTTTGAATTTCAAATGCAATAAGAGAGTATGCTCTCACTTCATTGAGGTGATCAAAAATCTTGATCTGTACTTGAGATTCATCTCTACATTTTTGTTACACCTTGGAGATCTTGTCATGGTGGGAAAAAGTAGTCACGCCATGAGAATGACTCAAAGTAGACACAAGGCAATGCCAGCCTGTCTGATCCACTATGAAAAAAAATGTTAATACGTCAAAACTATGACACAAATGTGTTGTTTAGTGTTCTCTTCTAGGAACAACCTCGATGGTCCAAATGGGAACCCAATCTAATTCCTAAAGATAGCAGGCAACCTTTTAGCCTTGGTGTTCTTTGTATGATGCATAGAGATTGTGTCATCTCTAGAAGATTTTACACCCAACATTTGTATACCACTAGTTGTGAGGTGGAGGGATCTTAGATTTCATCACCTTGAGCTTGGGAAAGCCCCAAAAGGGATCCCCTATGCACACACACCTTAAAGGATCAATCATGTGTATCAATTTCTTGGCATCTCCACCTAGGATTACCTCTTAGTTTGAGAGGGAAAAGCACACCAGATCTAGCTATACTTAGTGTGGACCCATGAATATAACATTGTAGCCACTCCTGTAGGGATAATATATTTTCAATATGCTTGTCCAATTGGTATACCTATGAAAATGATTTTTAAAAATATTTTTTATCAAAACTAAGTGTTTAAAGGTTCTTAGAGACATCAAAAATGTGCTTTTTGTCTAATATGTGTGTTCACAAACCCTTAAACTACCAAATTCCCTTAGGAATATACTGGAAAACCTCATATTTAACCTTCAAAATTTAGTGGCATGACACCTTACCTAGTCACATAGTCATAGCAGACAAAGCCTTAATTTGTACCTAGTTTATTGATCGTATGAGACTATAACATAAGTTGTATCCCATATGCAAGCTCATACGAGTAGCTTCATAAACTCGTACCATGTTTTATTAACCTTGTTCATAATTGCATGGTGTCTTTGGAAATAAAAAACCCTATCTTTTATCTTACCTAGTTTCTAGATCGTATGAGCTATAAAAGTGAATCGTATCTTGTTATTGGATTGTATATACCCCTATTTAGAGTCATGCCACATTTTTAGGATCCTATATTGGGTCATCAAAAAATTGTATACAAGGAGTGGTATACCAAATAGTGGGCATTTTTTTACAATTTTGGTCAACTTCAATCATAGTTTTGAGTACCCTTTTTGGTCCTTTTTCAGGTTATATCTTCAAACTTTGTAAAAACATACATTATCAACCTATTTTCATCGTACTTCATCAATTGGTTCTTGTTCTAATCAATCATAATTCATGATCATATTTTGTCTTATCAATCCAAGCATCTGGTTTTAGAGGTCTTCATCAAGGATTATCAAACCCTCACCTTAGACCTCATAAATCAAACAATCAACATTTCAATTCAAAACAACCTTGGACAAACATTACACAATCTATCAATGATCAAACACCTATCAATTGGACTTGTGTGGTCTCATCTTAGTCATCCTATTTTCATGGTTAACACAAGATCCAACTAGTACCATTTTGAAAAATATTTTAACAACAAATGCCACTACCAATTTATCACTTTTGACCAAGGAGAGACATCAAGAATCAATTCTCTATTTGATCAAGAATCAGATAAATCAAGATAATCAAACTACTCCAAACATGTCATGTCAAGAAAATGATTGGAGGGGACATCATGATCATGATATTCATAGTGACCAAAGCAATCATGATAGCTCTGATAGTGATGAAGATATAACCAAAGATAAATTTAGAAAATGTGAACAAGATAAGAGATTTCAAAGGATGATGGAGAAAATCCTAAACAATTATAAGGAGAAATACTTTATGCACTTTGACATTAAACAACTAAAAATGTGAGAAGTAGAAACTCATATATTTATTCTCTCCAAACAACTCCATGCTTTACAAACTGAAATCAAAGACCTAAAGAAAGAAAAGGACAGACTATCAAATAAGTACTCAGTGGAGACCATATGTCCTTTCCCTTTTGATAAAGACTTGCACATGATGCCATTTCCTCCAAAAATCAACATATACAAGTATGATAAATACACTGTAAATATAGATCCTCAAGACCATGTAAGAGAATTTTTCACTCTTAGCATGGAATTCATGCATGATCAAACCTTCCTTATGAGGCTATTCCCTAAGGGTTTGGGATGGAAAGCCATGGAATGGCTCTCCAAGATGCCCCCAGGTATCAAGTCATTAAACAATTCATCCAACAATACTCTTACAACATTCAACATATTATCACAATGCTAGATATTTGCAACACTAAACAGAGAATTGGAGAATCATTTATCACTTTCCTTCAAATGTGAATAAATACATTCACAAGATATCCTAGGAAAATTTTACAAAATGAGAAAATGGATATCTTCATTAAAATTTTGATCCTGGAAATGAATTTTTCTATTCAATTACAATGTCCACCTGATTTTGACAAAATGTTAGATGATGCTATCAAAATTGAAGATATTTTGGTGAGAAAGGGGGAGATCAAGCTCTATAAAGAAATGAAGTTCTCTAACAATCCAAACTACAACAACAGTGATAAATGTAAATTTTGGAATTAAAAAAAAAAGTGGTAAATGATGGAGTTGTGGAAGCATCCAATATCAAATCAAAGCATGCAATTTTTAATATTTTAAGTAGCATCCAAGCTATTAAATCTCCTAACACTACATCCACATTTAAAAGCAATCATGATTCAAACAAAGATAAAGCACCTTGGGTATCAACTCCTAAAATAAAATTCACTCCTCTTGGAGAACCACTTGAAACAACATTGAAGACTCTTATTGCACACAAGATCATTACTTCACCAGAGTCAAAACGATGGGAACCACAAATTAAGCCTAAATGGTGGAATGACAATCACTACTATAAATACCATTGTAACAAAGGCCACAAGACTAATGATTGCATAAAGCTCAAACACGTGATCTAAGACTTAATTGACAATGAAATAATCATGGTTGATGGACATAATACTAAAAATAATCACATGGAATTTAAAGGGCCACTACCTAACTATGATAAAGGTGGATCATCAAACTCTAAAGAGGCTAAAGTAAACTACACTTACTCTAATGACAATGTGATCAACATGCTTGAAGCCAGTGAACAATCTTTCAATGCCATCATCATCAAAGATAAGAAGCAGGATGAATATTCTAATTCTATAACAAGAAGCCAATCAAAGGTCACTCTCAAAGGTTCCTCATCCAAACAACTAGTATCATCAAAACCTTCAACATCCAAGAAGCTCACATCAACCTCATCATCATCAAATTATATCTTGGTGGAATAACTTCAACGCACTCCAGCTCAGATCTCAATCTTGGAATTTCTAAAATTATTTCCTTTGCATAAAGAGATTCTTGAAACTACCCTATGAGAAACAACTTTTCCAAAGGATCTATATCTTAGTCAATTTCAATCCATGGTCAACCATATAACAACACCACATTATCTCTCTTTTTCAAAATAAGAAGACAACTCTTTGAATCATCTCCATTACCAACTATTGCACATGGAGGTTATAATTCACAAGTATTATGTCAAACATGTCTTGATAGATGGAGGGGTTGGTTTTAATATATGTACACTAAAACTCATGACAGCCTTGGGATTCCCTAAACATGTTTTAGATCCAAGAAGGATTATAAGTATAAAGGTATATGATGAAGAAGGGAGATCATCTAAAGGATTAGTTGTATTACTTGTCAGAATGGGACCTATTGAGAAAGATATAATCTACCAATTTCTTAACTTATCTATTTCATACAATATACTCTTGGGTAGACCATAGATTCATGAAATGCAAGCGGTGCCTTCCACTTGTCATTAATGTGTAAAACTCCCCTATAATTGAGTTGAGGTAACTATAGTAGCAGATACCAGTTACTCTTGCAACATCTTAAGACAAACTGGTGAAAACATGGTTCCACATAATAGAGAGGCATCTAATGAGAAAAAGGGTGAAAATAATAGGGTTGTAACATTGAGAGACTTTGAGAAGAAGTTGAATATTAAGGACAATAGAATGGGGGAGTACAAGCCTGATTAATTACCCTCCATATTTTCTCTACCTACATCACCTAGATCTCACAGGAAACCATCATCATCCTCTAGACCTTATTGTTCAAAATCATTGAAAATACATGATGGAACCTTTACATAAGAGCTTATGCTTCATTAGTTGAAGAGAATGAAGAGAACATTTTTCTAAGCTAGATATATAGAGACACAAAAGAACACATGAACAAAGACGTCAAACATGTTGAAATATCTCCTCAAAAATATGGGAAAGGCTATCATATCATTAAAAAACTGGGATATAGAGGCCAAGGACCTCTTGGAAAGAACAAATAAGGACTTGTAGAACCTATGCACATGGACTTTGGAAACCCAAAGGATAAAATGAGAGTAGGATACAAAGAAGAGGAAGATAATCCTTTATCTCGGGATGGTCCCATCTTTGATCATGAAGAGGATGATGAATCTAAGGAAGAAGTAGAAATTGTACCCTTCCCATTTGAAATATTTTTATATCTACAAGGAGAGGAAACTACTTATCAAGGAGAAGCCTACATGCCACAACCACAAATAGAACTTTTGAATCAAGAAGAATTGGTTTCACCTCAATAATCATCACAAGAACTAGATCAACAAATAGAAGGAGAGAACACTATCAATCACAAAGAATCTTCCACATCACAACAATAATCAGCTCAAGAACCTGAAAATAAATCAAAAGGAAATACTGCCAATCAACAAGAAAAAATTATAATTATACACTTCTTACAATAATTAGAGGAGAGTTAAATAGATTCACATGAGTATGAGTGGGATACATATTTTGATCCAACAATGGATATTGAAGTAGATTTCATTCATAAATATGTGTATCAACTTGAAGAGGGACAAGGCTCAACTGTTAGACATTTTGAATTTGGTCCATATAATATTGACAACAACTTTAGTGAGGGTAATCATATTCTTAACGCTCTAAACAATTCTTTGAATAGTAACTTCACGGACCTCATCTTTCTGGTTAGAAGTATTGATAATAATATGATCATGACCCTTGGCATATTTGAAACCAATCCTAGCAACTCATTATCCTTGTTACATCTTGATATTATTGAATGCAACCAAGATGAACCTATTGACTTACCTACTTTCCCTAGTGACTATGTTATAGCATGTTACCTAAATGTTGTTGAACCTCTAGCTTCTTCCATCAGTAAACCTAGCATGATATTGATGGTTGAGGATGTCAATTTTCTTAGTCAAAATAATAAGAAAAATGAATTAAAATGTTGGAAATTGCAATTGAAGCAATTTTTGTATTGTCATTGATGTCAAACCTTAATTGGTAAGACTGTTGCTATGTAAGAAAGTACTATATCTATTTGATTCTTTTGAAGGTTGTGGGAAAGGTTGGTAACAATATCACCTATGAAAAGGTTGAGTTATCTTGATACTTCAATGGCTACTTAACTATGTGGCATAATGATAAGATAATGTATTTCTTATCTAAGTGAGAAGGAAGACTAAACTGATAGGCTTAACCGAGCAAAAGTGAAGAAATCTAGTTTAAGCTAAGTGATGTTAGTGTCGACCGAGCTTGTATATGTCGAGTAATTTCAGTGTTGACCAAACATCAGTTAATTGCTGAGGAAGACAGTATTAGTCAAGGAAATAGTTTTAGTGGTGACCGAGCTATCCAGAGAAGGTCGAGGAGTTGAACACAATATTGACCGAGCATCAATAATTTACATTTGAGGAAGAATTCAAAATTCCCAGTCAACATAATTGAATTCTTGGATTATGTAAATCATGTTGACTTTATTTATTGATTGTAAGAAAGAATTTAATGCACTCTAAAACATTTTATTGTAAATCTATAAGGAGATTTGAAATGTTTCTAGAATGATAGTCGAAGAACATAAAGTTGGAAAGATTCGATGAATCTAACCTAACCCTAAGATCTACAAAGGAGATTAAGAGGCAAAAGTTGCATCGACCTAAAAGAGGAAGTATCAAGGGAACCTAAGCATGAGGTTGAATCAGGTGTTGCAGAGGATGCTGAAGATGTTGTTGTTGTTATTGACTGTATAAGCAGAGAAGGCTGAAGGAGAAGTGTTGTGATTAATTGAAGGGATTTCCAAGTAGATCAGTGATGGAGATAAAAATGAATCACAATTAGTAAGCTAGCATATGTGTATGGAATTGGATCTAATATTTGTGAAGTAAGTTATACGTTTTCATATCAATATTATTGTTACTTTCTAACCGTTGTATTAGTCAAAATCCTTTTAACAGAGGTTGACCTAACAGTCATTTGTATAAATCCTTTAAACAAGGTTGCATTCTAATGGAATGTATGTAAGTCCTATAACAAGGTGCACTTTTAACAAAGTGGTTTAAATCCTTTAACCGGGTCACACCTGACAGTGTGTTTGTAACCTTTGATAGGGTTGGCTTTTCACAGAGCTCACTTCAAAAGAGTGAAAATATCAATAACATGTTACAAAGTGGTTTTTCCCAAATTGGGTTTCCACTATAAATCCTAGTGTCAATACTTATGTGAATGTTTTGGTTTGAACATTTCTATGTTTTGCAAGTTAGATACTATTGGATAGTGGACTGCACTATTATATGTTTCTGTTATGCAATCAGTAATGACCGAGTAGCTATTGGTTATTAGATCTGATTTGTTGAAGAGTTTGAAAGTTTGTTTTATACATCTAGACCTGAGAAAAATTGATTCACCCCCCCCCCCCCCCCCTCTATTATTCTAAATCATATTAACAATTTGTATCAGAGCTATTGGTTCTTACAAAGGACAAGTTTAAAGGTACTTTAAGAAAATGGTCAAGCTATATAAGAAGGAGGTACCAAAGCTAAATAAGGAGAACTTTCTTGCATGGTAAAGCCTGATGAAGCTACATCTAGCTGGTATTGGTGATTCTACAAAGTATTATGTTGAGCATGATTATGTCACACCTATTGCACCTCTGACTGCCAAGGAGATGAGAGCTAAACAAGAGCACAATCAAACAATGTTGGAGATTGCATCTTCCCTAAGCTACTCAGAATTTGAAGACATCAAAGACTACACAAATGCAAAGAAAATGTGGGACACTCTTACAAACATCTATGGTGGTGACATAAATGTACTAAGAGAAAAAGTTAAGAGCCTAAGAGGTAAATTTGATGAAATGAAAATGCAAGAAGGTGAGAATATTGCTCAATATTATGGTAGAATAAAAGATGTTGTAAATGCTATTAGAGGAGCCAATGAAACTATTGATGATGAAACTATTATAGGAAAAGTATTGAGAACTCTACATCTTATTTATGCCATCAAAATTTTATCAATTCAAGAATCTAGATGTAACTCTAACAATGTTCTTACTTTGGAAAGTTTGGTTGGTAAGATTACTACTTTTAAGCTTTTTAATTATGATAACTTCATTGTTGCTAATGTTGAATCTACTTTTAAGTCACAAATGGTTCTAAGTAAGTCAAAGAAAGAGAAAGAAAGATGTATTAGTGAGAGTGAAAGTGAAAGTGACACGTCTGATGAAGAACTTGAGGATCTAGAAGCTTTTATGGCTAGAAGATTGAAAGGGGGAAAAGGAAAGTATAAAGGTAAACTCCATATTATATGTTTTTCATGCAATAAAGTTGGTCATATAGCTACAAGATGTCCTAACAGAGATGATAAGGATGAAGAAAGAGATAGCAAGCATAAAGAGAAAAGAGAAGATAGAGGTTACCGAAGGTACAAGGACTACAAAGGAAAAGGTAAGAAATCCTACTATATTGTTGAGGAAGATACTGACACTAATAGTGATAATTTTGAAGTTGAGGTTGTCTATGTTGCAATAAAAGATGAGTCAAATGAGGATGAGGAAACTGCATTGCTATCCTATGTGAACAAAAATGATAAGTAGATTATTGACAGTGATTGTTCACACCACATGACGAGTGACAAAAGTAAGTTTGATACCTTAGATCATTATAAAGGTAAAAGTGTTAAATTTGGAAATGATGCACTATGTCCTATTAGAGGTAAAGGAATGATTAAGCTAACTGATAAGATTACTTGTGAAAATGCATATTGGGTTGAAGGTCTTAACTATAATCTGTTGAGTGTTGCACAGCTTAATAGCACTAGATACTGAGTGGAATTTCATCACAGGGAGGCCAAAATATTTGATGCCACTGGTGAACTAGTTGGAAGTGGGGAACAAACTAGAGGTAATTTGTTCTATCTAAACCTATCTAAAGAGACATGTATGATTGCACAAATTGATGATATTTGGTTATGCCATAAGCGGCTATGTCATGTTAACTTTGATAATCTGGTAGAAATTAGTAAGAAGAAGAAAGTGAGAGGACTACCTAGATTGAAGAAACCTGAGAATGTAATGTGCAAACAATGTTAGTTGGGTAAGATGACAAAGTCTAGTTTCAAGAGCAAGACTTTTACTTTTGAGAATGCTTTAGATTTGGTTCATACTGACCTTTTTGGCCCTATGGGTGTACAAATCTATTGTGGTGCTAGATATTTTATTTTATTTGTTGATGATTACACTAGAATGATGACTATAATGTTCTTAAAAGAAAAATCTAATGCTTTTCAATTTTTTAAGTGGTATTTGGCTAAGGTAGAAAAAGAGACTGCAAGGAACCTGAAGTGTCTGAGATCTGACCGAGGTGGAGAATTCATATCCAATGAGTTCAATCTATTTTTCAATGATAGAGGAATCAAAAGATAGATGTATGCACCTAGAACACCTCCATAGAATGGTATAGTAGAGAGAAGGAATAGATCTATCATGGATTGTGCAAGAACACTGATGATCGAAAAGAATGTTTCACCAAAGTACTAGAGAGAAGCTGTATGTACAATGGTTTATACCCTTAACTGAGTATAGATTAAAAAATGTACAAATATGTGTGTGTGAGTGATTTACACCTTCATGAAATAACAAGATTTAAAAGACAATTACACTATTCAAAGCAAACTAATCTAAATAATGCACAATTAATCTAAATATCTCATGGATCTCTAAAATAAAGTGGTAAATGAGGCTCTCAGCTATGATCCTCACTAGTGACACTCTAAAGATGAGAATTAAGCTATATGATATGCAAATTTAGATCTATTCTATCAAATTCTAGCTCTATTTGATGAACAATCTACTATGATCAAAGCAATTTAAGCTAATTAGCAATGAAAAATGATAAGTGAGTGATGTGGATGCAAATTGCAAGAGCTTTGCTACAATTCAAAGATATGGAGTGGATGAATTATGCTTCTAAATGCCTTCAATATATAAGATTTTCCCAAGGGTAGGGGGTAGAGTAAGATAACCATGGTTATGCTTGGGTAAGGTCAATTGGCTTTGCTTTGTCCATAAATGGGGGGACAAGGAGGGGACAATCATTTAAATGGTTTCAAAAGGCTGGACCATTTCAACAAAAGTGAGTGATTTGTGTCCATTTTGTCTCCTTTTTTCTTTGTTGAGGGAAATTAGTAGTTATTAATTAATTAAAGTAATTAAATTTAGCCATGAAGGGTAAGATGTTCATTTTGATTTTTGCTTTCAACAACTATGTCATTCATTGAATTTAATCAATTTCGTAGTGTTTTTCCCATTTTCAAGCTTTATTTAATCATTTAATCATTTAATTGAATTTTCCTTTGATTTGAATTGCCTTTGTTCCATTTATTGATTTTTCATGCTATTTTGATGATTTGTTGCACCTTTTTATTGATTTAAGCCTTTTGCCAATTTTTTGTGTCTACAATATGACACCTTATGAGTTATGGCATGGGTATTCACCTAATGTAAAGTACTTTAGAATTTTTGGAAGCAAATACTACATACTAAAGGACAATAGGAATGGAAAATTTGATGCTAAAAGTGATGAGGGAATAGTCCTAGGCTATTCCACAAAAAGAAAAGCTTACAAGTGTTTGAACTCTAACACTAACAAAATTGTGGAAAGTGTGAATGTAAAAGTTGATGAGTATGCATAGAAAAATGAAGCTGAAAGTAGGAGAGAACCAGAAGATTACAAATCTTTTGTATATATAGAAGAAGGGGAGGCAAGTGACAAACCTGCACTTGATGTTGAGTCTTAGGTAAGCAATGTTGAGCATTAGGAAAACATTGCCGAGTGACAAGAATAACATGTCAATTGATAGGAGGAAGCTGGTGAGTATCAGGAAGAGGTTTCCAAGCATTCAAAAGCTGAATCTGACAATCTTGTTGGTGAACTTGAAGAGAAAGAAGAAAGGAGAGAAGAACCTATTTTGGCACAATATCTAAGGAGACATCACAAGCCTGAACAGACCATTGGAGACAAAGATACTGGAGTTCTGACCAGAAGCAAGATAAGAGACCCTACATATTTACTATGTGAATTCAAGCCTAAGACAACAAGGGAGGCATTAGAAAATGAAGAGTGGATACAAGTAATGAATGATGAGATAGACCAAATAGAGAAGAATGATACTTGGACTTTGGTGTCAAGACCAGAAAACAAAAATGTCATTGGAACAAAGTGGGTGTTCTGAAATAAGCTGAATGAGCATGGACAAATCACAAGGAACAAGGCAAGGCTAGTACACAAAGGCTAGGCACAAGAAGAAGGAATAGATTATGGGGAGACATTTTCCCCTGTAGCAAGATTGGAAGGAATAAGAACTTTACTTGCTTATGATGCCTACAAAGATTTCAAAGTATACCAAATGGATGTCAAGTCTACATTTTTAAATGGTATATTAGAAGAAGAAGTGTACATTGAACAGCTAGAAGGATTTGTTGATCCAAACAAGAGACACATGGTTTGCAAATTGAATAAAGCACTGTATGGATTAAAGCAAGCTCCCAGAGCATGGTATGATAGGTTGCACAACTACCTGATATAGATTCAATTCTCAAGAACAAATGACACAAGCAATCTATACATGAAAGATAAAGAAGGTAAAGGAATCTTGTTGGATAAGATTTTTGTAGATGATATTATATTTGGTGGACAAGATGCCTTATGTAAGAAACTTTCAAATGAAATGCAAATTGAATTTGAAATGAGTATGTTTGGGGAGATCAAATTTTTTGTTGGTTTACAAGTAAAATAGATTAATAAAGGTATTTTCATCACCCAGTCTAAATATGTTCATGAGATACTGAAAAATTTTGGTATGGAGGATTCAAGGCTAGTTAGTACTCCTATGGCTACTGGACAAAAGTTGTTTAAGAATGATGATGCTGCTAAAGTGAACTAGACTTTGTATAGGTCCATGATTGGAAAACTGTAGTATGTTGTTCACAATAGACTAGATATTGCTCTATCAGTTGGGATTGTGGCAAGATTCTTTGCCAATCCTAAAGAAACTCACATGATGGTTGTCAAAAGGATAATGAGATATTTGAAAGGGACTGCTGACTATGGATTGTACTATAAGAAGCATGAAAGATTTGAACTGAGAGTGTATACTGATGTTGATTGGGTAGGAAATGTAGATGGCAGGAAAAGTACCAGTGGTGGAGCTTTCTTTCTTGGACAAAGATTAGTTTCCTAGATAAGTAAGAAACAAAATTGCATTTCCCAATCTATTGCTGAAGTCGAGTATGTGGTTGGAGCAGTGAACTATTCAAACTTGGTATGGATAAAGCAATTATTGGTAGGCATGAAAGAAGAGATCACTGAACTAGTTGTCATTTACTGTGACAACACAAGTGCTACCAACATATCTAAGAACCCAGTGATGCACACAAAGACCAAACACATCACCATCAAGTATCATTACTTGAGGGAACTAGTACAAGATAAAGAGGTCTGATTGGAATATGTGAATACAAAGGAACAACTAGCAGAAATATTCACTAAATCTTTACCTAAAGAAGCTCATGAATATCTGAAAGGACAATTAGGGGTTCTTCCCCTAACTGAGGCTATCGAGTCAAGCTAGGAGAACTACATCAAATATGCTGCAAAGAGTATTTGAAAAATTTATGCAGAAACAAGTCACACTTTAGGAGCAGTCTAGAGTTGTGAAAAGTACAACAAAGTTGAAAATCAGTCATAAGCAAAGATGACAGAGGGAGAAATATTGTTACTGAACTAAAAATATGATATCTATATCTGAAGGATGTATGTTTTAGTTGCTGCTTTGGCATTTTTGTCAAAGAGGGAGATGAACAAGATGAAAACACATGCAAGATGTAAGAGGGAGAGATTCAGTGGAAAGGAACTAAGTGAAGATCAAAAGAATGTTATTCTATGAATGGTCATGTAAGAAAAGATAATTTATTTTGTATCAGAATGAAGCTAAGGATATTATAAATTTTTTTGATGGACAGATAAGTTTTGGATTGGTTGGTGATTCATGTGTTATTCATATGGTGTTGCCATCAATGCCAAAGAGGGAGATTGTTGGAAACTAAAATTGAAAAAATTGTTGTATTGTCATTGATGTCAAACCTTAACTGGTAAGATTGTTGCTATGTAAGAAAGTACTATATCTATTTGATTGTTGTGAAGGTTGTGGGTAAGGTTGGTAACAATAGCACCTAAAAAAAGGTTGAGTTATCTTGATACTTCAATGGGTACTTGAATATGTGGCACAATTATAAGATAATGTATTGCTTATCTAAGTGAGAAGGAATACTAAATTGATAGGCTTAACCAAGAAAATGTGAAGAAATCTAGTTTAAGCTGATTGATGTTAGTGTCGACCGAGCTAGTATATGCTGAGTAATTTTAGTGTTCACAAAACATTAGTTAATTGTTGAGGAAGACAGTATTAGCCAAGGAAAGAGTTTTAGTGGTGACCAAGCTATCCAAAGAAGACTGAGGAGTTGAACACAATATTGACCGAGTGTTAGTAATTTACATTTGAGGAAGAATTTAGATTCCCAGCCGACATAATTGAATTCTTGGATTATGTAAATCATGTTGACTTTATTTATTGATTGTAAGAAAGCATTTACTGCACTATAAAACATTTTATTATAAATCTATAAGGAGATTTGAGATGTTTCTAGAAGGATAGTCGAAGAACATAAAGTTGGAAGGATTTGATGAATCTAACCTAGCCCTAAGATCTACGGAGGAGATTAAGGGGCAAAAATTGCATTGACCTAAAAGAGGAAGTATTAAGGGAACCTAAGCATGAGGTTAAATAAGGTGTTGCAGAGGATGTTGGAGATGTTGTTGTTGTTATTGATTGTATAAGCAGAGAAGGCTGAAGGAGAAGTGTTGTGATTTCTTGAAGGGATTTCTGAGTAGATCAGTGATGGAGATGAAAATGAATCACAGTCAATAAGCTAGCATATGTGTATAGAATTGGATTTGATATTTTCAAAGTGAGTTGTATGTTTTTAGATCAATATTACTATTACTTTCTAACCATTATATCAGTCAAAATCCTTTTAATAGAGGTTTACCTAATAGTCATTTGTATAAATCCTTTGAACAAGGTTGCATTATAATGGAGTGTATGTAAGTCCTATAACAAGGTGCACTTTAATAGAGTGGTTTAAATCCTTTAACCGGGTCACACCTGACAGTGTGTTTGTAACCTTTGACAGGGTTGGCTTTTCACAGAGCTCACTTCAGAAGAGTGAAAATATCAGTAACATGTTACAAATTGGTTTTTCCCAAATTGGGTTTCCACTATAAATCCTAGTGTCAATACTTGTGTGAATGTTTTGGTTTGAACATTTTTGTGTTTTGCAAGTTAGATAATATTCGATAGTGGACTGCACTGTTATATGTTTCTGTTATGCAACTAGTAATGACCGAGTAGCTGTTGGTTATTAGATCTGATTTGTTGAAGATTTTGAAAGTTTGTTTTATACATCTAGACTTGAGAACAACTGATTCACCCCCCCCCCCCCCCTCTATTGTTTTATATCATATTAACAAAAAAGTGATATGATCGTGAGAGTATCAAATCCAAAAATAGTAAAAACAAAAGATGTATTTGATGGTGAAAACCTCTCTAAGGCACTTGAGGATGAGAAACTTGATATACTTCTCGATCACTTTTAGGAAAGATCATCAATGCTAATTGAGCCTACACAATCGATTCATTTGGGAACAACAGAATCTCCTCAGCTAATACACCTTTCTCGGTCCTTGTTACAAGAAGAGAAATAAAAATTCACTCAATTATTTGCAGAAAAGAAAATCAACTTTGCATGGTTATAGCCAAACATGCGAAGACTAGATCCTAATTTGATAATGCATCACCTATTAATAGCACTTGGGGTAAAACCAATCAAACAAAAATTGAGAAAGATGCACCCCCATGTGGCATTTTTGGTGAAAGCTTAATTGGAAAATCTACTTAAGGCTAGTTTTATCAAAGCCATAGACTATGCAAAATGGATGTCCAATATTGTTCTTGTATCCAAAATAGACAAATCTATTTGAGAATGCACTAACTTCAAGAATCTTAGCAAAGCTTTCCCTAAAGATGACATTCCATTGTCAAATATAGATATGAGTGTAGATCTCACATCTAGTTAAGAAATGTATTCACTTATTAATAGATATCTATCTATAATCATATCAAGATAGTAGTCGAGGATCAAGAGAAAACTACCTTCACTTGTGTGTGGGGTACATTTTGTTGGAATGTTATGCATTTTGGGCTTAAGAATGTAGGTGGAACCTATCAAAGGGATGTGACAACTATCCTTTATGATATGATTCACAAGAGAATAGTAAAATCATCCAATATAAAAACTCATCTATAAGGTTTGGGCAAAATATTAGACAGGATGGAACAATTCAAACTTTGTCTCGATCCAAAGAATTGTGCCTTTGGAGTGACCTCTAGGAAACTCTTAAGTTGCATAGTATCAACAAAAGGAATTGAGTTGGATCCTTCTCAAGTGAAATATATAATAGAAATGAACCACCTAAGAAGATCATTCAAATAAGGACTTTGCAAGGTAAGATACAATCAATAAAGAGATTTATCTCTCAACTGGCAAACAAAGCTCAACTGTTTACTAAATAATTGCATAAAGGTGTGACATTCAACTGCCCGATGAGACATGTAAAAAATCTTTCAATCAGATCAAGGAATATTTGGATAATCCACCTATATTGATGTCTCTAATTGAAGGAAAAAATTTATTTATATACATCTCAACAACTGTGACATTATTAGGAGCCTTTCTTGCACAACAAGATGAAGTTGGAAAGGAAAGAGAAATTTATTACATTAGTAGGACATTGATATCATATAAGCTCAACTACACCATAATAGAGAAATCCTTCTTGGCAGTGGTATTTTCATCTTAGAAGCTAAGGCATTACATGTTATCTCATTCAGTTAAACTCATAGCTGAAATTGATCCATTAAAGTATCTCTTGAACAAAGCTACATTAACTAGAAGGTTAGCTAAATGAGTGATTATTCTAAGTGAATTTGAAATTGAATATGTAGACAAAAAATCTATTAAAGGATAAGTGATTTTTGATCTTTTAGCTTATGCACTACTACATGATGGCATGCCTCTAAGTATTGAGTTCCCAGATGAAGTTGTATTGCATTTGACTGAATGTCTATGGAAAATGTACTTTGATGGTTCATTCACACTGTAGGAATCCATAGATGGCATACTCTTTATCACACTACAAGGGTACACTATACCCAAGGCATACAAATTATTATTTCCTTGTACCAACAATATTATAAAAAATGAAGCTTTGGTGAATGGTCTCAAATGGAAATTGAATGGAAAATAGTGGAATTACATGTTCATGGTGATTCCCAACTCATCGTTAATCAAATCAATGATGACTATCAAACCAAGGATGAGAAGATAATGCCATATAAAAATATGGTGGATGACTTAATGAATTATTTTGTGTTCATAACCTTCCAATAGATTCAAAGGGAAGAAAACAAAGCGAGTAATGTAATCGCTACTTTAGCCCCAATGCTTCAAAATCAAGAACAATAGGCCCACTATGAGTTCTTGGTGGAGGAGTTACCTTATCCAACTTATGGCTCTCTTGACTCACACCTTATTTTCAAAATCATAGGACATGACTCATCCAACTATAGCCAAATCTACTCCTACTTGAGAGACCAAATTATCCCTAATGACCTATTTAAAAATGAGAAGAGAAACCTAATCTATCATGCAACACATTATTTAATCATTTCTAATGAATTATATAGGTGAGGTATCAATGGTACTTTACTTAGGTTTTTAGAGCACAAAGAGTCTGATAACTCTTTACAAGAAGTCCACAAAGGTGTATGTGGATCACATTTGAATGGTCTCACTTTGGCCAAAAAACTCTTAAGGGTTGGATACTATCGGCCTATCATGGAGAAGGATTCTATTCAATTTTATAAGTCATGCAAGAAGTCAAAGCTTCACAAAAGTCTCATACACACTCCAGAAAGGGAGTTTTTATCATTCATAACACACTAGTCATTTTAGCAATGAGCCTTTGATTTGATCGGTCAAATATATCCCTCATCCTCTAATAGACACAAATTCATCATAACATCCACAGAGTACTTCTTGAAGTGAATTAAAATTTTCCTTTTGATCAAGGCAACTGGTAAATAGGTGTCTATGTTTATCCTCAATTATATTATCTGTAGGTATGGAATTCCCTCCTCTATTGTAGTAGGTAATAGGGGGAATTCAAGAATAGGGATATTGATGAATTGTGTGAGATGTTTTGCATCAAGCAGAATTGTTAATTAATCTACTACCTGGAAGGGAATGGACAAGCTAAAGCATCAAATTAGAACATCATGAAGATCCTACATCAAACAATCAATAACTCTTGTAGAGACTGGCATTTGCAACTTAAGATAACTATGTGGGCATACCATACTAGTATTAGAATGCTAATAGGAGCTACACCATTTGATTTTATTTATGGGTCAGAAGAAATTTTACCTATTGAGGTAGAAGTACCATCACTAAGGATATCATTAAGAGGACTCATCACTAATGAAGAGTATCAAATCTCAAGAATCTAAGAACTATAATTTCTAGATGAGTGCAAGCAAGAGGCATTTGATCATCTCAGAGCATATCAGAAAAGGATGTCTAGAGGATATAACAAAAAGGTAAGGCATAAATAATTTCAAGTTGGAAATCTTTTGCTGAGAGAGAATCTAAAGACACAAACAAATAGAGACTAGAAGGGAAATTTTAAGCCCAACTGGTTGGGACCCTTCGTCATCACAACATATGGTTTAGGTACCTATCAACTCTCAACACTAGAAGGAGATCTACTTCCCGATCTGATCAAAATAGTCCATCTAAAGAAATTCTACACCTAACATCTTTAGTACCGCAATTCTACAATGGAAAATTGATCCTGAAGAAATCCAAAAACAACAGAAAGAGTTCTTGAAATAATCCAAAAATAGTAGAAAATTGATTCTGAGAAAATAAAAAATAGCATAAATATTTTTTGAGTAAAAGAAAAAACATAGTATAAGTCATGAAAAAATTATTATCTTGGTGAAAACCTAGCAAATAGGGGCCTTGATAATACAAAAAAAAATCAAAAAGAGAAAAGGTACAAAAAAAATTGAAAAACAAGAATAGTGCCTTAGTGAAAACCTAGTAAACATGTGCCTTGGTAGAAAAAATAGAAATAACTCCAAGTGGTGAAAACCTAGCAAATAGGTGTTGCATGTAATCAATTTCTCCATCTATAAATACATTGCTTGGCCAGCTTGCCTAAAATGTTTAGCTTTCTTTCTTCTATATATCTTGTATATCCTTTACATGCTTGTACATATCAGTTGGTTTTTCCATCCTTGTATCATGGGTTGGAATCTATTCATGTTGTATTCCTAAGGTAGACACATGTAACTAGGGGAAAATTCTTACAAATCCCATCAAGTCATCATTTTTCAGTCGTAGTTGTCACCTTTATCAGGCTCAATCATATTGCCTAACAATTGTTAGGTGTTTTTCCACTAAACAACAGTGTTTCTCAACACCACCCAACACACAACAATTTTTTTTAATACCATGCACCCCAACCAAGGTATTTCTCAACACCGTCAAATAGAAAAATCTTTCCACAATGGTAAACAAAAACAATAGAAAAATGAAAATGAACTTGAATTGATTTGAATGATCATGTCTTATGAATGTCTCAAGTATGTCTCCAGACTAGAGACACGAAGAAAAAGTCATGAAATTTTCTTTGTCTACTGTCCATTATTATCAAAAAAAAATTATCAATCCTTCTAAGTAACTTTAGGATGTCTTCAGACTAGAGGAACAAGGATAGGGGGCATGATGCTTTTATTTGATTATTGTCTATAGTGATTGTTTCAATGATCCTAAATCGTCAAATAATTTGGGTTTCTATGATAAGAGCGTCCACATTTTTTGGTACACCGCACATACCTTGAAACTTATTATTTTAACACCAAAGTGAGGTTGGATCTATCTCCTTCTCTATTTTATCAACCTCTTTCTTAGTATTGTGTGATTAAAAAATGAGAACCCAAGGATATGAATCATAAGGGTCATTATGGGTACCCAAAAAAATTTCCAAGGATATGAATGCAAGGGTCATTGCGGACAACATATACATTACACAAGAAAATGGAGAAATCTTATTTTTTACACAAGAATCACTCAGGTCATCTCGGCTCTACATACCCCAATTCTTGTGTCACCTTGTAACATTAAAAGGAAATAACACTCAGGTCATCCTAGCTCTACATGCCTTGGTGCTTGTGTTCACTTTCAACATTACATCAAATAGAAGTAGTATTCATATTGTTATGGTTGAAATGTATCCAGTGAGGATTGTACTAGCTTCAGTGTCCTGAAAACACTCAATGATGAAAAGCATAACTAAAGATTAAAAAAAGTGACAAAGCCATCAAAAACATACATAATAAGTTGCATTCATTTAGTGTTGCATTTAGGTTCTTTGATTGAAATGAGCTAAAAAATACTAACTTCATGAGGGAAAATAAAAATGAGGAGGCATCAACATGAGAACTTAATCCAATTTGGTGACATCGTCATGTGAATCTGAACATGGTCGAGTATCTCTAATACTAACATTAAACAGATGCATGCATCACATGTTAGTTGCACCATAAGTTCAATTTCATTACTCATCTAATCACATTTCTCATTCATCATAAGCATATAAATAGCATCATTTTCATAACCATTTGCATTGTTATCCATTAGAAAATAACAAAAATATATACTCCATTGCATAACATTTGCATCATTATTTTGTATCAAAAAAAACATGCATACATCCTAGGTTCATCCATAGCATATGAAAAATAAATAAAATGCATACATCACATAACGCATCACATAGACATCATAAATAATCATATAGTCATCAAATAAGATTGCAACTCATATATATATCAAAATGTGTTAGTATATGTGGTACAATGAGATCAACATTAAAAAGTGGATCATATGCCATCAAAATATCAAGTACATCATCAGAGTATTAATGAATATCAGAATACATCAACAAGGTATCAGAATGCCATTGGTATATCAACAATGTCAGTACATCAATGAGTCATCAATATGTCAATATACATAGTGTATCAACTGTACATCAAAAATTAGAGAATAGTATAAAATCAAGACTCACTACCTCCCTCTGGATTGACTGGAGGTGGACCAAGAGGTGGACAATCTACTTTGGTAGGTGTTTGAGTTACACCCTCTAACTACACCATAAGTCTTGAATATGATGGAATCCTCACACCAACATCTAGAATATCTACAAATTATATCGCTTAATAATACACAACTTTGTTCCCCTAAAGAGAAACATCCCTCAGAGCTTTGTCCTTGTCTATAGTGAGCTCTCTCATAGATTTGTCTCTATTTGTAGTAATCATGGTCACCTGATACTCCAATCCAACTACCTATGTCCTCAACTAAGCCTACTCATATATCTCCATGTGATATTTTTTCTCTAGGTGGTGGTGGTGGTGTTGGGTATACCTGTGCCACACCCTACAATGGTCTACCTTCTCTATCATGTCTAACCAAGTACCCTAGGTCACCACCTGGAGGAACCACCATCACCCTCACTATTTTACCATATCCCCCATCACCACCTCTAGCATCACCATCTCCATCACCACCTCCAATTGCTCCAAGTCCTCCACCCTCACCTCTTCGATGATCTCTCCCTGCTCCTTGTCTACCGTCTCTAGAAACCCCTCTCCTAGGACCCCTTTTTTCCTCTGCATAGACCTCCTCCTCTACCACTAGTGTCATCCTATATATCCATTGGATCCTCAAGCCTCAAAGCCACCTCATTGAGTGAAGTTGGTAATGGGAAATGATGCTAATCTAGAAACTATCTATACTCATCTCTCATGCCAACATCAGTCACAACAACTAGAAGGTCCCATACAACTCAAGATAACCCATAGAACTCTTGAACAACAACATCATAATATATCTTCATGCCCCATTGTGCCTCATTATATTTGATCTTGGCATTTGCAGCCATGTCCTATGGGATACCCTAAATCTAGCTAAACTTTTACAACATGCATGTATGGATGAATCTCTCAATGGTAGCATGTGTATGACCAATCAAATATCTACTCATAAAGAAGAATGGTACCTATCATCTATCATACATCCAAGTCTCACAATCCTAGTATGGTCTCCAAACAACCACTATACAGCTTTTGAGCACATGTCTCTTGTAATCCAACTTTCCTAGGTGGGGTTGCATCACATAACCACTATACATATCAAAGTATGGATGATGAGGACATCTATCTCTCTCCACCATCATTCATTTCACTAGGATGTACTCCTAGGCCCATATCTATAGAAGTAACACACCAACAAATATACTCTTGGTGTACTGGTACACCATGTCATGAAACTCTTTGTACAAGTGTGCAAGAAGATAACTACCCCAAGAAAATCATCATGGTCTCATTAGCATGTCCTCCAAAGTATGACCCCAACCACATAGAAATCCCTAAGCACTATGATAGAACATAATGATACTTCTATGTGCTCCCATGTCAGGTATATATGATCTATGGTAAAATCATCAAAAACTTTTCCTAATCACCGCAATCCCATCATCTAAAGATGGGCATCATAGTATACTTTCTCTACTACAATATGTATCCTAATAATGTGATAAACATCATCAAGGGTCATTATAATATATCAAGTGGGCATGTGAAAATTATTATTCTCTAAGTGTCACCTCTCAACTAGAGCAGCATGAAGTCCTCTATTAGCCAAGATATCAGGTATCTTGAGTAATCTAAATAATCCACAATGTTTGATGATAGTCTTGTCATCATTCGTAAGAATCCTAACCATGTGCATGACCCAAGGATACTGACCATGGAAGACAACAACACCAAAGTCTATCTGCAAAGAGAATCAAATTGTTGGAATGGAGAGATAAGGTACTAAGAGGGGAGGGGTGAATCAGTGCCCTCAAAAATGTTTAACTTGAAACTCAAACTACAAATAGTAGTAATTGATCTATCCAACTGAATCCATTGTATGCAAAATTCATTCAATTAACTTGTAAATGTAAATTACATGAAATCAAACAATAATTCAATCACATAACACAAGATATTTTGGTTTGCAGAAACCATTGTTAGAAGGTAAAAATTGTGGTGGGGATGACACCCACAAATTCTTCACTACTGTAGATAATAAAGTATCTTAGTCAAGGCTACAAGTTGTGATCACTTCTAATGATCTTATCCTGTTAGGAGTAACAATTATATTGACTAGATATACCTAGTTAAAGGATTTTAACAATACTTCTAGAGTGTGTACTCGGTTAAGAGATTTACAACAAGACTGTTAGGTCTACTCTATTAAGAGATTTTACAAAACTTATGTTACAATGATTAGAGAATAATAGTAGGGTATCTAAAAATTCACAACTATACTTTGTTTGAATAATATCTATGAAATATCAAATCTATATCACCTCAATGTGTAGATATCTTTCCTCTGTACTTATTGGTAGCCTTGAGTGATTCTGAATAAACTTAATATCTCTTATTACTACTCAACCTTGTTTGAAAACTAATGTCTTGAAGATGACTACTTGCTTCAAGATCTCCTTCTTGTCCTTCACATATATATGTCAAAATGACATGAATTACAAATATATAGCATCCTGTTATGACTTACATGACCTAATTAGGTTTACATCTTCTTAGCAAAACCCTAAGATATATGGTATACAAAAATAACCTAGATCTAACTATTACATAGAGATCATCATCACATTTAATGATTACATCTATAATAAAAGATCCTCAATCTTGGTAAAACCTTTTTTGATTTTGTTGTAACCGTTTACATAAATAAATGTGTTAAAACTAATTACTATGTTATTTCCTGGATTGCTCAATAAACACTTTCAATATTGCTCAGTGAATACATTGGTGCTCAGTGTCTAGTTTGCTTGATGTTTTCTGACACTCGGTATCGGTATACTCTGATGCTCAGTTGCTCTGGTGCTCGGTTAAACGTATTTCATTTTAGTTCTCAGTGTTTCCTTTTGAATACTCAATATGAAGGTTTGTTTTTCTAACCAACTAGCATAGTGTAGCATGTAGTTCTTCCTTTTACCGACTGATCTACTTTGATACTAATGACAACACTTAATGCTCCATAGAGATAACAATCTCCCCCTTTGGTATTAGTATCAAAATCTATAATGTATATAGACCTGATGTTCTCAAAAAGTTCTAACTTCTCCATATATACATAACTAACTCTTCATCAAAAATTTACTCCCCCTCGGTGCATGCTCCTAGTAAGTATGTAGTACACTTAACATATAATTATAAACTTTGGCATATACATTATGTTTTCCCCCTTTTTGAGATTAATGCCAAACTAAAAAATATGTACTTATAGTTTGTCAAGAATGTGTTGGTGGGTTTTCTTCAAAGAATCTAAGAGGTTCTCCCTTCCTCTATCAAGTTGGTGAGAGAAATTTTCTCAAGACCACCTTGTGCATGCATGTCAAAAATATTCTCCAACACAAAAAACTCTGGTGTTGCAACTAAAGCTTGCACTTTGACAATATGTTTCTCAATTATTTTTATGTGGGGAAGTAGCTCTACCTGTAGCTCAGTGACTTGGTCACTTATTCTGTCCTCCTTCTTCCTCAAATTTTCTCTTAATTACCTAAGTTCTTGAACTTTGAGTATATGCTTATTAAAAGAATTAGGATCTGTTAAGGCTCTACTTACACTGACTTGGATTCCAGCATCCAGTTGTTTTATCTTATCACTAACCTTAGTAGTGAAACTTTCCACAGTACAAAGTTTTACCAATATTTGAATAATTATCTAAGTAATAGATTGAATGTCAGTTATTACCTTAGATAATTTTACCTTATTTATTGCCACTTCTTGGCTAATTTTCTCTGCTAATTTGTCTTATATCTTATATTCTACCCTTTCCTCAATTCTCTTTTATGCTTATGTATCTGGGGCATTGATTTCTTATACAAGAGTGGCAAGTTGGTCCATTATTGGTGTATCTTCATTAATTTGTACCTAGGGCACAACCTGTTGTAAGATATCTCTTATATCTTCAAGTATTTTCTTGCTCTTACACTCTTTTCTCAGTTTCTTTTGAGCTGCCTTCCTGGTACATAGTTCCCCATACTTTCTCAATTCTTCAAGGTCTAGGGTCCTTGGGTCACATTCCAGTATCTCAATGAATTCTTCTAAAGTGGCCAACCCTTTACCATACTTTTTCTTCTTCTTCTTCTTCTCTTGAGGTGAACTCTTAAAAAAGGGTACAATAACTTTCACTTTAACACTTGGCATTTGTTGCCTAGTAGACACATTATCTTCCTTCTACTCCTCAGTGACCTCTGTGTCTGTTGATATGGAGGGAGCTTTGAATGTAGTTTCTGGTGTGGTGGTCTTAGTAGTCTTAGACTCACTTTGGCCCTGTGTCTCGGCCTCTTTTTCCTTAGGCTCATTTCTTTATGCAGGTGTACTAGTCCCTTGTTCCTCTGATGTATCCATTGGTTGCTCAGGGATTGAGCCTTTGGGTTCTTCCTTAGAAATTATCTCAACTGCTTCTATTAAAATGGGAATTTCACCCTGTAGAGATATTATTGCTGGCTCAGTGAGGTGTTCCTCTTGTGTTTTTTCTCCAACAATAGTAACATCCTCATCTTCAGCTACATCATCAGGATCACCATTTGTGATGTCCTCAATGAGTACATCTAATGCATTATTATCTATTATTTGGATCTTAGCTTGATCTAATGCATCCTATGTTAGGCTTATGTTCTCGGCGGCATTTGTGGTATCAGGTACCTTAATATCTAATAGGTAAATTCTTTTTCTGGTTTCCAAATCTACATCATCAATGTGTATTCCCTTCCTTTTTCTTTTTGATTTCTTCTCAGGAATAATGGCTAATGCCATCTTTTCAGCTTCCTCTTGGTGAAGTATCTGCCAGATTTTCATCAAGTATCTATAGTGCCCGATTCTTCACTCTAAATATTTTTGAATATTTTCTCATGTATTCCTCAATTTCAGGAATAGTCAATTGAGGTATTGCCAAAACTAGGGATTGTTCCCTCATTCTTTTCTCAACATCCAAGGCATAGGACCACTTTTATGAAATTCTTTCCTTTGGTGCCTTAGGCAAGTATTTGGAAAATTCTATTGGGACTCTTCAAGTTTATTCTAATCCTTGGTTGACAGGTTCTCAAATCAACTAATTTTAGGATCACTAAGTTCGTCATTTTCTATTATTTCTTCTGCTACCGCATCAATTGACCAATTTTTATTAATAACAACTTTTAATTAATCAATATCATTATCATCTATGTCATCTTTTCCTCTAATCAACTTTCTTCTTTTCCTGGGGAACTCAGTAGATGATTTATTACCTCTTTTTGTATATGTCTTGGTTGGTGTTGTTTCTTTTGGCCTTGATATCTTCACAACTCCTTTCTTTGGTGGAGGTGAAGTTGTAGTTGTAGACCTTGTATGTTCCCTTGTCTACACATCTAAATTCTTCTTCTTTCGAGTCAGTGAAGGGAGACCGGTGTAGAGTCTACATCTTTTTCTAACTCAGTTTCTTCACTATCATGGGGCTTGTCAGTAAGAAGTAACTGACCTTCAATTGCAACTTCAACCAGTGTACTATCAGATGATCCAGTATCATCTCCAAACTTCTCTACAAGATTTTTCATCACTTTCCTTAACTTCTTTGTTATCTTACCGATAACCAGGCCTATTTTAATTCTTGTCTTGGCCTCTTCATATGTTCCAAACCTTTCTGCATTTACATCATTTGGTACAGCCAACAACACTTTTATTCATTTTGAAGAAAAATGAATGTCTATCTCATATCCCATGGGGGCTAACCATTTATTCCTAAGCTCCACAGCCTTTATCAATGTGTGATCAGTGTCTACTAGAAAACATATGTCCTCATAATCTTCTACTAGTTGACTAGGAATTCTACTCTGAGAATTCATTTTAATCTTGAATTGCTCAAAATAATTATCAAATAAATTATTTAGATTGTTTCCCAAGCCTTTAATCAAATTTGAAATGTTTACTATGATCGGCTTGTCGATTGACCACTCTATATTATTGATAGAAGGGAAAAATCGTTGCACATAAAATAATATGAAAACTAGTAGGGATCCAAACTTACATGGGTTGGACTTTTCCAACTAGATTATCTTCATGTTTTCTTTAATTTGCTTCAATAGAAGCTCGACTAGGTCCAACTAATAACCTTTCTTAACCATTCAGTAGGCAATGTCAACGGCTCCACAAGGCACACTATTCAATCTTCTAGACTAATAAATTTTATAGCCGATGACATGAGCTACAAATTTCACCTTTGGGTCTTTGATTGTGCTAATCTTTAATGCTCAACCATCCCACTTAGCTCCAGTGTTTTTGTCAATATCTATTCTCAGTGCACTCTGAATTGCCTTTGCCTTATCAATGGTAGGATACCTGGTAATCACATGAATCATCTTCTTGTTAATCTCTACCGGTTCATCCAACCACAACATTCCATCATGAAACTTTCTAAGAACAACCCTATTCCATTCACTCTTGAAATCCTTCAGAAAATTTAGGGCATTCGTTAAACCTATTACTTCCAATTGTTTGTGTTGGGGTTTCAGTCTTCCATCTTCTCAAAAAAGCTTCTGGTAAGCTAGATACATGTCAAAGTCTCCTATTTTACCTATATTGTAATGAATATAAGATCTGATGTCCTCAACCAATAGAACCCTAGGTGGTATGCTTGAAAAAGATCCCACTTGATCAATTTTTGGTGCAACTTTAGGATGAAGTTTGTATCAGGTTTCATTGCAAGTAGCAGACACTATAAGCTTTACTTCCTCCTCCTCTACGAACTTGGATTTGTTCATCTTTGATTCAGACACCATTATTTCTTAAAATAGGGTTTTGGTAAATACTAATATGAACAGCTCAGTAGTAATAGTACTTATGCAAAAATGCTGATGAAATCACTCAGAAGATTTTGAAATAGCTTTTAGGCACTCTAAAAATTTGTTTCTTAAAATCGCTCTAGAAACTCTTCTGCTCTTCGAAATTGCAGGTGAAAAATTAACTAAGTTCATCGTCTATTTATAACCTTTTTCAAATTCCTGCTCAAAACCTTTACAATAAATGCTCAACCTACTTATAGCTCAGTGACAACTGTCAAACTCGGTGAACACAACAAAATATTGAATAGTTTGGTTAACATAAATTTCTACTCGGTTAAAACTGATACTTGGTTAAACCTTGCATAATAGTCACCGACAGTAACTCCTTACTCAGTCTAGCATATACCAATTGTAAACCTCTTTAAAGTCCAAAACTTATAAAACCATAATGCATCTCAATTCATGCAGATTTGGTATGTGCTCAACTAATATAAGGAACTATATGTAAAATATGATCAACTTGAATTATCAGTTCCATACATACCTTTTTCAGCTTAGGTGGAGATGTCGATGTCACCCAATCCAATGGACAAGGTTTCACCGACTGCATTGCACTTAGAATTATCATTTGATGCCTTTCTCCACATAGTGTTTCTAATCCTCATGATATTTGCAATTGTATTTTCATACTCAAAAATTTGTTCTTCTAGTGCTCAGTCTCTACAATCTTTACTTAGATGACTGACTTTGTGACAATGTCAACATGCCATACCAGTACCTGTCTAGCTTCTAATTTTCTAGCCCATCTCTTCCGCATACAATTTTCTACAATATGTCCATACCTTCCACATACTGTGCAGTTAAGCCATGTGTTATAATCCCAAGTGTAAGAATTACCTTGTCTTCTTAGTTGATAGGATTTGTTCTATCCTTTTGGTGTCTAGACTTGCTTCATCTTTGTTCTGCATTCCTGTGAAGTGTGTCCATGCATATTGCAAGTGTGACAATGTTTCTCCATGTAGGGTTTTCTAGGAGTCCTATTCAACTTAGATCTACACTCATATGCTTGATGTCCAAACTTGTTACAATTATAACAATGACCATTAAACTTAGGAGTGGTTTTAGGTTTACCTTGCGCTTTACTTCTGCAAACACTTGAATTGTGGCTCAGTTTTCCATGGTGATAGCATGTCAGTGCTTTAGGTCTTTGATTCTAATTGTTATTCATATATTTAGCTTTCTTAGATGATTCTCCTTACTCAATGTAGCCTAATCTAGTAGTGCTTCCAAGTCCTCTTTGACTAATTAGAAAATCATCAATTTTCTTAGAACTATCTTCAACCTTTTTCATCATCTCATTATGTTATTGCTGCATCTTCACTTCATTTCTCAATTTTTCATTTTCTTCCCTAAGTATGCCAATGTCTTCAAGTTTCCTTGATAAATCACTATTCACTCGGTTGATCTGTTGGCTTGCAATAATCATCTGATTGGATATTTCAAACTGATGCTCGGTAAGTCTCAATATCTCAATTTCCTTCACTTGTAGTTGTTCAGTCATTTATCTCCTATCTTCAACAGCCAAATTTCTTTCTTGTTCAACTTGTCTAGAATTGTTCATCACATCAATTATTCCTACCATTTGTGTCTCTTGACCGATCTGTAGGGCTTTAACTTGTTCAGTCAAATGAAGATTTTTATCAGATAAATCAGAAATTGCACTTTTAGAACTATCAGAAATACTGCCTGAGCTAGATCCTAAATTCTCCAATGGTTCATCAATCTCTTCTTCATGGTCGTTAGTTTCAAATTCCCTAATGGCCATATCCTTTCTCCAAACTAGTAACTTTTTCAATGCATTCTTATCTTATTTGTATTGCTCAATAAACATATGCATCTGAATCTTTTGATTCTCTATAGTTTTGTCCAACTTGTATCTCTCCATGATTAGATCTTTACTCTTCAATGGTTAAACCTTCCAATAAGAGATCTGAGCTCTGATACCAATTGTTTGAATGGAGAGATAAGGTACTAAGGGGGGAGGGGTGAATCAGTGCCCTCAAAAACTTTTAACTTGAAAATCAAACTGCAAATAGTAGTAATTGATCTATCCAACTAAATCCATTGTATGCAACATTCATTCAATTAACTTGTAAATGTAAATTGCATGAAATCAAAAAATAATTCAATCACATAACACAAGATATTTTGGTTATGCAAAAACCCTTGTTAGAAGGTAAAAACTACAGTGGGGATGACACCCAAAAATTCTTCACTACTACAGATAATAAAGTATGTCGGTTAAGGCTACAAGTTGTGATCACTTTTGATGATCTTACCCTATTAGGAGTAATAATTAGATCAACTAGATCTACCTAGTTAAAGGATTTTAACCACACTTCTTGAGTGTGTAATTGGTTAAGAGATTTACAACAAGACTGTTAGGTCTACTCTATTAAGATATTTTACAAAACTTTTGTTACAATGATTAGAGAATAAAATTAGGGTATCTAAAAATTGACAACTATACTTTGTCTGAATCATATCTATGAAATATCAAATATATATCACCTCAATGTGTAGATATATTTCCTCTATACTCCTCGGTAGCCTTGATTGATTCTGAATAAACTGAATATCTCTGATTATTTCTCAACCTTATCTGAAAATTGATGTCTTTATGATGGATACTTGCTTCAAGATCTACTTCTTGTCCTTTGCATACATATGTCAAAATGACATTAATTACAAATATATAGCATACTGCTACAATTTACATGACCTAATCAGGTTTACATGTTCTTAGGAAAACCCTAAGATCTACAGTATACAAAAATAGCCTAGATCTAACTATTACATAGAGATCATCACCACATTTAATGATTACATCTATAATAAAAGGTCCTTGATCTTGCTAAAATGTTTTTTGATTCTGTTGTAACCATTTACATAGATAAATGTGCCAAAACTAATTACTATGTCATTTCCTAGATTGCTCAGTAAACACTATCAATACTGCTTGATGAATATACTAGTGTTCGGTGTTTAGTCTACTCGGTGTTTGCTGACACTCTGTATCGGTATACTCTAATGCTCGGTAAAGATACTCTAGTGCTCGGTTAAACCTATTTAATTTTAGTTCTTAGTATGTCCTTATGAATACTCGATATGAAGGCTTATTTTTCTAACCGACTAGCATAGTATAGCATGTAGTTCTTCCTTTTACCGATCAATCTACTTTGTGTAATATATAAAAAAGGGGGGTTAACAAAATGTAAGATATAAAAATGTAAGTTACTTTTGGAATTGGATGTGTGTGGGGGAATATAAGATCTACTTATTAATCCAAATTCCCAAAGAAGAGATCCAAATTGATCAACCAAAATAAAATGGTTAATGCACAAATGAATCAATCAATGAAGAATATTAAGAAAGGAGAAAACCTTATGTTCCGTTATAGAAAAATATGTATTGGAAACTTGATTGAATTGAATACAAATACTAACCTCAAAATAGGGTAAATTTGGAAAACACTATTTTCTAGTGTCTGTGTTCAATTTTGGGGGATTCTATAATCTGATCTAGCCTGGAAATACAGGAACAGAGAAAACCCAAAAACCTTCTATCTTTCGGTGCAAGGTCATCCTTGACCTGCACAGCTCCAACAAAAATTATGTTCGTGGATCCTGAAAGTTTGCTGAAAAGAGTACTCAAATATGTACTGATATTCACTATCTCACACCTGAACTTGCAAGAAAAAGGGTTTTGTTTGTTGGATGAGAGGTTTGCCTTGGTCAAACCCCAGTTTGGAATCAACCTTAAAATATAATTGAAATTGCAATATATAAACAAAGTAAATGGAACTATTCACCTTGCTTATGTTGAAATCCTTAAAGAGGGTTCAAATCCTTGAATCCACAAGTATGAATGATCAAAATGAATGTAGAATTGTATGTAGGATGTCTCAAATCAATTGCATTGGATCTTAAACACCAATCTTGAATAGATCTTGGAATAGGAAGAAGCTTGAATGAATGTGGATGGAGAAATCTTCAACAAGAGGGCTCCACAGAGATTGAATCCTTCAATAGCTATCAATGGATCTCCTTGATGAATTCTTGAATGCTTGAGTTCTCAAGGATGAATGAATGCTTGAATTCTTTCCTTCTCCTTCTTGCTTGCTTTCTTGATCATGAAAATGTGTTGTTATTATGAAAATGAAAGAGGAAGGCTTCCTTTTATACTAGTCTAGGGTACAAACTTCTAGAGAAGTTGACATAGGAGAATTAAATTCCAATTAAGCCTTAACCCCTAGAAATGGACCTAGATTAAATATAATTTAAGAGTTCACCATTCTGAAATCTGAAACAGCTGACCTGGAAATGAGAAATAAAACTTTCTAAAGCTTGACATCTCGAAACCTCTGAAATCTAAATTTTGGACCCAGGGTCAGGGTTGAGGTCGACTTTGACCTAGGTCAGAGTTGAGGTCGATCTTGACCTAGGTCAAGGTCAAGGTCGACCTTGACCCTGACGTCACAGATCTCAATTTCTCAGGATAATGTGCCAAAAAAAGGCTGGAAATAGGTGGAGAGAGAAGCAGAATAGGGGGAAACAACCAGATCTAGTCAAAGACCCATTCAAGGTGCTTGACATGATCCCAAACCACTCACTCAGAGGGCTAAACTAGTCCTAAATGGAAGTGCTTCCATTTTCTGATGATACATTTAGCCCCCACTTTAGCAAGAGTATGGACTCGATGCAAACTCTTGGTAAAGGAGATCATAATGAAAATCTAATCTTATTGAAATCAAAGGGACAAAGAAATCCTCAAGCCCTTAGGGACTCAAGTCTTCATTAACTCCGAGATTACAATAAGAGAGACATCTCTAGCAGAGAGAGAGAGAGAGAGAGAGATTACCTTGCCCAATGAGAACTCATGTCCCATTGTGAACCACACAAGGAAATGGTGCTGCTAGAAAGAGGGAATTGAACCACCTAGTGAATGTCGCTACTCACTAGTCAACCCATCAAGGTTTCACCCTTAGGATTATTCTATTCCATAAGAGCAAAGCCAAAAACAAAAAAGTGATCTAGTCTTAAGGACATCTTCGACCTTAAGGGATCAAAATTTTGAAACTGGAGGGATCAATAGATCCTATAAAATAAAAATCCATGCTTTAAGGATTAGTCACTAATCCATTAAGGGAGAGAAGTGCCTTGAAAAATATATGTAAATTTAAAAGTGTGTGATTGCAACAAGTGAGCAAAGCGTATGCTCCCACATTAAAGTCATTGCTAACACTTTAACAGGAGCAATGGCTTGAATGGAAACATAAACAACTCCACTGATTATGTTTCCACTATGAGATGCCCCCAAACAAATACAAATCAAGGGAAATACCACATAAACATAAAAAGAACATGGAAGGGATCCACCTACCGTGGGGTCAGTATGATCATAGGATAATATATATATATGATATTATTGCAAATGAATTGACATAATTCCCCAAAGAAAGTAGAAATACAATCATAATGGAGGAAAGAACGTAGAAGAGTTATGAAGAAGAGTCTTTTAAGAACACAACATGGAGACCAAAAATATTCAGTGCTACCAAGTCACAAATCCAAGCGGACTACACAAGGAAACATTTACAAACAATAGCACAAATACAACATAACATGAAACAACATATAGAAGAATAGAGATACATATAGAAGAATTGTACGATAGGTTCGATTCCTTTATCACCTTGCACCAAAAAAGCAACAAGGGTCATATAAAAGAATCTAACAACATTTAGCAAACACATCGTGGGAGAAACATAGTACAACAGGAAAACACACAAAGAACTACCATAAAGGACAAGCTAATCAAGAACATCACCTACTCTCCCCATCCCATTCTATATCATTTAGGGAAGGTGGGTAACTCTCAAGAGGGACTATATCCAACACAGTAGGAATAATAACCACTTCCAAACAAGGATCCTCTTGAGAATCAGAATGTTTGATACTAAGTGTAAGTGTCAATTGTGATGAAAGTATATTAGGTAAATCAATGTCAATGTCAATAGTCTTATATTCATCATTAACATCATTATTTTCATGAAGAGTATCTTCCTCATCCAAATTAATCAAAATAGGATCTAAGATATGAATAGAATCATCATAATCGTGCAGCTTAACATCATTATTAGCAGTAACTTCTTCTAACACATCATGCATAGACTTGTCAAAAGAAAGTAAAGATTTTTGAATAACACAAGTACACACTTTAGCTTGAGCAAGATGCTTCTTATGACATTCGTTAGCAAATTGATTACATTTCATCTTGTTTGAAATATGTTGAGAACTAGAAGGAACAATGACCGGATCCTTCATAGGTTTTATAGGAGGATTAGTAGGATTCTTAGCGGATTGACAAGCAGCACTAGGAGCTTGATTAACAAAACTAGAAGCCATAAATAAAGAAGGTATGGAAGGTGTAGGAAAAAGACCATGATTAAGATCCATCGAAGGCATGATGAACTCAAGAATCTTGTGATGCTTATAGGCTTGATATGAGTGAAAGAGATTATCAGGTCGAGAAGGACATGAATTAGGTATTGAAGGCCAAAAGAACTCAAGTGTAGCACAATCCTTGGGCCTAGAAGGTTGATATAAACTATGGTTAATCATCTTCACTTCTTCATCATGAATGAATTTAAGACACTTATGGATAGGTGAGGCAACAACATGCATGGAATTTAACCATGAAAAACCAAGCTTAACTTGAAATTGATTAGAGGTAGGAACAACAATGAAGGTAGTGTTCACAATTTTACCATAAAGTTCAATCGACAAGTTAATGGAACCAAATGATGGATCAAGGAAACCATTACAAGTTTGAATCCACACATCAGATGTATCATAAGAATCACGTTGCAAGTTTTTCATAAAAATATTTTCTTCACTAATAACATTGACTAAGGATATTGAATCAACAAGACAACCACATGTAGGTATCTTAGAAATCCTAGCATAAATGTAAGGGGGACCATCAGGAGATTTAATAGTCTCAGAATCATCGAAGGTAATCAAAATTTCCTGAGGTCTTTTATTCTTAGGTTGTTTTTGAGGTTTAGGTTGAGATTTCAGTTTAGGTTTAGGTGGAACTTAAGGTTGAGCTTGAGATTGAGGCTGAGGTGGAGATATAGATAGAGACAAAACAATATGCTCTACATGGCTAATGATGTAATTAAGATCATCCATCTTTGAATCATAAACAATATCCATAGAAGATGGCTGAGCAATGGTATTAGTATCATGTGTAGGTAAAGGATTTGTATAGATTTGAAGGTTTTGATTAGCAAGAGAGACAGATTTGTTCTCACTACCATCAATATTATCAATAGATAAAGCATTAGAATCAATTAAGTCTTGAACCTTATGCTTTAAAGAATAACATTTCTTAGTATCATGATCATTCTGACGATGATATTGACAAAAGGCTTTAGGATCAAAGGATTTGGATGCCACCGTAGAAGGTAAAAGAGGTCAAATAGGAGGTAAAGTAATCATATTATCAATTAACAACATATTCATAATAGAATGTAAAGATTTAGAGAGAGGAGTAAATGTATGATTCAATTGAAAAGCAGTGGATGCAGAAGTGGCATTGTGGGATGCAACAGCAACTTGATCAACAACTACATTCACTTGTTTATTTATCTTGACATAGTTGTTGAGTTTTTGAAAAAAATTTGGATTAGGAGCAACATCACTCTTATCAACTGGAACAGGAGCCATTGGAATGTTGCTCTCAAACTAATTCACTTGTAATTGATAATGATGAAGCGCTACACAAAGTTGTTGAAAAGAGGTAAATTCAGTAAGCAGAATCTTATCTCTAATATCCTTTTGCAGATTTGAAATAAACATATGTTGAATATCCATATCAAGAACAAGATAAGAAATCTGAGCATATAAATGCTTAAATCTACCAATTAATTGAGTCAATTTTTTCTTAGTGTTTTGTTTACAATGCATCAAAATAGTTAAGGACACTTGCGGACCAATGTTATTTTGAAATTATTGAATAAAAGCATTAGCAAGTTTTTGAAAAGAGTCAATAAAATAAGGAGGCAAGGAACAATGCCATTGTAAGGCCTTGTCATGAAAAGTTCTAGCAAACAACTTGGCTAAAATCCTATGGTCATGAGCATAATCACTACAAAGGATTTGAAATGTTTTAAAATGAGTAACAAGGTCTCCCTTACCATTGTAATTCTCAAGACGGGGCATATCAGCTTGCTGTGGAACAAGAGCACGAATGATGTCTAGGGATAAAGGACTTCCCATGTCACATGTAGGAATGCTAAACTTGTTTTGAGTCAAGGATGCAAGTTGTTGTTGTAAAGAGGATGCAGTTTGAGCCAAACTAATGATTGTTGAATCATTAGAGGAAATAGGAGGCATAGAAACATTAGAAAGACTAGGTAAAGTGTATGAAGTAGTAGGAATGGAAGACACAACTAGAGGAACACTTGGAACCACAGTTGGAAGAGGATTAGAATGAGTAAAAGGAAAATTATGGTAAGAAGATTGTGATGTAGGAAGGGACATAGGAGGAACACTTATAGGAAGAGAGGGAACCCTCGTAGTCACCAAAGGAGGAGTATAAGTAGGGATACTAGGTAAAGGAATGGAAGAAGGTCCCACACTAGGGACAGGAGGAATGAATCCTAAATCTTAAGCTTCTTGAGCTAAAGGTTTAACATTTAAATGCACGAGATGAGTAATAGCACATAGGAGATTAACACCTTGATCATTATCACGAAGGACTTTCTTAAGATCATGTATAGCTTGAATAGAATCTTGATTATGGTTTTCTTGAATAATCCAATTACCCATTTTATCAAGTTTAGTTGAAAATTTTTGGACTTGTTCAGGAGGAACTCTTAAAGCATCATCCTCATCATGAGATGAGTGAGAAGACTTTTTCTCCATAGTAGGATTGGAATCATGAATAATCAAGTTGTCATCTGGGATCCTAAGGAAAGGAGAGGAAGACTCAGGATCAAAGGCACCCATAAGTCTACGACTTCATCTAACTGGAATATTATAGGTAGGACTAGAGGTAGTAAAGCTCATATACCAATGCAAGCAAATGAACTAAAATAAGAAAACACAAAGCATAAATAAATGAATTTTTTTGTATTTTGATTTTATATGAGATGAAAACATGTAAATGAAATCTAATACATGCAAGATCTAACACCATAAAAGAAAGAGTTGTCTATCGCGGGTTCACCAAAATGTAATATATAAAAAGGGAGGGGGGTTAACAAAATGTAAGATATAAAAATGTAAGTTACTTTTGGAATTGGATGTGTGTGGGGGAATATAAGATCTACTTCTTAATCCAATTGCCAAAGGAGAGATCCAAATTGATCAACCAAAATAAAATGGTTAATGCACAAATAAATCAATCGATGAAGAATATGAAGAAAGGAGAAAACCTTATGTTCCATTGTAGAAAATATGTATTAGAAACTTGATTGAATTGAAGACAAATACTAACCTCAAAATAGGGTAAATCTAGAAAACATTATTTTATGGTGTCTATGTTCAGTTTCGGGGGATTCTGCTACCAGATCTGGCTTGGAAATGTAAAAATAGAGAAAACCCAAAAACCTTATGTCTTTTGGAGCAAGGTCATCCTTGACCTGCACAGCTCCGATAGAAATTCTATTCGCAGATCCTGAAAGTTCACCGAAAAGGGTACTTAGATCTGTACTAATATTCATTGTCCCACACCTACACCTACAAGAAAAAGGGTTTTGTTTGTTGGATGAGGGGTTTGCCTTGGTCAAACCCTGGTTTGGAATCAACCTTAAAATATAATTGAAATTGCAATATATAAACAAAGTAAATGGAACTATTCACCTTGCTTATGTTGAAATCATTGTGGAGGATTCAAATCCTTGAATCCACAAGTATGGATTCTCAAAATGAATGTAGAATAATATGTAGGATGTCTCAAATCAATTACATTGGATCTTTGACACCAATCTTGAATGGATCTTGGAATAGGAAGAAGCTTGAATAAATGTGGATGGAGAAATCTTCAACAAGAGGGCTCCAAAGAGATTGAATCCTTTAATGGCTATCAATGGATCTCCTTGATGAATGCTTGAATTCTTGAATGCTTAAGGATGAATTAATGCTTGAATTATTTCTTTCTTCTTCTTGTTTTCTTTCTTGATCATGAAAATGTGTTGTTGTTATTATGAAAATGAAAGAGGAAGGCTTCCTTTTATACTAGTCTAGCGGACAAACTTCTAGAGAAGCTGACATAGGAGAATTAAATTCCAATTAAGTCTTAACCCCTAGAAATGGACCTAGATTAAATATAATTTAAGAGTTTACCATTCTGAAATCCACAACAGCCGACCCAGAAGTGGGAAATAAAACTTTCCGAAGCCCAACATCCTGAAACCTCTGAAATCTAAATTTTAGACCCAAGGTCAAGGTCGAGGTCGACTCTAACCTAGGTCAAAGTAGAGGTCGACCTTGACCTAGGTCAAGGTCAAGGTCGACCTTGACCCTGAGGTCACTGATCTTAGTTGCTCGGGATAAGGTGCCAGAAAAAGGTTGGAAACAGGTGGAGAGAGAAGTAAAATAGGGGGAAACAGCTAGATCCAATCAAAGACCCATTCAAGGTTCTTGACATGACCCCAAACCACTCACTCAGAGGGCTAAACCAGTCCTAAATGGAAGTGCTTCCATTTTTTGATGATACACTTTGATACTAATGACAACACTTAATGCTCCATAGAGATAACACAAATTACAAAGGATCAGTATCTTGTAATAAAAATTTCATTAGATGCATAAAGTACAGTAAAAATAGTATTACATATCAGTTAGCATCAAAATTGAGAAGGAAACAAACAAATTCGACAAACAAATTGCATAGGAAAAACACATTATGCACCATACGACTCAACACAACAAGTCATACAAGCCTAAATATGCCATATGAGCCAAGATACATGGTACGAGTCAATGTATTACGCCATATGAATCAAGAATTGCATACGATTTAGCATACACAAGGATATGAACAAAGGTGCTCACATCATATGAGTTAAGAATATGCATCATACGAGTCATAAAATGGGGTACGAGTGATGATCAGATGGTATATGAGGGTCCAAAACATCATATGAATCAAGATGGGTTGTGATATGATTGAAAAACAATATATGATTAAATGTCTAAATATGCATAAAAAAATGAAAAATTGTATTACATTTAATCAAATTTGCAAAAAACAAGGATGGATTTATCAACATACTAAAGGAGGATAGTGAGCGGGTCATCAGTTTTGTCGTGCGAGCTCAAATTTGTGCTTGCCAATAGGGATTTCCATCGCTATCACAGAGAAGATTTTCAAATTACCAAAGATAGAAAGTGAAAATGATGGGCAAAAAGTCATTTTTGGCCTATTTAACCCTTAATTTGGTAATTAGGTCATATTTTATGACCTTACTTTATCTCAATTAATCAACATTCTGAAGTACATAAAACTTCATTACAATCCATGTTAGGATTGAAATCAAAATCAAAACTCAAAAACACCAAGTGAAATCATATCATAACGCAAGTCAACCCAAGTCAAAGTGCAAATCAAACTTGGGTCAAACAGAGTCAAATCAAGTCAAACAGAGCACATAATCAAATTAACATATTTTCAAATCAGTTTGGCATCATGCTATCAAGTCAACAATGATCAAATTTTAGTCAAAGCTATTCAAACTTCAGTCACTGAAGTCAAACATGGTCAAATCAACTACGAGATCAGCTTGGAATCTATTGGAATTACTTTCAAATCAAGTTGTTAGCTCAACATTTAGTCAAAATTGGTAAAACATGGTAAAAAAGGTCATTTTTTGTCAAATCTTGCTCAAATCTAGTCAAATGTTAGTCAAACATGATCAAACTTATCGATGATCAAGTCAAAGTCAACTCAAATCAATCTAACATCATTTTGAATCAGGTTCTAATCAGTCAAATCAGTTGAAGTCATTGTGATATTATCATCATATTTTGATTTTGCTTCTGAGGGGACATAATCAATACATCATCGAATCAACATGCATCTTGCAATTAAATCTAATCAAAACTTCTTTGAAAATTAAGAAAAACATCAACTCAAACCATTTAATCAAATTGAACCATATCATGAGGGGCACATCAACTTCATCAGGCATCATATCAAATTGATGGTCTCAAATCAATCAGAATGAGTAATTTCATTAGGGTTCATATCAAATTGCTTGGTCTCATTCAACATCAGTATGATCAACATCATAAAATAAAATAGGGTCATATCAATTTAATTGCACTACATCAAATTGATAGTCTCCTCATCAGAAAATCAATGGATAGTTAACTTTATCAGGACCCATATCAAGTTAATTACCTAGATCAACCTTGACGATAATCAGCTTCATCGCATCACTTAGGTGAGGTTGGCTTGGTTGTTCATTCTTGAGGTAGAGGTGACTCATTAATGGGGTTTGGAAACCCTTGTGATCTTGGCTAGTGGTTCCAGGGTTAGTGACCATTTCAATCTCACCATGGTCAATGAAATCTTGGACAATGTGCTTTAGTTGCATATAGTCGGATATTTTGTTCCCTTTTTTTCAATGATAGTTACAATAATCATGGTCATCCAACCATGTTGGTTTTCTAGGACCTTCATAGTGTCTTATCTTGGATAATGTGATTGAATATGATTTTATCAATTTATTTAGGATCATCTCAAGAGGTTCTTCTAGAGACATGAAATCTCATTGTGGAGTGGGAATCCTTCTTGCATAACTTTGTTGTTGATTAAGTGCATTGGTTAGTTTAGGGTTTTGCCTAGGAGAAATGTTGTTAACATTTTGTGTCGGTTGTGTCTGTTGGACTGGAACTGGTGCTTGTATACATAGTACTAGTTGTGCTATCTTTGCTTCCATAATGCCATCCTTCATTACATTTTTATTCTTGGACTAGTATTTAGTTTTTTCGGAAGGCATTATGCTATGGGTCTCTTTCTTGAGGATTCCCTTCAAGGTGAGGGATATTTTTTCTTTTATCCCTTATTCGGCTAGCTCTTCAAAGGTCTCAATGCACTAGAAGTTAAGTTCACACATTAGGTCTAGCTAACAGTTTTCAATGAACATGTGGATCTTTTCTTTGGTTGGTACATGAAAGGATACCTTAGAGGAAAAATTTCTCCAACATTGTAGGAAGGAGGTAAATCTCTCTCCATTATTCTATTTTGTGGTGCAAAGATCCATCAATGTTACTTCTATAATGATGTTGTGTGAATAGTGTGATCTGAGTTTTTCTACTAGTTCATTCCATGACTTTATCCCAGGAGGGAGTTTGGAGAACCAAACCATAGTTGAACCACTAAGACTATGTGGAAAGAGTCTAATAAGATATGTGTCATCATGTTCTATCTCTATGCATGCCATAAAAAATCCTCTTATGTGATTGCAGGGATCACCCTATTCCTTTTACCTATCGAATTTGGGTGTGACAAAGTTGGTTGGAAAAGGTGGCATATGTAGTTTCATATCAAAGGGATTAGGACTAAGGTTTTTTGTGGTATAAGACCTCTTAGGAGATCCTTTTTGTAGGTTAATGACTTTTTTTTGGAGGATTTGTATCTGTTGAGTGATTGTGTCATTAGGTGGTTGTAGGGATGATGTTGTATTTTGATTAATAAATAAGACTCCACTATTTTCGGATGCTCCAAGTATATATGGTGGAGGAACATGTTGAGGTGATAGGGTGTACTGAGGTACTATGATGTACTAAGATGTTAGATTATGTTGAGTTGATAGATTATGCTAGAGTGTTAGACTATGTTGGGGTACTGGAATGTACTAAGACATCAAATTATGTTATGGTGCAAGATTATGTTTAGGTTCTTGGAATTGTTGGGGATTTTGAAATTGTTGAGGAATTGGGACTTGTAGGGGTGCTTGGTATTGTTGTGGTGATATGACTTGTTGAGGAATTATAGTTCTTGATCTATTTTTCATCTTGTTGAAAAGGTTTATAAGTATCGAATACTTAGACTTTTTGGAGTGCCCCTTAACTAATTTGGGGTTGTCCTAAATTGGTAGGGACACTTGGCTGAGGCACTTTAGGAGGCTTTTGGTGAGTTTCCCCAAGTAGGGGTAGCCCTTTCCTAGGTTAGGGAGTTGTGTTGGAGGAACTAACTGCCATTGTTTGTAAGTTACTTATTGGATGAGCTAAGGTCAATATGGAAGGTGTTGTTGTGGTGGTGAGTACACTAGGGGCGGGTAGAAAGTTGGAAAATAAGGGATTGTTGTACTGGACTCCTATGGTACTAGAAGATGTGGTGACTCAGGAAGCATTTTGTGTGGAGCTGGTGGATGGGAGGATTGAACTAAGGGGGAGGGGTTCCATTGAGGTCACCAAAGTATTTGGATTAGGTATGTCTTCTATTATGGTGGATGTATCAGTTCTAGTAGGTAGTTTAGCACCCTTTTTTATGAGCATGTGAAGGTATTTGTTTGGGTTAGAGTCCAACATGGACTCTAATATTTCTTTCATTTTCTCATCACACAAACCCTCATCAAATTATTCTTTTGTGCATCTAGCTTTGATTTCCTTGAGGGAGAGTTCATGCAGTTGTAAGGTATCATATTGTGTTACCTCATGGCATAAAACTATTTCAGGATTCTTTTAATCTAATGTAAAGGTTCTTGGTGCAAATTCAATGTTCTGATGAGGATCATTGGTGGGATCCTGGTTGAGTTCCATTGTGTCCTTAATCTTCTTGGATCTAGTGTCTGACATATGCAAGTCTATGATGAATGCGAGACAACTAGGGAAATCAAATTCTATTTTTTTGGATTTTTTGATTTGGGATGATAATGCAAATTAGAAATCAAATATGGTGTCTAAGGCATAATTACCTTACCCTAAGAGAGATTCTAGAAACTTTGAAGGTAAACCCTTTAAAGAAATACCTAAATGATATTGAGGACTATCTTGACACCAAATGCTAGGACAAAAGTGATAAATTCTAGCAATAATGTCTGTCTAAGACAAGTGTTAACCAAAATAATAAGGTGCCTATGCTTAGGCAAGTAGACAAGGATGGTGTTGATGATGTCAAAAATTCAAGACCAATATAGGAATGTCCTATTAAAATGCACCATCTAATTTGAAAAATGACTCTAGGAAGTTCAATACTTTAACCCTAAGATATGCGAGCTATGTTTTTTAGATTTTTGTATTTTGGTACTAAGACTGATGACAATGCAAAAAAAAGAAATATTCTAAGATGTGCCTATCTAAGTATGTTGACCACAAGGAACCAAGATGAAATATCACTGTAGTATTTCTAGGTCAAATCTCATAGGAAAAATATTGTAGGACAAATGTTGTAGGACCAATCTTGTAGGACAAATGTTGTAGGACCAAACTTGTAAGACAAATGTTGTAGGACCAATCTTGTTGGAAAAATGTTGTAGGACCAATCTTGTAAGACAAAATTTTTAGGACCAATCTTGTCAGACAAATGTTGTAGGACCAATCTTGTAGGACAAATGTTGTAGGACTAATCTTATAGGACAAATACTGTAGAACCAATCTTGTAGGATAAATGTTGTAGATGTACAAACTTGAAAACTCAAAATCAGTGTGTAACTACATGACTAACTCAAAAGAAATGATCTGTGTATGTTCAACATCTTTTTCAAGCTGCAAGTTTTCACAAAGTCACTCACAATGAAAGCAGTATACAAACAATTTAATCTAAGTTCAAATTTGGCTTCATCTGAAATATTAAAGGCCCATTTCTTAGGTGTCTTTTAGCTCACATAGCATATATACCACACAACTAGAGCTTAAAATCCCTCTTGAGGGTTCCTGTGATTTTGTCTTTTCTGGATATTTTTGTCATGTTGACGAAGATCTCTTTCACAACACAATATCCCTAGGACATATATGATGGGAATCTTAGGGGGGATTTTGTTTCAGCCTCCCCTTTCACTAAAATAAGACAAATGTTTAGAGGTAAACTAGGTGGCCTCTAATTAATAGGGTTGTAGTAAGTTTTGTGGTGTCTCCCCAATCAGTTTGTACACATGTGACTCACTTAAGAGCCTAATGTAGACACCCAAAAATGGATAGACTTACGAACTCACATTAATCAACTAACCTTTCCTCTATTAATTAATGGTTATTTAATCATTAATTAATCATCTATTTCTTATATAATCGAATCCCCTAATAATTTAATCATTCTTCTAAAATTGGCTAAATAATTAATTTTATTTAATTAATTAACCTTAATTAATTAATCGTTATAGGTTAATTAAGTTCCATTTCCTAAGTCTATAGTTGGAATGCAATTATTTGAATTATTTAATTATTCCTTCAAAATTAAATTAATTCCCATTAATTTCATTTTGAATTAACTTGGATTAATTTAATGCTCATTTCATCACATTTAGATAAAAATTGAGTTTTAATTTAATTTAGACTTTTGAAATCCAAAATATCTCATTTATGAAAAAATCTAATTTTTGAAAATTAATCAAATCCTCATAATATCTTTAGTTCAGTTTGAAATGGAAACATTTTGAAAATATCTTCTCAATTCCTATCCTCTTTCCAATTTCCCAAATCACTCACTTTTTCTTCAGTTCAAAATAGAAATGTGCTAGTTTCTTCTTTAGACTTATCTATTCTCACTTGTTGATTTTGATTTTCATTGATTAATCTTGATCATTTGTTCAAGCCCAATTTTCTATATAATCAACCTTCGGTCTTCACATTTGCATCATGAATTTATGCATCGAATCTTTGTCCAATTATCAACATAGTCTTTTAGCAATCTTTACTTATCATATTTTCAAAGAGTATCAGAGTTGAAGTGTTGCCAGAATTGTTACTGAGTGCAATCACTTCCATCGATCAAAGAGAAGCAACATAAGGATGGAGTCTTATTATTGTATTGCATTACTTTGTGTCCTTATTTCTGATTATAGTATTCCCTATTTCATTTTTTGTCGGTGCATTTGTTTAGTAGTTTATATTTACATTTATTGCTTAAATCAGTGCTACTAATCTCATTTTTTTGAGTGTGCAAATTTCTCATATACACCTAGTTGACCATGTTGGCTACCTAGGGATTCTTCACTTGATCCAGACCATCATCAACACACCTCACCCAAGATTGAGGAGATAAGACTAGATTTTTCATAGAGTCTTATTTATATACCATCTAGAAGGATTTATAAGTTTGAGGTCATCATCTGGTGGCTTAGAGGACCCCCCAGATAGGCCTCTCTAAAACTAAAAAATGGTTGTTGATCTAATAGATTGTGCAAGTGCACCAAGAGCTCAAGACATCAGGTTAATCATATTTAAGAACTAAAATTCAAGTGTGAAGTAAGCTACCATCCATTCAAACATATGATTTTAATTTTAAGCTCAAACCAAATGAGATTTGCTTATTCAGTTTTAAGTGTGCCAATTTAAAATGTATATTGCTTTGTTCAATTGTTTAAACCACCACGTCAAGTTTAAGCACCAAAATGAGATATGAAAATGTGATTTTTGTGCATGCAAAGTTCATTTTAAAGCACCAAACCAGATGGATGAATTTTTAGAATAAAAAAATAACCTTATTTCCAAGCCACACACTTAAAAAAGAAGTTAGTACCAAAAATACCTAGCAATTAATTTTGATAATCATAATTAGTACTCATATCAACACACAAATTACCATGTTTATCTGATAGTTTGATTAGTTGGTATATGTACATGTTAAAGAGCCATTCGTACTCGAATTCTACTTCTAATCGATCAAGATCAAATTTGTGAGTTGGCTCTTTACTTTCCTCTATCTATCTCTCTATTCTTCATTGTTCTACGGTCATTTTCCTTAACTTTTCTTGACTTTCTTGTGTCAAGGAGGACCACAGTATTTTTTCGTAACACCAAGTGAATCATTTCCTTACAAAGAGTGTGTTGATACAATATATCAAGTGCAGATTTCTAATATAGAGAGTGCGTGGATACAGATTAGAGAATTTAGAATAAGACAGAAGAAAAGTTTCCCATTTGAAAAAGTGTGTCTTTCTATTATATCGAGTGCGATAATCCAGTGATGTATCTGTGGTGATATAGAGACACAAGTACATCTATTGCAAAAGGTATCCGTGACAATTCAATATAAAAAGTGTGTTGATCTAGATCCTATTACTTGTGAAAAATAAGAAAACCTAGGTATAAAAATAACAAAATTTTAATTGAAAAATATAGTAAGTTAACATTCCAGAATAAGATATAGTCACCTATTAGAACAATAAAAACAAAAACCAACAAGTATAATAGCCCATATATTAAAATCATACAGACGAAAATTGTAACAAATAGCAAACAAGTGTGATAATCTAGATTGGTGACTATGACGATTTGAATGTAAGAGTGCATCAATTTCAATATTCAAGTGTGTCTTTAGGTTGTGTTAAGTTTGGTGATTTGATTAGATGAGTGTGTCAATTTGAATTTCCATTTGCATTGCTACAACATGTATCTACGTAAAAAAAAAAATTACGTTGAAACAAAAAAATTGTCAAAAAAAGTTAGTGTGTTTCATGTCGAGTTCACTATTTTGTGATCAGGTAATAGGGGATCAAAGTAGAAACCTACAATAACATATAAAATCTTAACCAAAAAGAGATTATTAGAGAAATTAGTATTCCCAGTACTCGAGAAAGGGTGTAAGACAAACAATAAACATAAACAATAATCAATATGAAATCATTCTAAGAACATGAATATGCAAACCATAAAGACCTTCCTTAGTGTTCTCCTTCTCATGCAATGTGGGCCCTTAGAATTGAGCTCAAGATTGTGCCATCATAATAATTCAAAGCAATTGTGATTACCAAAATCAAAGGTTTGGCTCTCTATTTCTAAGATTTGAGGGGTTTCAACCAAGAATCCATGATTGAAGGGTTGATTGATTGTGATTGAGGAGTTGAACTCATAGTGAGTGGGAGTTCAAATTTGATTATCTTTATTGTGGTATTGATTGATATGTCAACAAATAGATTGGAGAGATGACTTGAATGGACTAGTGAGATAACTGATTACTGAGGGAGGAATTAACAATGTGGATTGAATAGTTAGTGTGAGGCCTCACCCCGTGCCATCATTTCATAGCAATTTATTTTCCATCTTATGACTCATGTTGACACTTTATTTTATCATGTTAGTCTACTTGGATAGAGACATTATATTTTGATACTATGTAACTCAACTATATAGCAATATAGAAATATAGGCAGTCGAGTGCCGACTGTAACTCAACAATATAGCATAGCCGCCCTCGACCCCCTAGTATTCGGGGAGTCAATGATTCACTATTATTGTCTTATCTCCCCTGGGGGTAATGAATGGGGGGTGCCCATTCCAGTTAGAAATGAATGGATGACCTATGGTTATGTGATGATGATTTAGGACTTTACTTTTATGCTTAATTATTAGGTCTTGAGCATAGTAATTGATGAACTCTTGATTTAAGTATGATACTTTAATTTTACACTTATGTTAGGCAAATTTATGTTAGGTGAATTAACATATATCATTGTATTCTTGATTTAATATGCTTTTAAAATTTAGAAATGCAATGTTAAAACTATGAGAATTATCATGAGATGCTGTTAGAAAGCTATGATGTTAAGTATGTGATTTTGAGATGTATTCTATTTACATATATATATGTTATTGACATTTCATGAGCTACTGATATTTTGTCAAGTGTGTAGGTAAGACCATGGTTATATCAAGGGAAATTAAAGATGGATACTTGTTAAAATCATGTTAAGCCAAGGTTATATCCAAGGGGAGAAATTAACCTTGTTGTAATGTTTAAGTGTTGTAAAGTGATGCATGATTGTATTTATTTGATTATGTTTATGTTATTTTATTTTCAGTCCACTTGGCATGCCATGTGTATCGTGATGTGTTGTGATTTATTGTGGTGTCAATTGACATGTGTATTATGTGGTGACATGACCAAGTGCTTTATTTATGTGAGTGGTCTTCTATTTTAGGAGCCTTGAGTGGGAATCTCATTCATTTTGGTGAGTTATCTTTAGGTGGTCTTTTGAGTGGCATTTAGTGACCCTATAGGTGAGTGGAGGTTAAAAATAGGCTACCCCATAGGTGTGCCATGAGTTGGGGGTCAAATTTTGACCATTAAGATGCATTTTGGCTATTTTTGCCCCTCCAAAAGATGCTCTTTTGAAAAGTGACGAAAATTTGGGATGCATACAAACCCTCTTCTCATTTTGAGTTTTGAATTTTGAATTTCCCCCTCTTGATTGAAGGAATTAGGGTTTGTCTTCTTAAGGAGTTGGAGGGAAAATTGGAGGGTAATTGCCCACTCTCCAATTTTGGAGACTTGTGAGATTGTGAGAGTTTTTGGTGGATTGCTTAGCAAAGGAGGAGGCTTGTAGGAGGCAGCTCATCTCAACCCACATTGCCATCAGCTTAGATTGAGGTTGGATCTTGAATACTCTTGTTCTCAATGTTATGTGTATATTTTACTTTCTTATGCTTGTGTCAATGCTAAGTTTTATAAGTATTTGAATGGCTTCTTAGTCTATGCATGCATGAGGGTTTTCCTTTCTTTTGTTGCATTTTCTTCTTTGGGTGTGTAGGCCAAACTCACCCTTGGGAGGGAAGAGAACCTTGATGGGTGGAGGGCTAGAGTTGGGACTACCCATCTAGTGTAGATTCCTTCCTCAAGGAGGAAGGGAATAAGGCATGGATGTATGGGCATCCATGTTTCCATCCTTGTGTATATTATTTGGGGGTCATAAGGGCATTGATAATGTGTAGATTTGTGAAGGGTTGATGGTTGTATGTTTGGCCTTGTGAAGGCATTATAAGCATATTTTAGGCCTTGTTGAAGGCAGGTTTATTCTTGTATTTTGGCATTCTCCTATTTGGGTAGATTCCACCTTCACCCCTACTATGGGTCCAAGGTGACCTATTGTGTGCATAGCCATGGGAAGGGAATTTGGTGTTCTTGTTGATTTTTTAGTTTTGTTTGTGTTTATGCTTGATGTATGAGTGTGAAATCCCATATCCATCTTTATTTCCCCTAGCTCATGGGTGGCCATGCAATGGCCTAGGTTGGGAGGTGAGCCTCCATGCTCTATTTGAGTTGTTTTGCATATTTATAAGGACAAGACTTGTTGGTTTTCTTGGAGTCAATGAGAGTTTGGATAGATCTTCTTCATGTTAATTAAGATTGGCTTGTTTGATGCCCTTGTGGAAGTTGTCTTAAAAAGGCTATGTTGAAGAGCCTAGCATATGAAATGCTTGTAATATATAGTAGGTTAAATTATTCTCTTCCATCTATTGAACTAAAATGAATATGAGAAGGATGTATTGATTTCCCTTATGTTTGAAAAGATGTGTTAGTAATGCTATTTAAAGTTAGATGAAAGTAATGTAAATATTATGTGCTATCTTGATTTTCTACTTGCAAGGAAATAGAAAAAAAAAAGAGAGATTTCCTTTATTCTATGTAAAGCAATCTATTGAGATCATTCCTCTATCAAAGAAATCTATATTTATAATTTGTTTAAATGATTCCTTAAGAGAGGATTTACTTTTATATACAAAATGTTCCAAATAAAACAAATGTTTTTAAATATAGTTGTTTTTACTTTTAAAAGAATGGATCTATTATTTCCTTTAGAATGATCAAGTTTTCTTAAATTTACTTATGTTTCCAATGTTCTTTTTATGCTTATGTATCTTCATGATTTTTATATTTTCAATATATGTAAATGTATTAATAAACACATATATATACTTTATAATATATATATGTGTAATAATATATTTTATTGCAGTAGATTAGATCATTCAATAAGACTAATTAAAATTAATTAAGTTCTGTTTAAAAGAAAATTAATGTTATCTGTGGTTCTTATATATATATATATATATATATATAGTTGTGATTTACAGATTTAAGATAGTATTTCTTTCCCAATACCATTACTTATATTCAGATTTACATCTAAACTTTCATATATATATATATATATATATATATATATATATATATATATAAAATAATATATATATTAAACTCACTGAATATTCATCGAACAAAAAGAAAACCATATTATTCATCAAATTCATTACAAACTTTATTCATCGAATGTTTAGCAAACTTAATTTTTTTTACATTGCTATGTGTTTCCTCGAAACCCTACGGCAGCTAGTGTAGCAGGCACTACCATGAGTGGCATGGCTGCTGCGAGCAATGGTAGAGTCATTCAAGGCCACTGTTAGCAGTGACCTAAGCACTGCCTTTCTCCCATTTTCCCAACACTAGCCATGTCGGGGGCCGGTCTGTGAGGCAACGGATGACCCCTCAATTAAATTTTGAACTTGGCTTTTCATTACATGTTAATTTTAGATTAAATTTCCTTTCCTCTCACATGCGCAACTCTGAGGCATTGGCATATGAAATCAATGAAAGGGGGTACAGACATATACATTGGTTATGATATTAACGCACCCCTTAGTGGTTTTAATAAATACTTTAAATAAAATTTCTTTTCCAGTGAGGAGGAATAATGTATTAGTGATCCATAGATGCATCTCTGGAACTTAACTTGGATCTGCTATAAAGAGGAGTCTCTATTGTATAATTGACATATACATAGAGAGATATTAACGGTTCTTCCAATATACCTTTGTAGCATCAATAGAGGATTTACCAATTTAAAAACATAGAACAATCTTATCCTAATGTAATTCAGAGGTGCATTCTATGGAGTAGCACAAGGATTTTTACCTTCTATTTGTGACTTGAGGATTGGAGGATCAGCTTCTAGCATTAGTAGAGTCTGGCTTCATTTTGGTTGTATATGCACAAGTACATATGGAAGTATACACACACAAGAGTGTGTGTATACATCCATGTGTACTTGAGAGTATACTTGTACCTTCCTCATACCCTCAAACCTTGGCCAAGCTACAAACCCTAGACAACACAGAAGGAGAAAAATAAGAAAAGCTTGAGATTAGGGTTTCGGGCCAAGTTTTATTTGGCCCAAACCCTAATTTCATTTTAGGGTTTGGTTGACCATTAGATCCCTAAATTTGTATTTTATTTTATTTTATTCATTGAAATATAATCTTCATTGATGGAGTCAATGGATTATTTAATTATGTGGACTTTAATGTTCTCCACTTTTAATTCCTTTTAATATGTATTTATTTTTATTAATTCTTTCCTTTTAGATTTTTTTTAAGTTTCCCCCCTATTATTTGGGAAATGTATTGATTTTTGGTAAAGGTGTCATTTGGTTAATTTATTTTAAGATCATTTATTATTAAGTATTGTTATTGGGTCTTTTCCTTTATTCATTTATTTATTCAATTGATGTTTGGGTTGAAGGAATTTTAATTTTGTGTCAACGTAAATGATTAATTTTATTGACCCTTATAATTCTTCGCACTATTATTTCCTTCGGACAATATTTTATTTAGGAAGGTATTTAATAATGTTATCCCTAGGTGGGACCTAGGAGTGATAGTGTTCCCTAATAATTTATTATTGATCATGATATTATTTTAATGTTTAAAATAACTACCTGATACACTTTATTCTTTTATAAATTAAATTAGGAAAATTTTATTTTATTTTTTTTAATTTTTTTTTATCAGTAAATGGCTGAAGCCTTGATTTTATTTATTTAAAATTTATCTTTTTACATTTTCCTCCGTTCATGCGGGCACTGGTAGGAAAGAACGAGGTAGAAAACCTCCAGTTTGGCCCGGGACTTTAGTCCAGGAATAATATAACAAGTTTAGAGTTCCTACAAGTGTAGGATTACAAAGCTCCACTTGATGGAGTTGAAGAGGGCATTCCCTCTTTAATACAGGTTATTGGAGGCATACCTCCATGATAGTGAACATAAATATACATTAATCTTTTGAATACAATGCTCTTTTAAAATGAGCATTCCCATCTTGTGCCGAACATTTATTTAGATTGGGATTACATATACCTTGCCCTTATCTTTAGAGCTAATGAGCCTTCCTTTAACTTTAAACGCTCTTTTGAAAAATCATGTTATTTTCTCTCATCCTCGCTCTTCAAGTATTTGCCTTATCTTTGATAAGTTCTCGGGCCTCCTTTTCTTTATTTTTTCCTTTTTGGTCTGTTATGATTTTCCTGTATACCTGCAAAATAGATAGACACCATGCCACCTCTATTCTCCTAATTTACAGTTAATTAATCATTTTCATGATTCAATCCTCAAAAAGCTAGTTCAGGTTAGGTATTGATGAAATTATGGAATTGCAAATCTTAACCTGTGAGTTAGTCTACTAAATAAAATATTACAATCTAAGTCCATTTCTATTGGTAGTCATGCTATAAGCTTTATTTCATTATTATGAACATAAGAAATTTATGAGAACTTTAGGAACCTTTTAATTTGTCATAACATTTTCTATGTTAAAGATTATCATTTTTGTGATCGATGAAACTTCATTGTAGGTTGGCATGCCCCTAAAATTTGATGATTGTTTTGACTAAATGAGATGTTAACTTCTTACATTCCCTATCTTGAAGTCTACTATTTAAGAGGGCAATATATATATGTGTGTGTGTTTGTGCATGTTCGTGTGTGTATTTTTTCATTTTTATACTCACAAATTTTTCTATACTTGTTTACCTTTAAATTCATTTACATATATTTAAATCTATTCTTGATTTCCTATTTTGAAATCATTTTTTTCACCTTTCGAGTTCTTCTTTCAAACTCTCATGAATTTCTTCAATTTCTTGTCCGTCAACTCCTAGATTAGCTAACTTATCTGCATCTGTGTTGCCCTCCCTGTAAATGTGATTTACTGTATAATCTCCTATAACTTCAAGAGATTCCATTATTTGTTCAATAGCACTATTTAGTTTCCAATTCGGTGTTCTACCCTGTCTAATTGCATTTATAATAATAGCTGAGTCTCCTTCAATTGCAATTTTTTTAAGCCTCCATTTTTTGCACCATGCCAGACCTAATCTTATAGCTTCTATTTCAGCTTCGTTATTTGTCTTCATTCCTATAGGTTTTGCTATCCTTCCTAATATCTTTCCTTTCGCATTATATAAACATATCCCTATTCCCGCCACCCCTGGGTTTCCCCTAGCTACCCCATCAAAGTTCAACTTAATCCATCCTTGCTCTGGTGGTTTCCATTTACAGTTTGCCCTTGATAAGGATTTATTGTCAATGCTAGATCCAATCCAGGGAGGAACTTTCAAACCATACCACTTCTTTCTCTGGTTGTTGTCTTCTAGTGAGAATTCCATCATTGTTTGTCCCAGCATATTTCTATTGTTTGTAATTTCTACTATATTTGCCTCTAATTTGTTCAAAAATCTCTCAATGTTCATCCTTTTATCCTGAAAAATCCTTCAGTTCCTTTCCTTCCATAATTCCCAGATTAACAGAGATGGGATAATGTATCTCATTTTACTATATAAATCCTTCTTACGTGATCTTTGCCATGAAATAAAAACTTCTGTGATATCATTTTGAAGAGCATTCTTCAGATCTAATTTCTCCAGAACCCAAAGCCAGCATTTATTGGCATACTCACAATTTAACAATATATGATTTATCATTTCACTTTCTTTCTCACACAGGGCACACCTAGAAGGACCATGGTACCCTATTTTTTCAAACCATTCAGTAGTGAGAATCCTTTTTTGTAAAGCAACCCATGAGAATAGACCTGCCTTAGGAAGACAGTTTCTATTCCAACAAAGATCAATGGGAAGACTGGTGGGAGTGTAATCTATCCCTGATATAACTTTGAAACCATCTTTCGAATTGTATACACCACTCTTTGAGGCAGCCCATATGATTATGTCCTCTCCTGAACATGGATAGAAGTTTCATTCTTGTAGAGCCTTGTTAAGTTTATCCTGGAAATCAAGGGGAAGTCTGAATTCCTCTAGAGAATTCCAAGCCCAGCTTCTCCCCTCGCTATTATTAATCTATGAAAAATAGTCTTTTACCCGCTCTCCCTTACTATGCTTGATTAGTTCAATTAGCTGATCATTCCCAAGAATTTCATGAAGGGCCAGTTTTCCACCCCATGAATCATCCCAGAATAGAGCCTTATCCCCACTTTTCACATCCCAAGAAAGGGACTCTAATACTATATCTTTACATTCTTTTATGAAGTTCCATATGCTTGAGCCCGTCGGATAATTATCAGAATGACAAATGCTTTCCTCCACTTCTAGTAAGTATTTATATCTGAGTATTTTAACCCATTTTTCCTTTGGGTTTTTAATCATTCTCCATACTAATTTCACCCCCAAGGCCTTGTTTTGAAGCGTAAGGTCTTTTATACCCAAACCTCCCTCTTCTTTTGGCTTAAAAATCTTATTCCAAGCAATTAAAGCTAGTTTAGATTTCTCCTCCAACCCTTGCCAGAAAAACCTCCTTAACTTTCGAGAAATCTCCTTATTAATACCTGCCGGAATTCTCATGCTCATCATCTGATAAATAGGAACTGCAGAGAGGACTGACCTGATCATAACAGCCCTTCCCGCATTTGATAACCATTTTCCTTTCCATTGATCTAGTTTCTTGGAGATATTTTGAATTGTACTTTCCCATAAGTGATTTGATTTGACCCCTTTATCCAGAGGTAAACCTAAATATTTACATGGGAAGATACCTTCTTTGAATTTTAGAATACGTTTAATCTCATTCTTTCGTCTCTCTTCAGTATTGATAAAAAAAAATTCTGATTTTTCCTCATTTATACATTGTCCAGAAGCGTTAGCATAAGTATTTAAAATTTCTTTGAAAGCTTGAGCTTCTTCTAAAAGTGCTTTTCCAAAAAGGAGATTATCATCGACATATTGCTGATGAGTAGTAGCCTCGACTCTTGAAGTAATCTTGATTCCTTTAACCTTATCCTCTTCCTGAAGCTTTTTGATACCTCTCCCCAATGCTTCCGCCATAATAATGTACAAAAAAGGTGATAACAGATCTCCCTGCCTCAAACCTTGAGAGAAGCTGAAAAAGCTTTCAGGAGACCCATTCACCATAATTGAGAAGTGAGGGGTGGAGATGCATTCAAAAATCATATTGATCCATTGTTTTGAGAATCCAAAAGCTTCCATACATTTACACAAAAATCTCCAATCCACTTTATCATATGCCTTACTGATGTCTAACTTAATCAACATACTCGGATCCTTATTATTTGTTACTAAATGTATAGCCTCATGAGCAATAATCACTCCATCCAGAATTGACCTACTAGGGACAAATCCTGTTTGTTCTTCAGATATAATCAATGGAAGAAGTTGTTTCATTCTGCCTGCCAAAGCTTTTGAGAAGATTTTATACAAAGTGTTGCACAGGGAGATAGGTTTGAAATCGTTAAAGTTCTCTGCATTGACCTTTTTGGGAATAAGAGCAATGAATGTGTTATTTATCTCTTTAAGAATATGTCCTGAGTTCCTCATGCCCTCTAGAGCATCAGTAATTTCCTTGCCCATAAATGACCAACACTTTTGAAAGAAAAAAGTTGGGAAACCATCAAGACCAGGGGATTTATCCGGGTTCATTTCCTTTAGAACCTTGAGTATTTCATCTTCTATGAATGTGGCATTTAGGAGGTTATTTTGATGTGGAGTTATAATATGGGGGATGTTTCTTAACAACTTTGTCTGGTCCAACAAATCCACACTCCCTAAGTTATTCAAAGATTTTTCAAAGAAAGAGACTGCTAAATCTGTAATTTCTTTGGGATCCTCTATTGTATTACCATTGCTATCTTTGATTTTGGAAATCTTATTTATATTCCTTCTAGCTTTGACGCTATTGTGACAAAATTTGGTGTTTTGGTCCCCTTCTCCGAGCCATGTTTCTCTCGCTCTTTGCCCCCAAAAGGCGCTAATTTGTGAAAGAGAATCAAAGTATTTACATAATAGTTCTTGCTCTATATTATCATGTGAAGTCTATTTTCCTTCTTCAGTAATCTCCTTATTCACATTTTCCAGCTCTTTTTCTATAAGGTCTCTTTCCAAAAATATATCCCCAATAGTGTTTTTACTCCATTGTGACAGATTTCTTTTTATTAGTTTTAGTTTCCTTATGACTTTATATATCTTGGAGCCTTCAAACCTTGCCTCTGTCCACCATTTTTTAATTAGATCCAAACATTCCTCATTAAGTAACCACATTTTTTCAAATCTAAATGGGATTCTTTTATTTCTGATTGGTTCTAAAATTACTAGTTCTATAGGAAAATGGTCGGAACTGGCAATGGGTAGGACCTCATTAGTAAAATTAAAATCAAAATTCCTCAACTCCCCTATAAAAAAGAACCTATCCAATTTTTCTACTATTAACTCTGTGTCTTTACATTTGTTAGTCCAGGTGTATTTCCCTTGGTCTGATTCAATTTTCGATGCCCCTATAATGTTTATCCATTCCTGGAATTCTAAAGTTGTTTTTGATAAGTGTTTCATCCCACCCTGTTTATCTCCCAAGGATAGGATAGCATTAAAATCTCCTCCTAGTATAAAAGTTTCATTCAGAAAGTTCTCTATATAATCCTTAATCTCCTGCCATACAATTCTCTTTTCATGTAGGAATTTCGGAGCATACATGTTTATTATATTAAATTTTAAATCTGACTTTAAACTTTTGATTTGACCTCCCATCCAATTTTTCTATTTTTCATGAATATTGAAAACAATTTCTCTTGGATCCCAAATAAAAGCAATTCGACCTGAAGCACCTTCTACCTCATAACCTACTAATTCTCTTATTCCTATACTCTTTTTTATCCTCTCATATCCTTCATTAGAAAGTTTAGTTTCTTGTATCATAGCCATATTTGGTTTAATTTTTGCTAATTGCCTTATTACAAGGCATTGTTTGTTAGGGGCATTTAAACCCCTAACATTCCAACTAATGATCTTCATGAGGACTCGGGAAGGACCTTCCCCTTCCCAGAGTATAGAATATTGGTAATTTTAACCTGACCTAGCGCCATTCCTTCCTTTGCTCTTAGTTCAGCAAGGGATTTTCTACCTCTTGGTTTGACTAGTTTCTCCGTATCAGCTTCTAACTTGCCCTTAATAGATTTACCTAAACCTAAAGTTTCTATATTGTTCCTAACAATGTTCTCTTTTTTTTCCTCACAGAGTTCTTCATTTGACAGTGAACCTAATACTCCAGTTATAATATCGTTACTCCTAGAATCCTCCAGAATAGAGGCAGGGTCTAATCCTAAAAAGTCTAGCAGTGATCCTTGGTTAATGGTCTCCACTAAGGGGGGTTTTTCCATTCCTTCTATTTTCATTTCTATTGTCTGATGGCAAGATTCAGAGGGGATGTGTTCTGAGTTTTTATCCATATTAGGATTATCTGCAATCTCTTTTTGGGTTCCTGCATTAACATTCATAGTTCTTAACTCCACTGTGGATTTCCTCCCCCTCTTCTTTTTAATTCTATTGATATTAGGGGTGCTCAGACTTCCTCTTTTCATTGCTATACCTAACTACCTATCTTCATTGGTGATACCAAAGAGGCCTTCTATGGAGTCTTTAACTAATGAAAGATTGTCGCTAGATTTGATTCCATCCATGGTTGTTGCCATTCCTAATTGTCTATCATCAGTGTTGATTCCTTCTAAGCAAATTTTGATTTCTTCCTCATTTTGATTTCTTGTGTTATTAATATCTTCTTTCCTACCATACGCAGGATCTTCTCTATCATTAAGATCCCTTTCCATATCTCCTATCTCATCTAGATTAGGTAAACATTTCATTTCCATGTTTTCGTCTCTATTATCCTGAGTGTTGTTTGATGCCGACATCTCTATAATTCCTTTAATTAGCAAACTTTTTTGGTGCTCAAGTTCCTCTTTGTCACATATTTCATCTATAAGGGTATCCATTAATTCATTGGTGATCTCAACTATTTCTTCTTCTATTTTTTGGTTCTCTTTTAGAAGTGATCTCTCTTTATCTTCTGGACTGTTGGAGATTCTATTCGGACTGTAAGAGGTAATTTCAGTGTTAATTCCTTGCTTGAAACTCTGAGTACGAAGGTTATTCTTATGCTCTGGTGATAAAGGTAGGGGAGATTTGACCTCAACATTTAAGGTCTCATTTATCGATATGTCCTTTTCAAGAGCCAAAGGGGGTTGACACACAGAGTCTGAAGGGTGTGTGGAGATGCTGATTGGATTAATTTTCTTTGGAGTATTCATAGTGAAACCTACTTTTTATGTGTTAAAGCTCACCTTCAATTCCAATGTCTTCTGATTATGAGTGTCAATTTGTCCTACATTTTTGGTTTCTAGATCCTTTGTTTGTCTTTCTACAAAATCTTCTAGAATAATGGGGTTAATAATAATAGAGTTTGAATTAAAGCATAATCTAATGGGATGAATCCATTTTTTATGATAGTTGATCTTTACTCTAATGATTTTTTCATACTGGTTATTATCATTATCAATAATGCTTAGAAAGTCACCAATTTGTTTTCCTATTGATTTGATAGTTTCAACATCAGATAATTCTATAGGCAGATTTCTAAGAGCTATAACTCTTTCTACAAGAAAGTCCTTAAGGTTTATTGGGTTGAACAGGGGAACCCAGACAAAAATATAAAAATCAAAGTCTTTATACTTAGCTAACCCTTCATTTCTAATTTTACTTTTAATATTTCCATCTTTACAATTAATGAAAATAAAATTTTCTGATAAGTTAGATATACTTACCTCATTCAGGAGTTGAGATTTCAGCCAAGCTATCAGATCTGTGGTAGAAGTTCCTACTCCCGACCATCGAAAAATCAGCCCTATATCTGCAAAATAATTTTGTCTCTGTTCTATGCATTTTCCATTTAGATCTATTCTAATCATGTTAGGATTCTGAAAGAAATTACCTATTATTTTAGCATTGTTACTCTCCATAGTTTTATTACACTTATGAGGGGGCGAGTATACCTGTATGTTTTGTTCCTGAAACATCCTTAACCCATTGTTACCTGTTAAACCTTTTAAATTCTTTCTCTGTGTATGTTCATTTTGTGGGTAGAGCTCTGAGACCTTGGTATGGAGCTTATTATGTCCTGCCTTATAGCTTTTATGGGGGGGTGAATATTTCCCATTATCTTCCTCTTTAAGCAAATCAAATGAATTATTCAAAGATAGATTAAAAGGTCTATGAGATAGCTGATGCCTGTTAACCTTTTTCTTGTTTTTAATCATCTTCCAAGTGGATTCATTCTTTATCATGCAAACTGGAGGTGCTTGAGTAGGTAAGATCCTGCCTTTCCCACCTTAGCAACCCCGATGCCTATGCCCAAATTTGCATACTTAGTCTTGGAATAGATATTTATCTGCCTATCCAACGTTTTGACTGAGAAGACTTTTAACTTAATGTCCCTAGTATGCTTAGGGATTAAATTGTTTACTCTAAATGCAGAATCAGGATTCTCAGCCCTAGCCATTTCCTTAAATTTTTCCTTCTGGAGATCCTTCTCTTGTTTATTTGGTAATGAAGATTTATTAGGGTTAATAGAGGAACCCTTAATGGAAGCAGAAACATCATTGGATGGATTAGCCCTAATAAATCTTCATTACCAAATAAACAAGAGAAGGATCTCCAGAAGGAAAAATTTAAACAATAGCTTGAAACAGACCAATATTTATCTGACGCCTTTGAAAGGCGTATTTCCTTTTTGCATGAAGAGTTCACATTTTGTTGATTTCATTAGTCCTTACTGAAATTTGTTTTTGCCAACAACCTTCATCAACAATTTTGAATTCTGCTTGATATCTGTAGTCTGAATTTGATAACAACAACAGATCTTTATATCTGAACTAAGTCTAATCTAAATTTATGTCTGAACTAGGTCTGATCTGAATGATATCACTTAGTTGAATATGCTTTCAGCATCAGAACAATAATGCTTCTCAAGAATCTTTACGACAACTTTTGTTCCATTCCACTTTGCCAACTGTTAGCTATCCTAGATTGTGTTGCAGTTAAAGTTCTGGACTCTGCTTCCAACAGAATGATATCTGCTCAACTGTGTGTTCAGAATGCAGAATCTCTGCTTATAACTGTATGCTAAGACTAGGTATTTGCTGGGCAAGATTGACTGAGATAATAAACTTCCTTCCAAGTTATCTGGATGCCGAATTCCTAGACACTTGTGAGCAGCATCCAATGATTTTTGCAATTTCTTTCTCTGCCAAAACTGTAATTGGAAGCTACTACCTGCCCGAACTGGGGAAAACAATTGATAAACCCTGCAACTCAAATTGAAACTGAACTAAATTGTACAGGTTCTGGCACTGGCGACTTGCTATGATTCTCTTAAAAATTAGAAGTGTCGTAACCAATGCCTCCAATGAAAATCGGACCTTGAGCAGACCTGGGCAAGCTTATAATGATATAGGAATGGAAGGATGTTACCCGATTATGCTTCCAAATATAAGTCCTTTATCCAATCTTCAATGCTGGTCCAAGTTATGTTTGTGAGGAATTCTGAATTTGCCCACCTAGGGCTTCTTTGTATGTTATGGATTTGCTCTAATCCCTAGCTTTGTATTCACAATGATTATCTTCAGAATTCGCCTTTTATAGTGCAAGGATCTGCTGTAGCAATTTGAGTATTTTTGCCCTTGAATATGTTTCTCAAACTTCTTTCAATGCTATGATAATTCGCATGTTATACTTGATGTAATTCGCACCAATATTTTTCTATTCTGCTATTGATAAATTAGGGAAATTTATTATTAATTTATTTAAATTAGCATTATTGTCTTATTTCTTTTTGAGTGATTTGTTTTAGGGATTTTTCTTCCCCTCGTAGTCTCCTTATGACTAACCCTAGTTAGTGGTTCCATCGGCTAGTGCGCTTAACATATAGGGGATGTTGGCAAGCCAGCATGTACCATGAACCTCCTTGCGAGTTAAGTGTATTGGTTGGTGTTTTGCTTCTCGTCACTTAGTTCACCTTCGTATGCAACCTTGTAGTTAGTGCTTTTAAAAAAAAAATTGTTGTGTGTTTTGCCCTAATTTTGGGCATGACGGTTAGGATAGGGAATTGTGGAGTGAACTGAAAGTCAGTATGAGATAGCTTTGGATGAATAAAACGTGATTAAATAAATAAAAGATTTATTTACTTAAACATGTGTCAATTGAAAAATAATTAATTAATATTTATTTATGAGAGAATCTAACAACTCATTTAATTAAATAAATATAATTAATTTAATTAAATAAATGTAATTTATTTAATTCTGATATGGATTTTGATTTAATTATTACATAAATGCAATAATTAGAAAGAGGGAATATTTATTAAATATGGTTATTTAATTAATTGAATGACATAAGGAATAATTTAAATAATGTTTAATTATTTAATTACTTTATAGATGAATAAGTGATGAAATATTGATTAGACATTTAATAATTAAACTAATTAATTAAAATCACTTAATTATGGAATTAATGATAAATGATGATTTTAATTTTAGAATATGGTAGAATGACATAATTTATTGAATAATAAATATTATTAAATAAATTAAAGGGGAATGTTAGCAATGTCATTGTGTTAGAGCAATAGGCCATTTTTTAGTTTCCACACTACGGTACTAGATCTTTGTACTAGCTCTTCTAGTAACTGAGTTGAATGCTCTGGCTTAGGGAGAGTATTAAAACACAAAATTAGTCACTTATGCTACTCTAAAGTGATACCCATTGTAAGTGGGGTGTCTTCAGTATGTTGGATGGTAAATTGATGATTGTATCTATTTTGGTTGATTTATGTGAGTTATACGAATGGGTTACTTCAGTGATAATTAATTTTTGGTAGGAATTGTAATTATGAATGATCATAGTTATAAAGGTGAATTTTTGAAATCATTTGTCACTATTTCAAGATAAAAAATTAGAGTTTTAGTAGATCTTGTGAAAGTTTGAGAAAAATATACAAGTGCAAAGATGGAATCTCAATTGGTTGTTAGCAATTTGGGTGCAATAGTGTCGAGGATGTTGAAGAAGGAAGAAATTAGAGGAATTTGATCATGATAGAATTAGACAGATGAAAGTTGATTTATCAACAAAATATTTGCAAAGAGTTTGTAACCTTGGTTTGGATATTTGGGGAGAATTTCCCTAGTTCAATGACAAGGAATTTATCCTATTTTTGGTAAGTCAGTTTCAGGATGGAAACCTAGTGTTGGATAAACCCTATGCACTAACAAAGGAAGTAATTGAGGATATCACTGGGTTGTGTAGTATTGGTGACCTTCCAGAAAAGAAGATGATTTTAAGTATAAGGAAGTAAAGGAGTTGATTGGTATCAATAGATATTAGTCTGCCCTCTTGATAAACACACTTGTTGATTCAGTGGTGAGGTATGTTTCCTATAGCATCACTTATAAATTTTGTTTTTTAAATCATGATGGTACTACATGTGTTGTAGTAGTCTGTATTGCACATAAAATGGTTAGGGAAGGTGTTCATTTTTATTTGTGTAAACTATTATTGGATAATTTTCTTGAAAATGTCAAGATGTCATTGGAAGCTGGTTATGGTTTTATACTTGGTTCTTTGTCTATGAGCTTAGTATTATATTCCTTGAGGTCTCTACTAGGTAGAGAAAACATAAAGTGGAGGTCTAACATCCTTGTTGGTAAACAAATCTACAAATATCTAGTATTTCTAGAAAATAGAGAAGATGCTTACAAGACATATTCCACATCATTGCAGATGAACATTTGTTCAGGTTTGGTTGTTTATGGTATTTTTCATGTGAGTGTTGAGGAAGATCCCTCCTCCAGTCAAAAAAATTGGATGTTTTTGGTGGTGGTTCCCTTTCAGAACAAAAAAGGAGAAATATCAGTGATAAGGGAAAAGATATTGTTACCATTTTAGAGGATGAAGAATAAAATGAGGATGAGAAGGAATAAAAGGTGAAGGAAGAAGAAAAGAGTTTGAAAAGATATAGTTTCTCTGTCAGAATCTGGCTCTGTGGATTATGATGTGGTTCAATATATGTCAAAAGATGGTGAGTATGAAAGAGGTGGTGATTTATGGTCTAGTTGCTCTTTAGTGAGAAGAACAGAGAATGAGGATATGTTGACTGATCACTTGATCAGTAAGAAGACCATTATTTCTTATGTATCAAGTGTTATACTAGTTGAGCTGGTGAAGGTTATTGAAGGAAGATTAGTACAATATGGTATAGTTTATTGCATAATTAAAGAATCTATTGAGAAGAAGTGCATCGATGCTAAACAAAATCTATCTAGGATGATTGGTGAAACAAGGGATTGTATAAAAGAAATCTCAGACATTTACAGGTATTATCTTTAGTGCCCTGCTACTATTGACAATTTTAGAGGAAGAATTGAGGTCATTGAGATAGAATTGAATGAATTCAGAAATACATATGACTACTTTGAGGATGAAGGAAGAAAGAAGAGAATAAATTTTGGACAACTTCAAGGTGAAATATTACATTTGCAGAGACAGAGAGAAGATCTAGCAAAAACCTTTTGGTTGGTGAAGGACTTGGTTGTGTAATCACCTAAAATCGGGCTAATAGAACCTAAGGCCCTATTTTCCCCAGTTTAAAATAATACCTTAATTATGTTAATTTTATCTTTGATTATTGACATAATTCATCAATTCAATAAAATCAATTCAATCCTAAATTCAAGCATTTATCTTCAAGGTATCAAGCTAAATCAAATTGATTAACTCTAGGCCCAATTAATTAATTCAATCCCACCAAATTCATGGCTAGAGTAATTCATTAAAAGAAAAGGATAAATCCCTCTTACTTCAACAAACACAACAAACACACTTCAATCATTAAGAGGAAATCACATGGATCAAGGATCAAGCCAAGATGCATCTCAACCACTCCTCACAGATGCATCTCAACCGTTCAAATCCTCCTACATTCTATAAAAGAGAAATTCTCAAGGCTTCTTTCTCTCTAGCTTCTTGATATTTGAATTCTCTCCTTGATGCTTAGGTTTTAGCTTTCTAACTCTTTGATTTGATAGTTTTTTTCATGCTTCCATGCTTAATTTCATATGATTTAGCTAACTAGCAAATATCTCAATTGGGTTTTATGGTAAAGAATTCATAATTTAGTGCTTAATTGTGAGGTATTTTCTAGATCTAGCTTAGTTCTTCCATGTTTCATTTGAATCTCTCATTTTAGCATTGCATTGTCACCATTTAGGGTTAAATCTGAGAGCTACTAACACCCTTTTCATACTTGTGCTAACTAGAGAGCAATAGGATGATTTCAATTATTATTTTATCTAATTCGCTTGATTAATCCTCTTAACAATTGATGCAATGTCCTAATGAAGTGTTGTATTGTAGGTCCATAACTCACACACACATTTTTGGCACCCACCGTAGGGCCAAGCCCTAGATTTCATATTTTTCAAGCTTTTTCTACTAATTTTCACCGTGTCTTTTTCAGTCAGGGATCGCATTCAGGAAGAACAGTCACACCTTGGATTTCCTAGATCACACCTGGGATTCTTGGATCACATCTAGGAAACATATCGCATCTGGTAAATTTTAGGATCGCATCTGGTGATCCGAATCGCATATGGGAAATGGGGTCATTTTCAGGAAATAGGATCGCATCTGGTAGATTTTAGGATCGCATATGGGATTTTTTGTTGAATTCTTGAGTTTTTTGAACCCTAAAAAATTAGATTGTTGATCTCTATGGTTTTTAGCAGCTTAACTATGGTTTGTAGGATGAAAGACATAGACCCAAATGCTTAAACTACTAACAATTGCTTGTATATTACTTTAAAATATCATTTAGACTTAATGCTTTTGTTTTCAATCACTTAAAGGCAATTTAATTTCATATTGTAAATCAATTAGAGGATTATGCTCTTTTCCCCTTGAGGGAAAATTAGAAACTCAAAAATTGAATTACACTTTGAGGTTAAATTGGGAAATGAATGCTAACACTTGCATAATATGTCTTAGATTTGTAATTTGAGCTAGGAGATTATGCTCTTCTCCTTCAAGAAGATCAGAAACCTAGATCTTAAAATTGCATATCTACTTTCTTTTAGAGCATTATATTTTGAAGGTTTATCAATTTGGGTTTCTAACAAGCTAATGAGTGAATGTTGTATCTTTTCTTGATTTAAAACAGCTTAACAAGTGGTTTTCAGGTCGTTTGTCCAAGACAAAAATCAAACAAAGACTACTAATACTTGTCTTGCAAGTTGCCTAAAAGAGAGAAATTAAAAACTTCAAGCTTTTTTTTCTAGGAACTTAAGACAATTTGGTGTCATATTGCAAACTAATTAGAGGACTATGCTCTTTTCCCCTTTAGGGATAATCAGAAACTCAAAAATTATCTTGCAATTTGGAATCAAAATGGAGTAATTAGACTTAAAATTGCATGATGTGTTTGGGATCTTTGATATGAGTTAGGAGATTATGCTCTTCTCCTTTATGGAGAACCAGAAATCCAAAGCTCATTGTCACTTATCTAATTTCTTTATTGTACACCTTTAGAGGGCCTACCAGTTGAGGAAAAAATCTCTTAAGAACGACCCAAGTGGAGACATGTCTTATGCCGACTCTTCCACCCCACTATAAAATTTGATGCTTCCTTGAGGTGAAAGCCTCAGAAGACATGGTCTATCTTGTCTTGGGAGATTGATGATCAATCCCAATCATAGACTTGGATTTTGTGTAGAGTGGAGCCGCTTGAATCTTGCTTGCGAGACTACACACTTTTAAGTTCCTATAGGGCTTATGGTCTAAATCCTGCTTGTGGGACTATGGGAGATGGTCACGAATAGATGCCTTTATTTAAAGCTTTATGGTGGATGCTACCTGAATCACCCCTGATGGGTTGTTATCACTTGTACGAGGCAAATAGTAATTTCTCCCAGACATTCACGATATTGAGCCCTCATCAACGTTAACACTTGGCTAATATGGCCTCCAATATCCATTGCATGTTATTGGACTACTATATTCTGAGGATTCTTTGAGTGTGTTCCTAAGTCAGTGAACAAGTGGTTTCAATCTCTACTTAGCATAAGGTAGGATATGTGTGTCTGATTAAAATTATTGCTTGGTGTATTCTAAATACAAATTTAGTTAATTCCACCCAAATTAACAAACATAGAGCATTTACAAGCACTTAAAAACACCTGAAAGTCACTAGAATCTGATAGATATGACCCATTTTCCAAAAATTCACTAAAACAGACATTTTCTTGACATCATAAGATTGCATCCCAAGTTCCCAGATCGCATCCCATATTCTGGATTGCATATGTTCAAACCTGGATCACATCTGGTAGCTACACCATTTCCTGGATCACATGTGGTGACCACTATATTTCTTGAGTCGCATCTTGTATTTCCTTGATCACATTTGGGGTCCAAAAACACCTATAAAGGATCGCATTTGGGACAAAGAGCATTTCCATACTTTCCATAAATAAACTTTTTGTATTTTCAGATACCCATTTGGCCCATTAGTAAGGTTCTATTATCAAAACACATCCATCTAATAACCTGAAAAAGTCATTTATGAAAGTATTGTTACCTTGCATGGTCCAAAATTGCATTGTCCAATTGTGGAGTTAGTTTATCCTATCGGTTACAATTAAGTTCCCAGCTCATAAACAGGGTACTTTGACACCCTTTGATGCTAGAGCTTTCACATTATCAGGCCCACTTATACTTATGGCTCCCAACTCATAAATAAGGCACTTTGACACCCTTTAACATTGGATCCATAAAATGGTTTCAAACCCGCTATTGCATCCTTGGATTCACAATCAGACATTGTAAACATTCAGACCCACTTGCACACAAGACTCTCATTAATTCCTTAATCACCTTTTCATGGTTAACATGAGACACAAATCTTATCATTTCATGACAAACCCATTTGCAAACAAAGTACCTTTGCTCACATTTGAAATAGGAGAAACCTCAAGACTTAATCCTTTATTTGGAACTACACCAAGCACCACACATACAAAAACACCCAAAATAATAAACATGAATAATCAGGAAGATTATTGTTGGGATGAAAGAGAAGGTGAATGAGAAGAACAAAACAATCAAGAAGAAGTTCAACAACAAGAAGCACCTTATGATTACGATGATGATGAAGAACCCACTAAAAAAGAATACCAAAGAGCTATAAATAACAAACAATTCCATAAGATCCTTGAGAGAAATTTGGAAGAAAATAAGGAGAAGTACTTCTTAGAAATTGCCTCTCAAGGAGTGAAATTACCAAAAGACTATGATGTCAACCAACTTAAACAAAAAGAGGATATCAGTCCTATAGCTATTTTGACAAGATAGTTACTTGCCATGCAAAATGAGATCAAAGAACTCAAGAAAGAGAAGGACAAGCCAACAAAGCAATATTCCTTGGAACACATATGTCCTTTCCCTTTTGATAAGGGACTAAAAATGATTCCATTTCCCCAGAATATCACAATTCCAAAATATGACAAATACATTGGAAATTTTGACCCTCAAGATCATGTGAGGGATTTTGGCACAACTAGTATGGAGTTCATGCATGAGCAAACATATCTTATGAGACTATTTCCACGAAGCTTAGGTGGAAAACCTATGGATTGGTTCTCCAAATTACCCATAGGAATCAAGACATTTGATGAACTAGTGCAAACATTCATACACCAATACTCATACAACATCCAACACACGGTAACAATGTTGGATCTATGCAACAACAAGTAGAAAATAGGAGAGTCATTCTTGAATTTCCTACAATGATGGAGAAAAATATTTGCATGATATGCTAGGTAGATACATGAAAATGAAAAGATGGACATCTTCATTAATAACTTGGTTCCTGAAATGAATTTTCCAATACAATTGCAAGGACCACCAAGTTTTGACAAAATGATAGATAGTGCCATCAAGATTGAGGAGGTCTTGATCAAGAAAGGTGACATTACCATCAACAAGGAAAACAAAGACAAGTACTACCCCACCAAGGATAAGTAAAAATACAAAAACAAGAACAAACATGTGGTTAATGACGAAGTTGTTGATACTCCTAATCCAAAACCTAAATTAGATGTTTTCAATCTCGCAACAAGTCTCCAAGAAAACAAGAATTTGAATACCACTGTGACACCAATGGTTAACAAAACTTTCAAGAAAACCTCCCATTCAAAATGAGCCTTGGGTAGAAAGACCTAAAAGAACATTCACATTGTTGGGAGACACCTTGGAAGTGGTCTTAAAGTCACTTGTGGATAACAAAATCATTACAATTCATAATTCCAAACCTTGGGAACCAGAGGTAAAACCCAAGTGGAGGAATGATAATGATTATTATGATTTCCATTGCAATAAAGGACACAAAACCAACAACTATATGAAGTTAAGACATGTTATTCAGGACCTGATCAAAAAAGGCAAAGTCAAGGTAGATGGACATCACACAAACAATGACCATAAGGCATTTCAAACTCCATTACCTAGCTATGAAAAAGGGGATTCTTCCAAGAGTAACAAAATTAACTATACATACACTAATGATGACAATTTAATCCATATGGTGGAACCATGTGAACACTCCATCAATATGATCACTCTAAAGGAGTCAAAAACAAAATTGAGTCTTCAAATGTTGTAACAAGAATTCAAGCAAAGCTTACTCTTAAAGGAGTCTCAACATCTAACACACTAGCTACAACAACAACAATGTCTAAACAAGCGGCACTACCTCCCAAGTTTAATCTTGTGGATCAGTTACAAAGAACACCCACTCAAATCTCTATTCTAGAGCTGTTGAAAATTTCTCCTAGCCATAAGGAAGTTCTTGATCAAGCCCTATTTAGCACTAATGTACCAAAAGATCTAGATGTGGATAGATTCCAAGCTATGTTTGGTCACTTGAACTCCTCACACTACCTATCTTTTTCTGAAGAGGATGATAAATCATTGAGCCAAACACATAACCAACCTCTACATTTAGAATTCCTTGTTCATAAACACTGATTCAAACATGTCCTGATAGATGGAGGCAATGGTTTGAACATCTGCGCATACAATTTGGGAAAACAATTGGGATTCTCAGAGCATGAAATTGATCCTAGAAGAAAGATAACCATCAAGGCCTATGATGAAGAAGAGAGATCTTATAAAGGATTGGTTGTCTTACCCATCAAAGTGGGACCAGTAGAGCAAGATGTCATGTGTCAAGTTCTTGATCTACCACTTGCATATAATATTCTTTTTGGAAGGCCATGGATACACTCAATGAAATTTGTGCCTTCTACTTACCATCAATGCCTAAAATTCCCTCATAATGGAGTGGAGGTGACTATTCCAGCAGATACAACATATTCTTGCAATAATATCAAGCAAATAGAAAGCATGGTTCCTCACAACAAGGAAAGCTCTAACAAGGCAGACATCCAAAGAAATGGTCTTGAAAAGCTTTGATAAAAAGATCAACATCCAAGAGACAAGCATGGGTAAATACAAGATGGTTCCTGTTATATCTTTGACAGATCTTCTCATATCTCCTAGAACACAAGGAAGACCTTCATCAACATTTATACTATCCAATGGCAGTGCTCTAACTATACATGAGGGAACTGGAATGGTCAAAGAAAAAGTATCCCTTAAAGAAGAAAATATAGAAAAAGTTGTTTTATAGTGGCTTTATAAATAAAAAGAAGAAGATGGAAATGTTAAACATGTTGAGATAGCTCCAAAAAAATATGGGAAGGGGTATGAGTTCATGAAACAAATGGGGTACAAAGGAAAAGGACCCTTGGGAGAAAACAAACAAGGACTTATAGAAACTCTACACATGGATTTCAGAAATCCCCAAGACAAAACTGGACTAAGCTTCAGGGAAGGAACATCACATCCTATAGCAGAGAAAGGTCATGTATTTGATAGATCAGAAGACTCCAATAATGAAGAAGAGGTAGAAGGACAACCTATTGCCTATGAAAGGTTGTTTCTCTTACAAGGAGACCCATTATTAGAAATTGGTACCAATCTTAAACAAGAACCAGGAGAGAACAAGTAGAAGAACCTGAGAAAGAATAAGAACAAGGGCTTCCCATCTTTGATACACCTCACTTTGATGAGGAACCATAAATGATAACTCCATAAGAACCATTTCAAGAGGAAGAAAACCGTGCTAATGAAGAATATGAAGTACCCATGACTATTGCCCACTTTTTGGGGGTTTCAGATTATAGTCAAGTAGACTCACATGAATATGAATGGGATGTCCTTTTTGATGCTACCATGGACATAAAAGTAATGTGATACACAAATTTTCTCCTATAATCTTGATTGAAAAGGGAGAGATCTCTAATGCTATACCACTAGAGTTAGGTTCACATAACATTAACATGAACTCTAATAATAATGAACATGACTCTAATAATCCTAACATCTATTTATAAGAAAACTTAATAGAAGACATCTTACGATTTAATGGTGTTGATAAAAATGCAGTGTAATCTCTTGAACCTACTGAATCTCTATCCTTAAAATACCCTAAACTTATAGACTGGGATAAGCCTACAACCACAAGCCTATTATCTTTTGACAATGACTATTCCATAGCTTGCTACCTAAATGCTTTTGAACCCTTCCTTTCTTCCACCAGTGAAAAGAGAGAAACCATGACTAAGGAGAATATTAGGTTTCTCAGTCTCAAAATGAAAAACAAAAAGAACAAGAGATTTGATGGTGAAAACCACCTAGTGGCAGTGTCAGATCCTAAAAGAGAAAAGGAAAAATACGTATCCAATGGTAAAAACCTCCTAGAGGCACCAAAGGATGAGATTCTTGATATCCTCCCATATCACTTTCATGAAAGATCCTCAGTTCTAATTAAACCTACACAACCCATTAATTTGGGAACAACAGAAGCTCCTCAGTTAGTCCACATTGCTCAGTCATTGATAGAAGATGAAAATATTCAATTCACCAATTTCTTCAAAGAAAAGAAGGTCAAATTTGCTTGGTCTTACTTAGATATGCCTGGATTGGACATAGATTTGATCATGCATCACTTATCTATTTCACCTAACATAAAACTAGTTAAGTAAAAAACTCAGAAAGATGAATCCACATGTGGTATTACAAGTAAAAGTAGAATTGGAAAAACTGTTGAAAGTTGGATTCATTAGGGCTATTGATTATGTAGAATGGATTTCAAACATAGTTCCTGTTTCTAAGGTAGAAAAATCCATAAGAGTGTGCACAAACTTTATAGATCTAAACAAGGCTTATCTAAAAGATGATTTTCCACTTCCCAACATAGATATGATTGTGGATTTAACAACAAGTTATGAGATGTACTCATTAATGGATAGATTTTCTGGATATAATAAAATTAAAATTTCCCCTAAAGATCAAGAAAAGATGGCATTCACATGTGCATGGGGAATATACTACTAGAATGTGGTGCCATTTGGTCTCAAAAATGTAGGTGCAACTTATCAAAGAGAAATGACCACAATATTCCATGACATGATGCATAAGAACATGGAGGACTATGTAGATGACATATTGGCAAAGTCAAAGATGAGGACTACACACATAGAAGATTTGAGGAAAATCTTTGATAGGATGGAACAATTTCAATTAAGAATTAATCCTAAGAAGTGCTTATTTGGTATATCATTTGGAAAACTATTAGGATTCATATTCTCAGCAAAGGGAATTGAGGTGGATCCAGAAAAGGTCAAAGCTATTCTTGAAATGAAACCACCTAGAAATATTATTCAAATGAGGACCCTACAAGACAAGATACAATCTATAAGAAGATTCATATCTCAGTTAGCAGATAAAGCACAACCTTTCACAAAGTTGATGTGTAAAGGGACTACATTAACTTGGGATGTGCAATGTGAAGAAATTTTTTCCCAAGTCAAGAAATATGTAATGAATCCTCCAATCCTAATGGCACCAATTTATGGAAAACCTTTATTGCTCTACATATCAACTACAGATACATCATTAGGATTATTGCTCACACAGGAGGATGAAGTTAAGAAAGAAAGAGCTATATATTATATCAGTAGAACTTTGGTCACATATGAGTTGAACTATTCAATCATTGGGAAAGCATGCTTAGCAGTGGTATTTACATCCCAAAAGCTAAGACACTATATGTTGGCACACAAGGTGAAACTAATGGCTAAGATTGATCCACTCAAATATCTGTTAAATAAAGCAATGCTGACAGGAAGACTAGAAAAGTGGGTCTTAATTCTAAGTGAATTTGACATTGAATATGTGGACAGAAAAGCCATTAAAGGAAAAGTGATTGCTGATCAACTTGCAAAAACACCATTAACAAATGATAAGCCATTATGTGTGGAGTTTCCAGATGAATCTATCATGCACTTAATAGAACATCCCTGGAAAATGTACTTTGATGGCTCCTTTACATAGCAGGGATCGAGGGTTGGATGCTTATTCATTACACCACAAGGCTACAAGATTCCAAAAGCTTGTAAGATGGTTTTTCCATGTACCAACAACATAGCAGAGTGTGAAGCTCTTGTGAATGGACTCAAGCTTGCAATAGAATGGAAAATCATTGAATTACACATCTATGGAGATTCACAACTTATTATCAATCAAGTGAATGGTGACTATCAGACCAAAGATGACAAGCTTATGCCTTATAAAAGAATGGTGGATGACTTGAAGAAATATTTTGTCTTCATCACATTTCAACAAATTCCAAGATTATAAAATAGAGTGGCTGATACGATGGCTACTTTAGCATCCATGTTACAATTGGAGGAACATCAATTTCACTATGACTTCCTGGTGGAAGAACTCCCATTTCCCGCCTATGACTCACCTGAATCCCAAATTCTTTGTGCCCTTGAAACCCAAGTATTATCCAGATATGCCCATATCTACTCCTACCTAAAGGACCAAATAATCCCTAAAGGCTATTCCAAAAATGAAAAGAGATCCCTCATAAGAGAAGCATCGTGTTATATAATCATTGCTAATGACTTGTTTAGACATAGTCTAGATGGTACGCTTCTTAGGTGTTTAGAACATGAAGAGTCTAATCATGCATTAAAAGAAGTTCATGAAGGTGTGTGTGGATCACACTCGAATGGTTTTTCATTAGCTAAGAAAATTCTAAGAGTTGGATACTATTGGCCCACAATGGAAAAGGATACTATCCACTTTTCAAAAACATGCAAAAATTGCCAGATCCATGGTAACCTGATACATGCTCTATCTAGGGAGATAATTCCTTTTATAACACATTGGTCATTTCAACAATGGGCCTTTGATTTGGTTGGTCAAATTTACCCTAATTCATCAAATAGACACAAATACATCATTACTGCAACTAAGTATTTCACAAAATGGGTGGAGGCTATCCCATTGTCTAATGCAATTGGAAAACAAGTTTCCATGTTTATCTTAAATTATATCATCTATCTATTAGAGTGGGGTTGCCGTTGCACCAAAAGACCGATCTTTCAATGCTCGATACAACCACTCAACTTATAGTACACAGGAGGTGGTTAAGCCCTTGTCACGAATCCCAAGGGGAGCGTTGAACATTTTTCCAACAATCTCCCCCTTAGCATTACCTGAGGGTCTGAGGATTCGAACCTGTGACCAAGCTCTTATACCACTTGTTAGAGTGGGCTTACCGTTGCACCAAAAGACCGATCTGTCAATGCCCGATACAACCACTCAACTTATAGTACGTAGGAGGTGGTTAAGCCCTTGTCACGAATCCTGAGGGGAGCATTGAACATTTTTCCAACACTATCGTTATGGCATACCCTCGTTGATTATGACTGACAATGGGGGTCAATTTAAAAACAAAGACATAGATGAGTTGTGTCTTCAATTCAAAATCACTCAGCACTATTCCTCGATCTATTATCCTCAAGGTAACAAAAAAGCTGAGGCATCAAACAAAACTATTCTAAAATTTTTGCATAGGACAATGAACAAATCAAGAAGGGATTGGCATTTACAAATCAATCCAACATTATGGGCTTACAGAACTAGTATCAGAACACCAATTGGTGCAACTCCTTTTGCACTAGTTTATGGATCAAAAGCGGTCTTACCAGTTGAAGTAGAGATTCCATCACTGAGGGTATCATTGAAACATCTAGTCACTGATGAGGAATATAGAATCTCTAGACTGCAAGAGATTGAATTTCTAGGTGAGCGCAGGCAATAGGCGTTTGATCATCTTAAATCTTATTAAAAGAGAATGTCAAGAGGATACAACAAGAAAGTAAAACCAAGAAGTTTTCAGATAGGAGATCTAGTTCTAAGGGAAATCCTAAGAATCAACATAATCGAGAACAAAAGGGAAAATTTGAACCCAACTGGTTGGATCCCTTTGTCATTACAACAACATTTGGATCAGGAGCCTATCAATTGGCTACGCCTGAAGGAGATGTTCTACTAGATCCAATCAATACTCTACATCTGAAAAGGTTTTATGCCTGACATTCTTAAGATGACTCCTATACAGTGAAAAAAGTTCCTAAAAAAGTTCAAAAAAACAAATATGGATCCTGAAAAAAATCAAAAAATGTGGAAAAAGTCTTTAAAAAAAACCATCTCAGTGAAAACCTAGAAAATAGGCACCTTGATGAGTCCAAAAAAAATATAAAAATAAAAACGAACAAAAAAAAATTGGAAAAGAGAAAAGGTGTCTTGGTGAGAACCTGGTAAACATGCACCATGATAGCAAAAAGAGGAAAAGGTTTTGCCAAGTCATGAAAACTTGGTAAACAAGCACTACTTGTAATCAACACTCTATCTATCAAGACAATGCTTGCGCATTTGGCCTATGTAAATATCAGTTTGTATATATCTTTCAATCACTTTCGTGATGCACCAAATCCTAAGTGAGCTATCAAAAAATTGTGTCTTCCTAATCTATCCACATTAGGGTCCTAGGTAAAATGTTTTCCCTAGGGGGCATTGATAAAAATCACAATTGTTGACAGGATATTGAGTCCACAATTGACAATAAACTACAAACAACGGTATTTTTCAATACCAACCTAGTCCGCAATTGACAATAAACTACGAACAATGGTATTTTTAAATGCCAACCAAATAGTATTTCTCAATAATTGGATCTAAATGTGTTTCTCAACACAATGTCATGATGAAAAGAGTGTTTCTAAACACTAAAATAGGTGAAGCACTTATGGATGAAAGAAGAAAAGAATTGATGATCAATAATAGTTCATATGCGTGTGTTTGCAAGATTAATCAAGAGTGTTTTTAAACACTATAATCATAACTATCTATTTCTTTTAAGTAAATATAATGATCATGTTAAAAGGATAATGAACTATTTCTTATTATCAATTTTTTATTGTTATGTTTTCTTGAGTAACTCGATGATGTCTATGGACTAAGAGGAACAAGGATTAGGGGCATAACATTTTCTTTGTCTTCTTTTTGTGGTAATAAATCTGATGATCTAAGGTGTTTATGGGGAATGGGTGTCTACTATAAGTGCCTACATCATGATTGGAATGCCATGTATACCCTCACCTATTTCCTATGAAAACTTTAGTGAGGTTGGATCTATTTCCTTGCCGGTTTAAAACTAACAATGATAAACTACTTCATAGTAAGGTACACAGTAAATCAAATTATACCCTAGGATATGAATACAAAATGAAAGGTCATTGTAGGTATATATTTACACATTATACACCAGAAAAGAAATGGTTTATATCAAATAGGAAGTAACTGACAAAACATTCTAGCTATGTGCTTTAATCCTTAGGTTATCTTTCAACATGACGAATAAAAAGGATGTATTCATATTTTTAGGATTGTTAAATCTATCAGTGAAAATTGTACTATCCTAATGAGGTCCCGTTACAAGTGCTTTATGATGACAAACAACCCACTTTGAATAAACAGTGACTATCCTAGGTGTCTTAGTCTAGGTGCATTTCATTAGTTAATTGCATTAGGGTTCATTTTAGTTGCATATTATATTAATTTTCATTAGGTTCATTTAGATGCATTTCATGTCTTTAGTTGCATTGAAATTCATTTTAAATTACATTCATTTTAATATAGTTGCATTCATTTTAGGTTGCATAAGCATGAATGTGTTGATTCAACTATCTAAAACATTGATATGAGCTAAAAATTCTAAAAGCATTAATCCTTCCATGTTTGACCAAGTACATCATGAAATCATAAAAGAACTGAAACTAAAATGACTGAGTATATAAATCACTAATATTCATTTGCATTCATAATCCATTTCACATCATAAAACCATTTGCATAATGCATCCATAATCATCCATGCATAGATAAAAATGAGATGTCCATACATTGCATCGCAATACATCTCATGCATCCATTTTCATACATGAAATAAGGTTTGCATCCATACATTCATAAAAGCTTTGAAAAGACAAAAAACATGAGCATATATCAGTGAAATATATCATGACATCATTTTATCATAACCTAATCTAATCATGATCAAGTATGACCATCACATCAATATCCAATGCATAAGACAAGTGTCATATATCCCACATGTGCAGAAATCACAAAACATCATATAAAGCAATATCAGATGAAACATCTACGTCAGAATTAGCAGAAGCAATTAGTATATCACCATAACAAAATATCAGAAATGTCCATAAGAAAGGATCATAATGTCAGCATCAGTATATCAGAGCATGAATGAAACAAATATTAGAGTATTAGTATCATATGAAACAATGTGCCATGAAACAATAAACAGTCTAGAGGACATGAGAAAGTACATCGATAAAAAATGGTACAATATACATGATATATCCGATAAGGTACAAGTATATCAGAGATACAAAAATGAGAGTACAAAATATCATGCCTCACTAGTCCCCTCATCCTCTCATGGTGGATTGGGAGGAGTAGGAGGTACATCTGCTCTTCCATGAGGAGGTGGAGGCATAGCACCCTCAGACTATTGTGCTACTACTTAATATAAGGGAGCTCTCTAAAAAGCAGGAACCACATCACAATACAAAGTGAAGTAATATGTAGCCCTCTAACCTTGGTGGGTGGCTGTATGGACATATATGTCCCTCTCTGCTCTCAACTATGCCAACTAGACATCCCTGTCTTCTCTCAGCTATGATATCTGTGTATCCCTCTCCACTCTCAGTTGCACTAACTATGTGTCCTGCTTTGATAGTTGTGCTCAAAGGGTCACCATCTCTAGCCTCAATGCAACCCTCTCCTGCACACATCATGATAAATTGTCACCATCACCACTTGGAGGAGGATCTCTGGGTGCCTTCTACTATTGTGTCTGATCCTCCTCCCCTCCGATCGCCCTCTAAGTGTGCTCGTCCCTACATAACAATGGCCATGTATCCCTCTGAAGGGGGGTAACTCTCCATCTCTATCATCATCTCCTCCATCCCTACCACCTTCGTGAGCCTAATCTCAAGCTCGACCCTTGTCTCTAGCTTGGCCTTTGTCTCCACCTCTAGTAGCTCATCCTCAACCACCACCATCATCGGCAGGATCATAGTCTAATGTGTCCTCAATATGCGGAATATCCTCATCTGGAGCTATGAACCTAGGATAAGGATGCTAGGTATAGTGAGTATAACATGCATTTTTGATATACCCCCATCGAGAATCTCTGGGTGGTACTCCCAATCCACCCATGCCATCTGTGTAATAGAATGAACTGCAGTCTAAAAAATTAGTCTAGACCCCCACTGGGCCTCCTCATCTCAGATCTGGGCATAAACTACCATCTCTTGGGATACGCTTTGTACCCTATCATATTGCCTATATACACAGATGATAAAAAATCTCTCTACTATATATCGGGTGCACCCAACAAGATACCTACTCTGGTAAAAAATGGCATATGCCTAACATTCGAGGGCCATCCTTCACAATCTAAATATGGTCGCCAAACTACATTTGTCACATCATCAAAAATATGGCGCCAATACTCCAACTTTCCCAAATGGGGCTACTAAATCAAACCTAAATACACATAGATATAAGGCAGACCAATGTTGTGGTGCCTATCAACTATGGGCCATGTGACAGGGATATGCTCTCATGCCCAGACCTGAACAACTAAGCTACCATGGTCATAGTCTTCGAATGCTGGTAGACTATCTCGTGGATATCCCTATATAAATGAGTAAGGATGCAACTCCCCATGCATAATGACCCAATGACTGAATCATCTACTTTATGACACGAGACCAGCTGCACATGAAACTATGTTGGCCTCTATCAGGCATCAGAAGGCCACCTATCACTCTAGCTAGATAAACAGGGAGTGGTGCATAGTTGGCCACCATGTGGTCCCAACTCAGATAATGTCATGTAATGGTATCATCTTGAAAGAGTCTTCGTGTGTCTTTCATTGCTACAAGTCCAGATGCCTCGTACTCTACACATGTGGCCATCAGTGGAACATGCAGGATCTGCCAGATGTCCTCTAGAGTCATAGTTATCTCACCAGTAGGAAGGTGAAACATGTTGTGCTCTAAGTGCCACCACTCTACTAATGTTGTTAAAAGACCCTTATTTACCTGAATGTCAGGTAAATTCACCATGTTCCACAAGCCACATCATGTGATGACGTGTTGATCCTCTAGAGAGAGCTATCAATGCAACTCCAAGACCTAGGTAGGCCAAGGGCATCTGAAAGCTATAACCTCAAAATCAGTCTGCACAATAGAAAATAGGGGCACCGTGTCAACATTAGACAAAAGAGTTGATGAAAATTTTCTCAAAAAGATCAAACATACAAGTATAGTTGGCTAAAAATTCAAAAAATAGAAAATGATCCTGAAATCTTGGATACAATCCAAGAAATCTAAGATGCAATCCTTTAACGAGGTGCAATCCAAGAAATCACGGATGCGACACCAGAAATCTGGGAAGCGATCCAGAAACCAGATGCGACCCTATTTCAAACCTAATGCAATGAAAGGAAAATTGCTTCAAATATGCATAAAATTGACCGAGTGTGACCTAACGAAGTGTGATCCTAGAAATCCTAGATGCGATTTGGGATACGGTGTTAGATAAGGTGCGATGCAGGATTACCCAAGTGCGATCCCAGATACAAGATGCGATTTGAAAAGGGATTGGCTATAAAACATTTTAAAATGCATGAAATTCATAAATTCAAATTTGACAAAGAGCGTTATCAAGTACTCACGGGTGGTGCATAATGTGGCGATTGGGCGTGTCACCTAGCCATCTCAAAATGGTGCTTCTCCACGGGGTACACAATTGTCTCTCAGAGCTCCATGAAAATGAAAGGTGAAAAGTGAAAATGAATAGTCAAAATGGACTTTTTGACCTATTTAAGCCTCCCGGGAGCTCTAGAACCCTAAGGGACATTATTGATAAGATGCCACAGAAGCTCAATATCGGGACCAAAATTGAAATAGGTGCCCTATATAAGTAGAATGCATTCAAAATAGAGTTACAGAGCAAAGTCAATCTTCTAAATTCAGAAGTCAACTATGGTCAAATTGCAATCAAACAAGGGCAAAATGAGCAGGAATGATGCTATTAACATGGTAAATCAGTTTGGAGATGAATTTTACTCAGATTCCTGGTCAAAAAAAGTTGAAGTTCAATTAAATGCACTTAATAAAGGCTAAACAGAGTGCAATTAATGCACAAAAAGCTTGCCAGAAGCTATGAAAAGTGATTTTCTCACTAAAGTATCAGGTTTCTATGCCAGGATATTGCTTAAACATCAGTCAAACTTGGTCAACTATCTCATTTTCTTGGTCAAACTTGGTGAAACAATGTTTCTTTAACATTAAAATCAATCTAAAATAGTTGATAATACTTTCCAAATCGATCTATGCTTGATCCAAGATCATTTCAATCACTGTAAGTCTTTCTAAATGCTTGAAAATGATTATTTTATTTGAATTTGTTCTGATTTCGGTCCCGAGGGGGCATAATCATACTAAAATTCAAATACTTTGAATCAAGTCCTTCAACACTGGGGGCATGATAGTTTTCTTCAATCAAGTTGAGGTTGTTAATCTTTACGACATTGATCAATTTCATTGCTCCAAATCAAATTGGTTATTTGTCAGCATGATCAATTACTGCAAACCAAAAATCAACAAAAATTTATTTTCAAAATCTCTCATCGATTTTCATTTAATCAAGCTCGAAATTGGTGTAGTCAATTCTCATCCAATCAATTTCACAATTGATAGTTTCTAATCAAGTAGGATTTCGTTCGATCAAGTTCAAAGTTCTCAAATTCAGAGTGGTTCTCTTTACTACCCTCTAAATCCTACAAAGTGGTCCTCATTGCTCTCTAAATCACTTGAGTTTAGAGTAGTTCTCGATGCTCTCTAAATCTCCTAAATCTATCAATTTCACTGAATCATGCTTTAAATCAAATTTTCTTTGAATCCTTGTGTTGTTTGCAAAACAATTCAAAGAGGGGAAAATATAATCACCTAAAATCGGGCTAATAGAACCTAAGGCCCTATTTACCCTAGTTCAAAATAATACCTTAATTATACTAATTTGATCTTTGATTATTGACATAATTCATTAATTCAATAAAATCAATTCAAGCATTTATCATTAAGGTATCAAGCTAAATCAAATTGATTAACTCTAGGCCCAATTAATTAATTCAATCCCACCAAATTCATGGCTAGAGTAATTAATTAAAAGAAAAGGATAAATCCCTTTTAATTCAACAAACACACTTCAATCATTAAGAGGCAATCACTTGGATCAAGGATCAAGCCAAGATGTATCTCAACCACTCCTCACAGATGCATCTCAACTATTCAAATCCTCCTACATTCTATCAAAGAGAAATTCTCAAGGCTTCTTTCTCTCTAGCTTCTTGATATTTGAATTCTCTCCTTGATGCTTAGGTTTTAGCTTTCTAACTCTTTGATTTGATAGTTGTTTTCATGCTTTCATGCTTAATTTCATATGCTTTAGCTAATTAGAAAATATCTCAATTGGGTTTTATGGTAAAGAATTCATGATTTAGTGCTTAATTATGAGGTATTTTCTAGATCTAGCTTAGTTCTTGCATGCTTCATTTAAATCTCTCATTTTAGCTTTGCATTGTCACTATTTAGGGTTAAATCTGAGAGCTACTAACACCCTTTTCATACTTATGCTAACTAGAGAGTAATAGGTTGATTTCAATTGTTGTTTTATCTAATTTGCTTGATTAATCCTCTTAACAATTGATGCAATGTCCTATTGAAGTTTGCAGGTCCATAACTCACACACATAGGTTGAAGTCCTCTTAGATCATATATATGGTATCCTTTCTTATGCAAAAGATTATAAGTGATGATTTTGGTATCTGTACTAGAATGCATCATTTGACATGCTAGTGGAGCATGATGGTATATGTACTCGAATGGGTGTTTTTATGGTTGAGTGGAAGAAGAAGCTTCCAATCATCAAAGAAAGGTATAATAATGTCTTTATTGTTAGGCCTGATGTCCTTTGATTTTCTAAGCTCTAGGTGTGTGGTCATTTTCCATTGTGTCAAAAAGGGAGAGAGAAAAGTAAGGTGTTTTGTAAGCATTGAAGGAATATTTAACTCGGGGGAATTATTTTTGGAGATTTTGTGTTTCGATTATTTTTGCATTTTTGTTATTTTTCCATCAATGCAAAAGGGGGAGATTGTTGAATATATTGAGAAGATAATGGAATTGTTTTCATAGATGTCAAAACCTTTATACTAGTTGCATTTTTGTCTTAGTTGAATTTTTGTTGGTTGTTGGTTAGATATCCATGTTTCAATTATGTGTAGAATAGATTCAATAGATGCAATTTTGGGGGGGGTTATGACGTAAGATGTAATTGTTCCTATTATTGGGATTCATCTCTTTGGTACATTTGTATGTTTTAGTGATCGATGAAGCATGAAGTTTTGATTGATACTTGTTGATTATTGAGTTTCAGAGTTCTTCTGTATATCCCTACTATCTGGACATTCTTAAAGTTCATCAGATTATTTTGATATAATTGTTATATATTGTTTTTGGATAGATTCTATATGGTTTCATCTATTGGTTGGTGTAGAAGTTTTGTTGATCAAGTCATGAACTTGGTTGTGGAATTCTAGAATTTACTTATCTTTGGTATTTATTCTATGTAACGTGCATATCTTAAGAGCGGCTTATCTTTAGGTCTTGTGGTACATGGTATGAAGGCTTCTTATGTATGACCTATATTTAGGTCTGGTGGTAGCGTGCTAAATAAAATTGTAATATATTTTATTGAATCCAACATGTTTTGTGGCTTGGCCGACATTTGTAGTTACCTTATCGAATTTATATATAAAGAGAGAAATCATTTTTTATTTGGTGTATGTGAGAGCGAGTGAGAGCTAGAGGTGATATTTTGCAAGTTTGATTCAATGTATTTCTGGCACTAGTGTGTAAATAGAAGGAATTTGAGCAAAGTGTTATTGTGGTATTAAGAGAAGGCTTTACATATTTTGTTGCAAATACTTAGTGTGTGTTGGCAAAGGATCTATACTAGATCTACTGCTATCAGTGATTACTGTGCCATCAACTCGAACTATTGCATACATGGGCATATGCAAGTATATCAATTCACATTTTGTTAGTAAAACATTTTGTAATTCATCTTTTATATAAGGGTAGTTAGCCCGACTGACAGTGAGAAAACTAGTAGTGATTCCATTGTACAATCACCTTAACTAGTGTTCATTTCATGAGAATTAGTTTCTTCATAGTTTTTCCCATCTTGGGTTTCCACGTTATATTTGGTGTTATGGTGTTCATTGTTCTTGTTCTTTCATGATTTTTTTGTCTTAATTATTTAAATAATTCATTTGTATACTGGATCAGTAAAAATTTTAGAAAGTATTTTGGAATAATTTATTCACCCCCCCCTCTCAGTTTTTAGCATGTTCAACATATTCATCCCAACATAGCAATCACTTATTCATCATGACATTAATCACAACCACATTTTTTATATAGTGTTTTGGATGAGTTGTGGCTTCATCCCATTGCCACTTGGGTCATCCCTTGGTTTGACTACCTCTTTTCATGATCACATTCATTTACCTATGTCTAACAATGGATCATTCCATAACAATCACACTAATAACACATCCATATCCTATCAATAAATTATCTCCCAATTAGCCTCCATATCACCCATCATTCCTTCAACCCTTGAAGTTTCACAGGAACAATCTACACCATCTCCATCAAATGGTGTATTAGATGATGAAACTTCCCAAGAGATATCCATAATATTTGGAGGGGAACTTGCAAATTAGTTTTATTATCTAGCTTTTATTATTGACTTTTGTCTCTCCTTTTACCTCTTGTCTATTTTTTTCTTCATTGTGTCTTTAATTTTCAAGTCAATTTTCTATTTAATGGGCTTTATTCTTCATTTTTCAAACAACCACGATTCTAGTATCCTCATTGCCATTATTTTATTCATACTTTATTTTCAAGATCATTCTTTAGATTATCCTCTTGACATGGGGTATGAACTAGAATATGTATGGAGGATTCGTGGGATAATTCAATACTTGGGCATGATAGGAATGAACTTTGAATGAGATCCATTAAAGCAGGTTTTATTGGGAGTAAAGCATATGACATTGGATCTAGGATCATTAAATTATAAAAGGGGCTTGTACCCAGGAATAGATTGGATTGGATTTGAATTATGGATACCCCTTGGGATGTTTCATCATTTAATATGTCATTTGATGGAGATGGTGTACACTATTTTGGTAAAACTTTAGGGGTTGAAGGAATGTTGGGTGATATGGAGGATAATTAAGGGATAATTTATCGATGGGATATGGATATTTTATTAGTGTGATTGATATGAAATGCAACATTTATAGACATGGTTAAATGATTGTGATCATGCTCAAAGACAATTTCTTATGTATGACCCAAAATTTGAGGTAGATCTTTGAGTGTTTAGGTTTGTAACTTTTGTTTTTCGAATGGTTTTGTTTGGTTGCAAAGTTGTAATTTAGCCTCACTCCACAAGGATTTAAGCTCATAATTTGATTCTATTTTCTGTTAAAGGTGAATGACTTATGAAATAGGGTCACTAAACATCAATGTATTAAAAGATATATTAATTTACTCTTGAGAAAAATTTGCTAAAAGGTCATGGCCATCTTGTGAGGAATCTGAATCTAACAATGGTCAAGATCAAATATGGAACTCAATTTGAGAATTCCATGGTGATTTGGGTTGGACATAATTATAACCTAGATGGAAACTTAATTCAACATGTGAGAGGACCCCTTGTTCCATTTCTCAAATTCAAATACAGATGAGGAGCTAGGTCTAGGGAATTGGGAATCATTTCCAAAGTTGGATTGTTGTGGTGCTCCAACTAAATCCGTGTGTAATTCCATAGGTGATTCACTATTGGCATCATAATACAAGAGCTATGTGGGATCAAATTGAAATGGTATTGAGTTAGAATTGTCTATGGATGGTTGCAAGGCATTTTTTCATCTCCTAATAGCTTGAGACCTTGTTTCAACCATGGGTATGGACCTATATGAGAAATACCTAATATGATTCTAAAGGGCGGAAGATAATTATAGCCTAAATGGGATAATATGTGCCCTATATCTCTAAGGTAATTTGGGTAATGCAATCCAAATGTGACCAATGAGATGGAATGGGACACTAAAGGTGGTCTAACAAAATAAAGGAAAATCCTAAAATGATAATGGAAAAAGGTTGTGACAATATGGAGGACAAAGACCTAAATGCAATCTATGGGTATGGACCAAATGAAGGATGATTAAGGGATATGATAAGTCCAAAAAGATAATGACAAAATGGTAACTAGGACAAGATTCTAAATGAAACCTAAGGTCATAAACTAAGACAAGTAAGATGAATGAGGAAAGAAGGTATTAATGCAATGAACAAAGAGGTAGTATGCAAGACTAGACCCTAAGATGAAGGATGCAAGTGAGGCAACCTAGGGGACACCTATATGTTAGTGTAATAAAGTATTTACTTATTAATTAAATCATATTGATTTAATTACTAAGTCACTTACTATCTCTTTCTACTTAAGCTAAACTTTAGGCATATAATAATCAATTGCTTTATTAATTATTCTCATGCAACCTACGTTTGTTCACCCTTTTAGGGTTTTGATCTCCTTTTATAAGGATTGATCTCCTCCTATTTTCATAACAGATTATTCATTATTGAATTGCAACTTTTGTTTTTGCACATCAATGATTCCTTTTCTCTCATGGATTAATGCATTCAAGCCTCTCTAGCTTCTTGCTTCTCTCTCTTTTTGTGATAGGTGTTTGCATGTAGGTGTTCTTGGAAGTTGTGGGTTGTTTACTCATAAAATCCAATATGGTATCAGAGCTTCAGATCTATTTTCTCTTGTCCTCTTCTTGAGAGATTCAGTCATGTTTGTCAGATCTATGTTTTAGAGGATTTTTTGTTGAATCTGGGGGACCTATATTCTAGTCATCTTGGGCTCAAACCGACCTCATGATTGTGTTCAAAGCACCCAAGAACACCTAAATCCATATAAATTTTATCCATTTTGGACACAGTTGGAATCTATGGCAAAAAAAATTTGCAACCAGCCCCAACATGGATCTTGAGGCTGTCACTAGTTTTTTGTAGCATTTTTGGCTCAAATAAACCTCACCGTTGAGGTCACAACATTTAAGAACCCCCATTTACATAAAGACCACATCTAATTTGGATGATGTTATAGTTCGTGGGAAAAAAAATTATGTACTAGGGCCATGCAGCCTTGGCACATAAATCGAGGCAATACAGTGAATTTTTTTTTAAAAGTTTGAAGCGGGGGCCACCCAGGCGCTGCCCAGCAACCACCTGCACCACCAGGTAGCAATCACATGGCCACCCAGGTGGTGCCAGTGGTGGCCACGGGCACTACCCAATGGCAACCACTAATGGTGTCGCAGTCACGCCTCGATCACCGTCAAGCGGGCCGCAGTGACTATCGCGGTCACCGCTGGTGGTGTTGCACGATCACCGCATGACTACTGTGGCATTTTTTGCTAGCATTTAATACTAGTAGGCATTATAAAATGGCAGCCCCCTCCCAGCCAGCAGTCGGTCACATGCTAGGACTTGGGGGCCTATTATTTTTTTTGTTGTGATAGGCGTTTAGCCGTCAATTTTAAGCTTCCAAAGTGTTGATGTTAGCACATGTCAGTATCATCCAGATGCCATTTTTGGGCCCATCAACATACCTATAGTTTTTTTCTCATATCTTAAGCTTGCAGTGTCAAAATTGAGCAAACAAGATATCGTTGAGAAGCTAGTTCCAAGCCCTATCCAAATATGAAGGTTTGAATTTATGATTTTGCTTTTTTGATTGTGTTTTTTACTATCAAATCTAAATGTTCAATTTTTCACTCTGAGAGCTCTATCTTGTGCATATGGAATCCATTTTGGGAAAATGATATATTGTTGGAAATATTGTTTTGAGACCTTTCCAATACTATGAGTCATTTTTCCAGATTATGCTCTAGGTATATTTTATTCAGTTTCTTGCATTTTTGCAATCTGGTGGATAGCTTGGATGTTTCAGGTCTTGGGATATTTTCCCTTTGAGGGATGGCTCATCTTTGGCTATTCTTTTGTTTCAACAACCTTCACTCTTCTTTGAGTAGTGTATACTTCACTTTTATAGCATTCTTTTATGCATACACACTGAGATAAAGTGTCATTCTATTACATGTATGGTATCTTACACATGTGCATCCTTTATGTAGTTGCACTCCATTATAAAGTGTTAGGGGGGTTTGATGTTTGCCTTTGTTTGCCATCTACTTTTTTCATGTGAGTGTCCCTCCTTCGACATTAGCCTCATGTATCTTTATTTTTGTTTGTACTCTCTCTACACCTTCGATGTTCTTGTTTCTTCTACATCATGCTATTCACATTAAACATCCTTTTTAGTGTACCTATCATTACTCCCTTGTCAACATTATGAGGGGGGTTTCTACTATTGGTTCTACTGATTCCTTGGTTTGATAGTGTGAGCTATGTATTTAGTATTTGTTCCTATGTACTAGGTAGATGTAGTGGCTGGGTACCTATGCATTCTAGTGAGATGGATCATTTATCATATGGACACTCTTTCTTTCCTATTTTTTGGAAGCACTCTTCTAGCTTTGATTGATCAGCTCTTCATACTTTGGTATTTTTATGCCATTTGTATCTTTGAGTTCATGTGTTTGTCTTTGTTTCCCTCCTAATTCAAGTAGTATCATTTCAAGGCACTCATGCAGATTACAATATTTTGTATCTTTGACTTTAGTTGTTTACCTTTGTTTACCTCCTGATTTGAGTAGTGTCATTTGAGGGCACTCGTGCAGATTATAGTCTTCTCTACCTGGTCATATTTTAGTGGAGGATCTTCATATCAGTAGTTACTTCTTGACAACATTTGCAACTTCTTGCTTTAGTGATGTTCTACATGTTCATCCTTGTTCCTATTTTCTGGAACGTTCCTAGTTTTGGAGGCTTCTTCAGTCCTTTGAACCAGTCTTCATCTTTTTGGAGTAGAGTTTTTCCCATGTGATTTTCTCTATTTCTCTACTTTATAGAGACTCTCTTTTGTACTTGGGTACCTAATTAGGCATTTTGTTGCCAGGACCCATTTGCTTTCAGTAGTTCTTTTTAGGTTTTTAGCTTCTCCCAAAGTTTATCTTAAGGGGTGGTGTTAGAGTGATAAAGTGTTTACTTATTAATTAAATCATATTGATTTAATTACTAAGTCACTTATTATCTCTTTCTACTTAAGCTAAACTTTAGGCATATAATAATTAATTGCTTTATTAATTATTATCATGCAATCTATGTTTGTTCACCCTTTTAGGGTTTTGATATCCTTTTATAAGGATTAATCTCCTCATGTTTTCATAACAGATTATTCATTATTGAATTACAACTTTTTTTTTGCACATTAATGATTTTTCCTCTCTCATGGATCAATGTGTGTGAGCTTCTCTAGCTTCTTGATTCTCTCTCTTTCTGTGACAGGTGTTTACATGTAGGTGTTCTTTGGGAGTTGTAGATTGTTAACTTATCAACTTCAATAATATATATGGAAAGTTGAAACAAATCTACAAGGACTTGGATTTTCTATATTTGAAAGGTTGAACATTTGGACAATATTTTTTCTCAAGGTTTGATAAATGTGCTTGGCTAGAAATTTTGAAGGTTTGTATAAGTGACATTTGATAAGAAAGATGTTTTGAACACACATGCCAAACAAAGTGATCGATTGGGAAGATGAAGATAGGTACAACCTATGGTTTACCTAATATGACAATATTTGTTGAATCCCCTTGAAATAAAATATCACTTTCAATAGGATAAATAGAATCTTGGTGGCATTGGCTCCCCCTTACATGACACACACTTCTTAGGTGCACCAAGATTCACATTCCTAAAGACCCCAAGATCTTGAGAAATTTCCTATCTCAAATTGAAGAATACATGTGGGGTATCTCCGAGATGCACGTATCATAGTCCCTATGTTAAGTACAAGGATTTTGGCCACTAAAAAATAGGTTTCTAGTAAGGGCATCTATTCACGTGGCTATACTTGCAATAAATTAGCTCCATTAAGGAGGCCTCCAATCATGCAAAAGTTACATTTTGCAAGTTTTAACACACCATGTGAATATTGAGGGAGATCTTCATCCCAACATGGTAATCACCTATTGATTGTGACATTAACCACAACCACATTTCTTATATAGTGGTTCAGATGAGGCTTGACTTTATTTTGTTACCACTTGGGTTGTCCCTTGGGGTGAGTACCGCTTTTACCACCAAGACAAATTCACCCTACTTGGGTTCTATCCTAAAAAAAAGTGTCAAAGCACCAAATGAAATGTTTGCTAAACTAAATAGATAATTGGTTTCAAGATCAAGTCTTCAATAAATGTACTACACTAGATGTCGTTATTAGTTTCAAAATAATATCTTTGACAATTGATTAACACTTGCATAAGCCCATAAAAAGAAAAAATATATATTCTTCGTAAAAAGAAAATCAAAGCACAATCTAGTCTAAAATAATCAAAAATTAATTATAATCTAATTAACAAAAATGAAAATTTGATCTCTTTAACAAAAATCCAAAAAAAAAAATTAACAAACAAAATCAAATCTAATCTACTTAACAATCTAACTAATTAACACATTATTTAACTAACTAACTAACTAACAAAATCAAATCTAATCTAATTAGAACTAATATAAGTTAGTAATTAAAAGTAACAAAAACTTAATCTAAATAAAAAATGAAAACTAATTCTAAATAAAAAACAAAAAGTAATCTAAATTAAGGACTAATCTAAATTAGAGGAAAAAAAATAAAAACAAAACTTATCAAAATTAGTAACAAAAACTACTTCTAAATTAAATAACAAAAAATAATTCTAAGTTAAAAACAAAACTATTTCTAAATTAGAGATTAATCTAAATGAATAAACAAGAGTCCTCAAATGTATTCTCATCTACAACCATGTCCAAAAATGGAAAAATAGTGACCAACAATGTTTTTTTCATCTTACTAATATTTATAAAACTGCTATGGTGTCTCTAGTGATTTTGTGTAGAGCTCCCACATGTTTGTTAATGGCCCCAAACTAGAATCCCCTTTTTGTATCAAAAAAAATCTAACCAATCCCAATGGTCTATGTGGTACCATGGGTTTATGAGTATCTTGTTGGTTTTTAAAAAAAAATTCAACCTTCTATAGATGGAATACAAAGAGTCCCTCAAATTATAGCACCAAGGTTTTATGAATCATCTTCAACTCCAATAAAATATATACTCTTTGGTATAGAGAAAACCAATTACTCAAGCAATCCACTCTTAACTACAAAGACAAGGCAAATAGAACACAACACTAGCCTAAATAATTGTGGTTATGTTCAAACCCATCAGAACCCTTCTAGTTAAGTGAAACAACAGTCAAGCACCCCTTTGTGGTCAATATATCAATGATGACAAAGATATAGCTTTAATAGTCGCGAGGGCTAACTTTGTCAATATGTAGTTGTTGCATGGAATATCATAAGACCTTCATTTTTTTAGAAATGTAAAATGGACACTTAACTACCTATAACTAAGGTTTGAAGGTGTGGCTCATCACACAACTCATTAAAATAGCATGCCTAGTTAAATGTGTACAAAAATTAGATTTTTAAAGATTCGACCAAAACTAAATCTAAACATCTCTAGTAGTTAAATTTAAAAATATCATTTGTTATTAGTGGGTGATTGTATTTCTATACAAAATATGACATATATGCAACTTAAATGGACCATATACTGATTAGTAATCATAAATATTTGTAATATCTAACTTTTAAATCCAACACAAAAGGACCAATGCTTCAACACAAAAAAATTATTAGTTGTTATAAAAATAACACATTATTATGTAAAATACAACTTATATCCAACACAAAGGGACCAATAGTTGGACACTAAAACTTTTTGACAATCTCACACATTTCATGGGCAAATATAAGGTATTTATTGTGTTCACCTTTTATATTTGTGATAAAACAAATTATTAATATGAAATACTCTAAAGCATATACTTTACTACCCCAATAGTTGTACACATAACTATAGTATTTGTGCACTAAGATAATAATATTTGTTTAAGTGGGCATCTTATTTTATTAAGTGAGCATATTATTTTTTAAATGACACATATATGATAGATAGCTATGATATTTTATTTGAGACAAAAATTTATCTATTTCACTTGTTAATGTTCTTTTAATATAACATTTATAGGTTCTCATGTGTTCAAGAATTGGTCTATTTTTATCAACATTTAGATATTTTTTTATTTACATTTGGATTATTTAATCACAATATATAGTAAAAATGTGGTGTAAGATTGGATATATTCACTAGTGAGTGATCGACTATTAGACCCCATACAACTACCGGTCCCTCTCCCGTAAGTAAACAAGCCCTACATTGTGTGAAGAATTTTGTGCTCCTGCAAGAGGGAAATGATGCTAGCCACATCCAAGAGTAGATAAAACTCAAATATGACTTAGATATATGTACAGATTAAATTTTTTAGGCTTCTTTTCTAATTTTTTATTACAGATGTTGAGGGACTTGTAGATTGAGTCAGAGGTTTTACATTGTGTGGCTAGACGGAGGTGTTATTTGAAGATGAAGCCACACCTCCTAGATGAAGCTATTTTGCAATAAGATGCAACTTTATTAGTGCGATGCATGATCCCCTATTATTGAAGATTATCAAATCTTATGATAATTATCCACGATGAAAATTTGAAATATTCAAACCACGTGGTTTGTAAAGCTCAGCCCAGTTTCAACTCCTATTTATTCATAGTTGGCCATTTGTTTGAGAACTTGGGGAACTTATCTGATATCAACCTTGTCAATTTAGAAGTTAAAATGCAAAAAAGCTTAGAAAATTGTTCAAGTGCATCTAAGTTTGCAAACAGTTGTCCATTTACAGTAAGAAAATTGTGCTATTTATTTACGTTTGTATCACAATCCTTTGAATTCAAAATGATCATGTTTAGAGGGACACTCACTTGAGAAAAGAAAATAACTTCAAAGCAATTTTTTTTTGGAATCAAATATGCTTAAGACCATCATTTTCATGCATACATTTTAACTGCAAACCTAAAATAAACAAAAGCATTTAGAATCTTGCATTCTATATGATTTTGGGAATTGTTGATTTTAAATTTTCTTTGCTTCAGGTTCACTAGTTGTAGATAAGGAAAAATGTTAATATAGAAATATGAAAAACTCAACTACAAAAAATTGTAAATATCATATTTAACTATCTCAATCACTTAATGAGGCTATTTGACAAATTTGTGTAAAATAACAAAAAATGTAAATAACATCATGCAAACTCAATAGAGCACTCCATTGTTCTTCTTTCTCCTCTAATTAATGTTGCTCTTGATATGAAAATTGCACTAATAATGTTTGAAAAGAAAGTATGAACAAAATAATAGTAATGATGATACTCAAATTGTGGTTGATCAAAAAAGGAAGAATAAAGCCCATTACATAGAAAAATAGCTCAAAATCTAAATAGACACAATGATGAAATGAATAGAAAAGAGGAAAAAGGAGAGCCAACAATCAATAATAAAAGTCAAATAATAAAACTAATTTGCAAAAACCCTCCAACAACCCAAAAGATAGTTAAATATTATCATATTTAGATGTAAACTCAAATAAGAAAATAAAAAGTCAAGTGATGACAAAAAAGCACAAATAAATAAAATTTATTTATGGCTAAGGGAACATTAGGACATAGGGAAATTAATTAAATGATTAATTCCCAAGGAACAAACATTAGTACATTAATAAAATAATAATCCAAATTAATTAATTAAACGCGTGCCAAATGCCAAAATGCAATAGGATGACTAAAATACATGATATGACAAAAGATAAATCAAAATGATAAAAAAAATGACTCAAAATGCCAAAATCGACCAATGACATAAAAGATGACTAAAAAGGGGGCTAGGGGTAATGGCCATTTTTAGGTGTCTACAATGGTCATCACTCATTAGATGAGGAATACAAAGAAAAAGATGACCCAAATTTTAATTTTGAAATGTAGGAGCTAAGATGCTTTTGAATAATGAGATTGCTTCTTTATTGATATCCTACCACTCTATCAACAACACTCAATTAAAAACATGAATTGATTCTATTATATTTTCTTATCTCCTCATGTTTTTGGATACATGTAAGAACTTTGTGTTCTTATTCCCATCCTTCAACCAAAATTCTCTAGAATTTTGTCTTCAATACTCTTCTTCCTTAAGTATGACCTCTTCCAATTCTATTTTTAGGGGTTTATCCTTCTCAATACATTGCCTATCCATTCCTTTTTGAATTACCTCATCATATAGATCAACAAGTTTTTTTTAGATAACCTAGCCTTCTCCAAAAATACATTTTTGAAATGAGTATAGTTCCACTCTTTAATGTGCTACTTCAAGAATTTCAAAATACTTTTTAGCTTAAACATATTAGTGTGTGTGTGAATTTTGTACCTAGCTGTAGACACAACACTTCAATAAAACATTAGAGGTTAGCAAAAATCAAAATATACAAATAAGAACAATATAGCTAACCAAGCGATTTACTGCCTTCTAGTAGGTGCGAGTATGGTATTCTCAGATTAGACCGAGATCAATGACAATGCAACACCTAAACGAAGGATTTAAATGATGAAAGCAATAAAATATGAATGCAAATTAATCTATTTTTTTTAATTTTTGATGCAATAAGATGAGAAAAACTGATAATAAATTAATCTAAATGGATTGAAATGATATGCAAATTAAGCTAACAATGATATGAAATATGAAACTAGAATGAATTGAAAATAAGATTGATCTCACAAAACGTTGATTCGCAAGAAGCTTGATGATTCCTCTGATGTCAATTCACCAGAGTAAGTATGCAAATTATGTGGATGATTTGTAAAGAGTTGAGCCTTGATTTTATAGAAATCCAAGGCTTGAGGGTGCATGGAAGAAGTCACAAATCACACTTGATGAACTCAGGTTGATTTTTGAGTTAACAAGAAATTAGAAATAGATAACTCATAAAATCATGCAAAATCATGCAAGAACAACTTTTTAACTCAAATCAAAAGTTTAGATCAACTTTGAACTCAAAATAGATGTTGAGTTTCGAAAAGATAACAACTTGAATTGATTTTCTGATTTAAAGTTTAATTGCTCTTTGAATGTGCACAAATAATCATGAATTAATTAAATAAATAAAGTGATTTATCTTCAACTTAACTGATTTTAAATTTAAAAATAACTGATTTGTGGGTTAATCAATTATTTTAATCAAACTTTTATTCAAAACTATATTATTAAATATTGACAAGTTGGATTTAATCAATTAAATAAATATTTAATCAATTATTCATAGGAGATTTGATTTATTGTCAAAATTAAATAATATAATTAGGAATAAATAGAATTAAATCTAATTAAATAATTAAGTGGCAGAATTAAATTATTTAATTAAATATTCATCATATGCAATTAATCAACTTTAGAATAAATATGATTTATCACCAAATAATTATTAAATTAAAGATAATTAGAATAAATAGGAATATTCAAGGAATATTCCCCGATGTAGAATTTAGGATAATCAATTAGGATTAAATAATGTGCAGATGTGCCTTAGGTTAGGACTTTGATGTCGATTTCGTTCGAATTGAAGATGTAGGAGGTTAATGAACCTATAGCCCATTTTTGGGGTATTACATTTTGCCCCTTTTTGAATCACTGTGCAAAGGCGTAGTGGTTCAAAGAATAGTCTGTGTTTGATGTACGTATGAAACTAATTTGAAAGATTTGAAAAAGAGATATCGACCCAAGCCCAAAATGACCAGGAATCGAGATGATGCTAGCTATATCAATAATGAACCGGTGATTACGAAAAAGTGCCAAAATGCCTGATTCTAAACCTTATGATTGTGAAGAAGTGAGTGACCGATTCTAGACCTCAATGTCCTTGTATGAATCATATTGGTATCACATCCTGAACCCATCAGTTACAAAGAACAAAGGAAATAACACTAACGAACGGATGGTTATGAAAAGCTAATACAATTTACAAGATAGATTTAGGATACTAGATGAATCTGATATGCCCCAAGAATCAATAGATTTGCCCCAAGTGATGAGGATTTTAGATGAATCAGCAAGTAGACATGGTTGTTGTCTTGATTACTAAGGAAAGATTGATTTTCAGATTTAGATTTGATTGATGTGCAATACAATGCCCCCTTCAGGATGAAAATCAAAATTTGACAAGAAAAGTCAGTGTTATATAGTTTAAAAGCAGGTTAATTGATTTGAGAAGTGGTTATACACGTCCGAGAATGCATTTTGCATCGTTGGGAGGTCCTGGAGACCAAGTTTGACTAGGTTAAACCATGAGTTGACCATAGTTGACCAAGTTGAAATTTTGATTGTTTGATGTAAGATAATCAGTTAAGTTAAATTCTAGATTTCTTTAATGATTGAAGGTTGATTATGCAAGTAGTGAATAATATAAACAATCTCAAATTTTGATTTTGATCCTGAAAAAGGATTCTACTTGTTGTTTCGTTGGAGGAACCTTCATGTGATATTTAGCTCTTATGATATGTTTTTAGCATTTTTGAAGAATCGTTTAAGCATTTAAGTTTAACTCAATAATTTGTGAGATCATGCAATCATGCAAAGTGCAAAATGAAATGCAAACCTAGGACCTAGGACCTAGGACCTAGTCACTGATCATGTGTCGATTTGTTATCATCATTGAACTTTTTAGGTAACCAGATAAATCAATACAATGCCCACTAGTTATGAAACCATAGACATATGAATATCGATTTGTATGCGTAGGAATCAATACAACACCCACTAGTTAGGCAACCATGAACATATGAATATTGATTTTATTTTTGAAATGTCAGATTAGATATAAGCACCAAGGCACAAATGCTAGGATGACCTGAATATCATGTCCATTTTGATATAGCAATTTGTATAAACATCATAACATCAACGTCGTGATGACCAAAATATACCTTATGTTACAAACACATCAAGCAGTCAAGAGATCATTCTAAATCTAGTGTGAATTACCTATAGTGACCCTTTATCATTCACATCCTTAGGCAAGATCACGTTTCTTAGTAGGAGAAAGAATTACCTGTAGTCACCCTTTATCGTTCACATCCTTAGGCAAGATCATGTTTCATAGTAGGAGAAAGAATTCACTCAAAAAAGACAATAGTTAGATCAAACTTCCTTGAATTTTCTGGGTATCAATGGTCGAAGTACACATGGCCATCTAATTCAGGATAGAGGCTCTTACAATTGGACACCATTTCAATCCAGAATTTCCAAAGTTGTTAGATTTTCACATACAAGAAGAAAACAAAGAAAATATTATGCCCTCAGTCATCACTCTCTAAATCCTATAAAGGACATCATTGAAGAGCTCGTGGAAACAAAATATGCAAAAATCTCAACGTGAATCAGCAAGCATACAAGGAGATAAAAGTATGTAAAAGCATAGATTGTTTTCAGTTTGTATTTGATTGTGTTGTTGTAGATGCAAAATCCTTTCTGGAGACGAGATTGACTGACTGACTCAAATGAAGCTTTAAAGGACTCTGACTAGATATGATATGTCTAAGATACATTAGAGGCCATAAGATATGACTTTGATTTCCCCCAAGTTTGAACATTGATAGGATACAAACGCTTTATCTGATTGGTGTATAGACTGACTTATTGAAAATAGGAATGTGGGAACAAACCAAGAGATATGTACAAACTAAAGCAAGACTGAAAGCTGGGAAAGACCAAGATTGCACTAATAGATGGAGTGTTTTGAAACAAGTGGCACCCATTTGCCAGGTTTTCACCATCTTGGCAGAGATTCTATTTTTGCTACCAAGGCACCTGTTTCCAGGTTTTCACCAAGGCACTTTTTATTTTTCTCATTTTTTTGTATTTTTATTTTTCCCAATTTTTTTTGTACTTTTGAATTTTTTACTTTTTTTGTGAATCATCAAGGCGCCTATTGCTAGGTTTTCACCAATATGTTCATTTTCAGGACTTTTCCCAATTTTTAAGATTTTTTCAGGACATTTTACCATAGACTGAATGCCTTAGGCGTAAAATTTCTTCAGATGGAGAACGTTGATTGGTTCTCAAAGCTGTTCTCCTTCAGTCATTGAGAGTTGATAGGCACCAGAGCCAAAAGTAGCAGTGATAACAAAGGGACCCAGCCAATTGGGTTCAAACTTCCCCTTGCGCTCTTTATGTGATTGATTTTTAGGATTCTCTCTCAAGACTAGATCGCCAACCTAAAATTCTTTGTGTCTGACTTTCTTGTTGTAACCTTTAGACATTCTCTTTTGATATACTCTGAGATGATCATATGTTGCTTGTCTACGCTCATCTAGTAGTTCAAGTTCTTGTAACCTAGACACTCTGTAGTCATCATTAGTTACTAGACCATGCATTCTGATTCTTAGTGATGGGATTTCAACCTCAATAGGTAGTACTGCTTCAGACCCATAAACTAAAGTGAAAGGTTTAGCCCTAGTGGGCATTCTGATACTTGTTCTGTATGCCCAAAGAGCTGGATTGATCATGAGATGCCAATCTCTTCCTATTTTATTAACTGTATGGTGCAAGATTTTCAATAGATTCTTGTTAGAAGCCTTTGATTGTCCATTCCCTTGAGGATAGTAGATAGATGACCAATGTTGTGTAATCTTGAATTTGGCACATAAATCATCCAAGTCTTTGTTCTTAAATTTTCCACCATTATCTATGACTATGGAATGTGGAATACCATACCAGCATATGATGTAGTTCAAGATGAACATAGATACTTTTTTTCCAGTTGCTTGTGTCAAAGGGACTGCTTCTACCCATTTTGTAAAATAATATGTAGCTATGATTATATGGGTATGTCCATTAGAAGAATGAGGATGTATAGCTCCTATAAGATCAAAGGCCCATTGATGAAAACACAATTATGTAGTGAAGGGAATTAGATCTCTCCTTGGAGCATGAATTAAGTTGCCATGTACTTGGCACTTTTGACAGTTCTTAGCAAACTTGATAGACTCTTTCTCCATTGCTAGCCAATAGTAACCAGCCCTAATAAGTTTTCAAGCTAGTGTTAAACTATTCAAGTGTGACCCACATATACCCTCATGGACTTCCTCTAATCCACGTTGAGACTCTTCCCATTCTAAACATCTAAGGAGTGTACCATCTAGACCTCATTTGTAAAGATCATGACCAATGATGACATACCAGGAGGCATGGTGTATAAGGTATCTCTTTTCATGATGGTTAAAGGTATCAGGGATGATTTGGTCTTTGAGATAGAAGAATAGGTTTTTATATATGGATGAATCATGACCTACAATAGTGAAAATCATGCAGGTTTTAGGGGAGTCATATGCAGGATAAGATAGTGCTTCCACCAGGAACTCGTAGCGTAGCTCATGTTCAGGCTGTTGTAATAAAGTAGATAATGTTTCCATTGCATCGGCAACCTTATTCTCTATTCTAGGTATTTGCTCAAATGTGATAGATATGAAATACTTCTTTAGATCATCTACCATTCTCTTGTATGGAACGAGCTTTTCATCTTTAGTTTGGTACACATCATTGACTTGATGGATTACAAGTTGTGAGTTTCCATTAATATGTAATTTTGTTACTCTCCACTCAATTGTCATTTTCATGCCATTAAGAAGGGCTTCATATTTAGCAATATTGTTTGTGCAAGGAAACTTGATTCTAAATGCTTTCAGGATTGAGTATCCTTGAGGAGTTATGAACAATATGCCTACTCTAGATCCATTCTATGTATAGGAGCTGTCAAAGAATAACTGCCATTCTCTAGAAGAAAGATTCATGATAGAGGAATCTAGAAATTCCATTTGCATTGGTGTATCATCAAATAAAGGTGCATCTACTAATTGATCAGTAATAACTTGGCCTTTAATAGCTTTTCTTTCAACATATCCAATGTCAAATTCACTTAAGAGCATGACCCATTTGGCTAATCTACCCGTGAGGGTAGATTTGCTTAGTAGGTACTTTAGTGGATCAATCTTAGATACTAAATGTGTAGTATGAGCCAACATATAATGTCTCAGTTTCTGTGATGCAAAGACCATAGCTAGACAAGCTTTCTCAATCATTGAATAGTTCTTTTCGTATGACACCAATGTTCTATTGATATAGTATATAGCTCTTTCCTTCTTGTTCTCATCATACTATGCAAGCAATGCCCCCAGTGATGTATCTGTAGCGGAGACATATAAGATCAAAGGCTTCCCTTGAATGGGAGGCATCAAGATAAGAGGATTTGATAGATATTTCTTGATATTATTAAAGTTCTTTTTGTATGGTGAAAATGTGACCACACTTCTATGAATCCTTACATGCAAGAAAACTCAAGAATGAGCCCTCACAAATCGATCCATAGCTCTCTATGCATGGAGTTGCAAGATTTGTAAAATTGCTCTCAGCTAGAGCTATTCAACCACACAATGAGAGATTCACAATGAAGACAAGGGAAACAATGCCAATATTCCCAAAATGGAATCAAGGTATGCAATGCAATGCAAACTAATCTATGAGAATGAAAGATGCAAGCTATGCTATGAATGGAAAATATAAGTGTTACAAATCTTCCTATTAAGCTATGTGAGATTTAATCTATTGCATAAAAAGAAACTAAGCTAACATGCCATGATTATGCAACTAAGAAAGAAAATATGCAACTAGAATGTAATGCAACAATAATGTCTTCAAAGAGCTCCAAATGACCTAGAAAACCTACAGCATAACAATAGCATAAAGAGATGGATATGCAAATGAAGGAGAGAGCTCTCCTTTTATAGGAAATGAGGAGAAGTGGACCATGGAGATTAAGAGGCAAAAGTCTTAATCAACGGTGGAGAAAAATGGAAGCTTGATCCTTGTGCACAAATATCCTCCAATGAGAAAATAAGAGTTGACTTTATGTCCTATGAGACAAAAAGTATTTTTTTCCTTTTTATAAAATAAGAATAAATGCTTTATTTGTGCAACTTAGGATAAGAAAGAAAAGGGGCTTTTTATTTAAATAAAAGGGGAGGAAATATTCCTTTTAATTAAATAAAAACTTAGGATAAAATGGTTAGCCCATAGGATAAAAATCCAATACATGATCGAAATTAAGACTTGATCATGAGATTGATAATGTTGAAAATATTGATTATTGATAAAACTGATTCAGGATAAATAAATCAAATAAAGGGGGCCCAAAGTCTAGGAGACCAGTTTTGGGTGCATACATTTTCCCCTCTTTGACTAATGTGTGATCGATCTGGGAACACATGCAGTCAAAGAAGAATTAAAATGTGAGATCGATCTGGGATCACAAAACAACTCAGATGTGAGGTCGATTGGGGATCACACCCATACAAATATAGACAAAGGCCTTTGAACATGAGGTCGATTTGAGATCACATTCAAAGTAAGAGATAAGAATCTCAAATTTGAACAAAAGCTCACAAAAGATGTCTGAATCAGGAAAATCAAGGAATCAGGGATGAGAATCCCATAAATACTGCCCCCTCGAAATTGAAATCAAAATCAGGTAGAGAAGAACAACAAACTGATAAAGATTTGATCAAATCAAAATTGAGAAGAAGGTCAATAGGATAACCATTAGGCGGTGAAACATGCCCCAGTGACGAAAGAAAAGAAAAGGAGGGCGAATGAAAGACTAGAAAATTGAGAGACATGAAAAGGAAGAAATTCCATCAAAGATCAAATTATGCCTCAAAAAGTTAGTCAACTGCTCAGAAGAAGGGGAAAATTTTGAAACGTGACTCAGATTTCAATTTTGAGTCTAAAAATAGATAGAAAATGATGTGATATGAAAGATCATAAATGAAAGATATGATCAAGAAGAATAAAAAAATGAGCACAGTTGACCAACTAGTTTGTAGATGATAAAAAGGAGAGCTCTCTCCATATGCAAGATGCAAAAACTAAACTATGATGAACCTAAGAATGCAAGCTACTATGAAAGTGGTTGACTTGCAAGGTCACAATGCCTATAGACATCTAATTATCATCATCGAGCATTATTGGTAGCATCGTAAGATCATACAATGCACACTAGCATAACTATGTGGATATGAGTATGATCTTTATCATATAGAAATGTGGAAATCCCACCTAGGCACCAAAGACATGTAGGTCAAGATGACTAATGCAGTGAGATTACCTAAGTTTGATATGGCGAGATTATGCTTGTATCAAGACACATGAAAGTCAGGATAACTAGAAGCCTGCACTCGCAAAAATAGTTAATGATAATATCTTGTCAATCCATAGTGTCAAGTAAGACCAGCATAAATGCTCATGACAGTTAGGATCAACAAAATATACCCACAAGCAAATAAAGAAATAAAACATGTTCTCATACCCTCAGTCTTCTAGCTATGCATCATCGAAAACTTCTCAGGGAGAGACCACTCATCAAAGAAATCCTCATAGACAACACACAAAGAAAAATAAAGTCAACATATCTCAAGCGAGTTGATTGTTTAAGTGTGTGTGTTGGTCATAGAGTCAGACTCTGGTTATCACATCTGCCAATGAGAAATATCGCATCATACTAGATTGTTGGGTAAGACATCTGATAAGTGTTAAGAAACACTCGACACAGGGGTAGTGTTGAAAAACACTATTTTGGGTGGTGTTGAAAAACACCTGTTGTGAAATGCCCCAAGAGACAAACGCACCTAAAAGACCAATGCTAACAGTTATGCCCCCTAGACAAAAATAAAGACCAATTCTAGACCAAGTCAAATAAGGTCAAGGCATGATGGAGAAAGGTTCAGTTTCGAGGACGCATGCTAACAAATAGGAGTGCAAAGGCCTCAAGTAGTGCCTGTTTCCAAGTTTTCACCACTTGGATTTTATTGCAATTTTTTTTTTTCATTTTTTTTATATTTTTGCTACCAAGGCGCCTGTTTCCAAGTTTTCACCAAGGAACTTTTTCTTTTTTTTTTTGAATTTTTTTTTTTTTTTTTTTTTTTTGTATTTTTTCAGGACTTTTTATGCTTTTTAGGATTTTTTCAGCATCATATATCAAATTTTTTTTTTGGTATTTTTTCAGGATCCATAAATATGTACAAAGGATGCCCCTAGATAGAAATGGGCATCAAGCTCTTTAAGCAAGATCACATCGTGTAGTCTCAATGTCAAGCAAGGTGAAGAACAAGAGGGATTAGCAAGCTGGTGGGAGACAAGAGAATGAAGGAAAATGAAGGGAAGAAATCCTCAAAGGCAAAACTCCTCAAGAGTACCCAAGCTAGGGAAAAATTGTCATGTAAAGCGCATTTGGACAAGCAATGAAAGGATAACATAGGATAAGCCTCAAAAGTGCACTACAAAAGAAAGAAGGATGCAATCCAAAGGAGTCAACATGTCAAGAGGCTTCATAGCATCATTTTTTTACTCTTTTTACTAGATCAAGACCAAAGGGGAAGGGGATAGCGAAAGGCTAGAATGAATGGAGGAAAATGAATATGAAGGCTAAACATGAAAGGAATGAAAGCAAGATCATCTTAAGATAGCTCCCAAAATAGCCAATTGTTCGCGTATAGTTCAACATTGTCAAGACCAAAGAGAGAAGATGGAATGGATGAAATATGTAGAAGAACTACGCATGATGCCTAATTGCCAGGTTTTCATCACGGTACTTATCCAAGGTGCCACAAGGGAGTGGTTTTCACCATAGGATGAATTTATTTCTATTTACTTTTGCTACCAAGGTGCCTGTTTCCAGGTTTTCACCATGGCACATTTTCAATTTTTTCATTTTTTTCTATTTCTTTTTGAATTTTTTCTATTTTTAAAAGAAGGCAAGCTTTTCAAATAATGCTCCTTGAAAGGATAAACCATGATATGCCAAGGATTCAAAATGATATGCTCAAAGATGTTGATAGGGAAAGGAAGATGGAAGAGAAAAATGGAGGATAAGGTTTTATGTAAAGTGAGTGAGGTTGGAAGATAGGAGGAATAGGCAAATGAAGAAAAAGGATAGAAGGTAGAAGGATAATGAATGAAAGGATTGTGAAAGGTTAGATGGAAAGGAAGGCAAGATCAACATCAACACACACCTTGAAGGGTGGTGAGAGGATGGAGGAAATGTGAATGAAGGAATACGAGAAGGAATATGGTGAATGTTTAGCAGAAGTTGCAGTTCAGACACATGGAATTAAAGAATATTTTTGGAAGAAAATGAAGTGGAAGCCTTTGGAAGCTTGACAACTTTACTTTTTGTTCAACATGAGAATCTTTCAAGAGAGACTTTGGAATCCATATAGCCTTAGGCTTTTTATTTCCTTTGGATGATTTAGAGCTAATATCTTCAATGATGGATTTTGGAACCCATACTTGTCTTGTAGTTTTCTTCTTAGATATCTCTTTTGACTTTTTACCTCCATGTCGATTAGAGAAGACATGGTAATCTTCATTTTTTGATGGATTCTTGTATTGCTTCTTTTTCTTGTATTGAACATTCAAGTTACTTCCAAAAGACTTGGGACTTATGGAGGAAGAAGGACAATACGACTGGTTTAGATGGGTGGATGGATGAAAATGATTCAAGGGTATGCATCTATGTTGATCTCGAGGAAAGATAGGAGATGGAGGGATGTAAGGACCCAAGATGGATGATGAATTAGGAGAGTTAGGAGGGGAAAGTGAAGGGACATAAGGGCCCAAGATGGAAGGAAGACATGAAGTCCTTAGCAATGGTGGAAGAGGTCCAAGGATGGAAGTGGAAGATGCAAAAGGATAATCAATAAGTTCATCAGCATCTATATCACAACCAAAGATATCAGCATCTTTAGAGTGAGCATTAGAGTTTTCAATAGGATCATGCACATCTTGAATAGGAGCACCTTCTGTGACAGGATCATTCATAGCTTGCAAAGATTTAGGAAGAGAAGAAAGTGGAAGTGAACATGGAGTGGTAGAATAAGAAGATGGAAGACTTTGATCTTGACAAGGATCTTTGGATAGCACAAGCGTAGAATTTTTCTCTTGATTTTCAATAGGTTTATCATTGGAAGTAACAACATCATTTTCAATAACCTTAATGGAAGTATCATCTTTGGAAATCACAAGTGGGATAAGGTTATTCTCATTGTCAATAAGCTCAACGGTGTGAGTAGTAGCTTTATCTTGCTTAGGAGAAGATTTAAGACATGGCAGAATGAATGAGGAAGGGCGTAAAGGATCAAAAGAACCATGAAATGGATAAGAGACATCATGAAAAGAATTGGATGACATGGAGGGTTCTTGATCTTGATCTTTATTTATATTTTTTTCTTTATCATTTTTAGGGTCCTCTTGACATGGAGCCACTTCTAAGGACAAAGAAGCATGTTGGAATTGTATGGAAGACTTTGGAGGAGATGTTGAAAGACTAGCTGAAATAGGCATTATAGCATTTAAAGGCTTAGGCTCTTTAGGTTTAGCATTATTGAAAGTATTTGCAGCCAAGTGAAGGTTATCTTGAGTATCTTTAAGAGGTGGCCCTCGAGAATAACTATAGGGAACCACATGGAAAGCCTTAGGATCTTTGTTGGATGAAAGATTTATGAAAGATTTGTAAGACTCAGAAGCTTTAGGAAGTGTGTGGGTATTGGAGGAAGTAGAGGATGGAAGGGAATCATCACAAGACAAAGGTTCAACATTAATATGATCTTTCTTGAGAGTGCAACCTTTATTTTCAGCATGAGAACTTTTAGAGGAGAGATTCTTTTGACATTTGAAATCAGTGCGGTAGATTTTCTCTTTCTCAGTAGAAATATTGTATTGTTCGCAAAAATCATCAAAGAATTCTTCAAATTTAGAGTCATATGGATCACCATCATAGTCTACCCAATATGACTCCCCCTTATAAATCACAAGTGTACCACAAGGATGATGAGTAGGAATAGAAGTTTCATGGGCATCACTACATTGTCCATCATCATAGTCATCATAGGTGGGTGTATCACTCTTTGTGGAGGAGACATCACAAGGACTATCATGTTGCTCTTTATGGTATGTCTTCTGAAGAGAAGTAAGACTCTTGGGAGAAGTAGAAGAAGAATGAGATCATGAAGAAGAGGAAATTGAAGACTTAGTGGAAGAAGAAGACTTGGATAATGAAGAATTTGAATAATGCCTAGAAGAGTCATGGTAAGATTTGGAAGATGAAGAATGCGAGTAATGTTTAGAATAATCATGATAAGATTTAGAAGATGAAGAATGTGAATAATGTTTAGAAGAATTGTGATAAGATTTAGAATGTGAGGAATGGTGAGAAGATTTAGAAGATGAAGAATATTTGGATGAGATCATGAGTATGATTCTAGCAAAGGCATCAGATTTAATCTATTTTTCTTTTATTTTTGTCATAAATTCGTCACTCATGAGAATTTTGGAGGAACAACACTTTTCGAATATGTCAATGAGCTCAAGATCATCTATTCTTAATAAAGGTTCCAAAACCAGATAGTCAAGATTCATGGTTATAGAAGAGGAGGAATCAAGCATGGAAGAAATAAATAGATGAATAGAAGAAGGTAGACTAGAAATAGAGTGAATGAAAACACCTCAGAATTGTGAAAAATGTATGGTGAAAATGTGACCACACTTCTATGAATCATTACATGTAAGAAAACTCAAGAATGAGCCCTCACAAATCGATCCATAGCTCTCTATGCATGGAGTTGCAAGATTTGTAAAATTGCTCTCAACTAGAGCTATAAACTCATGACCTTGCTAGTCAACCACACAATGAGAGATTCACAATGAATACAAGGGCAAAAATGCCAATATCCCCAAAATGGAATCAAGGTATGCAATGTAATGCAAACTAATCTATGAGAATGAAAGATGCAAGCTATGCTATGAAAGGAAAATACAAGTGTTAAAAATCCTCCTATTAAGCTATGTGAGATTTAATCTATTGCATAAAAAGAAACTAAGCTAACATGCCATGATTATGCAACTAGAATGTAATGCAACAACAATGTCTTCAAAGAGCTCCAAATGACCTAGAAAACCTGCAGCATAACAATAGCATAAAGAGATGGATATGCAAATGAAGGAGAGAGCTCTCCTTTTATAGGAAATGAGGAGAAATGGACCATGGAGATTAAGAGGCAAAAGTCTTAATCAATTGTGGAGAAAAATGGAAGCTTGATCCTTGTGCAAAAATATCCTCCAATGAGAAAATAAGAGTTGACTTTATGTCCTATGAGACAAAAAGTGATTTTTTCCTTTTTATAAAATAAGAATAAATGCTTTATTTGTGCAACTTAGGATAAGAAGAAAAGGGGGCTTTTTATTTAAATAAAAGGGGAGGAAATATTCCTTTTAATTAAATAAAAACTTAGGATAAAATGGTTAGCCCATAGGATAAAAATCTAATACATGATCGAAATTAAGACTTGATCATGAGATTGATAATGTTGAAAATATTGATTATTGATAAAACTGATTCAGGATAAATAAATCAAATAAAGGGGGCCCAAAGTCTAGGCGACCATTTTTGGGTGCATACATTTTCCCCTCTTTGACTAATGTGTGATTGATTTGGGAACACATGTGGTTAAAGAATGGAGTTGAAATGTGAGATCAATCTGGGATCACAAAACAACTCAGCTATGAGGTCAATTCGGGATCATATCCGGACAAAGCATAAACAAAGGCCTTTGAACATGAGGTCAATTCGGGATCACATTCAAAGTAAGAGATAAGAATCTCAAATTTGAGCGAAAGCTCACAAAAGATGTCTGAATCAGGAAAATCAAAGAATCAGAGATGAGAATCCCATAAATACTACCCCCTCGGAATTGAAATCAAAATCAGATAGAGAAGAACAACAAATCAATAAAAGATGATCAAATCAAAATGAAATCATAATTAAAGGTAAAGGATAACAGGATAACCATTAGGCAACGAAACATGCCCCAGTGAGGATGTAGAAGAATAGAAATAGGAGACTAGAAATAGAGTGAATGAAAGACTAGAAAATTTGAGAGACATGGAAGGAAGAAATTCCACCGAAAATTGAATTATGCCTCAAAAGGTCAGTCAACTGCTCAGAAGAAGGGGAAAATTTGAAATGCAATTTTGACTATCAAGATGACCTCAGATTTCAATTTCAAGTCCGAAAATGAATCCAAGATGTCGAAATTAGCTAGGGGTGCAATTTTTGTACAATTCTGAGGTGTTTTGAAAATGTATGGTGAAAATGTGACCACACTTCTATGAATCCTTCATTTGCATATCCACTTTTGGGCTCACTTTGAGTTGATGTGAGGAGTTAAATGTTCCACTTTTGGACTCACTTTGAGTTGGTGTGAAGAGTTAACTATTCCACTTTTACGGTGAGCACAATTTTTGGCACCCACCGTAAAGTCTAGGCGACCATTTTTGGGTGCATACACTTTTCACATTCCTCACTCCATGCAAAGGTCATACCTTTATGTAATGTCTTTGTAAAAGGTTGTGATATGTCTGCTAGCTGAGATATGAAGTGTCTAATAGATTGAACTCTACCTTGCAATGTCCTCATTTGACTGATGCTCTTGGGAGGTTGCATCTCCATTATAGCCCATACTTTAGCTGGATCAACTTCAATGCCCTTCTTTGAAACTATGTATCCTAAGAGCTTTCTAGAAGTGACATCAAAAGCACACTTCTTAGGATTTAGTCTAAGACTAATTTTTTCCATTCTATCTAGTGTCTTGCTCAAGTCATTTAGATGTTCAGCTCTAATCATAGATTTTGCTAAAGTATCATCAACATAATCCTCCATAGTCCTATGCATCATGTCATAAAAAATAGAAGTCATAGCTCTCTAATATGTAGCACCGACATTCTTAAGCCCAAATGGAATGACATTCCAGCAGAAGGTACCCCATGCACATGTAAAAGTAGTTTTCTCTTAATCCTGTAGAGCAATTTTTATTTGATTATATCCAGAAAAACCATCCATTAAAGAATACATCTCAAAGCCCGTAGTCATGTCTACTATCATATCAATGTTATGTAATGGAAAATCATCCTTAGGGCATGCTTTGTTTACATCTCTAAAATCGGTTCACACTCTTATTGATTTATCTGGTTTAGAATAGGTACAATATTAGAGATTCATTCCACATAATCAATAACTCAGATAAATCTAGCTTTTAGGAGCTTCTCTAATTCAACTTTTATAAAGAGTGCAACATGTGGATGCATCTTTCTCAATTTTTGCTTAACAGGTTTAATGTTTAGAGCTACAGATAAATGGTGCATTATAAGATCAGGATCCAACCCTGGCATATCTGACTATTTCCATGCAAATTTGATCTTCTTCTCTATTAGGAATGATGTAAATTTTTGCTTTTCTTCCTTTGGTAAAGATTGTGCTACATGGATCAACTGTGGTTCTTCTGTTGTTCCCAAATTGATAGATTGAGTGGGCTCAATTAGAACTAGAGATATGTCATGTAAATGACTCGAAAGGACATCAACTATCTCATCCTTAGGCACCTCAGAGAGGTTTTCACCTTCAGATACATCTTTTATTTTTACTTTTGTAGGTTTTGAGACTGCCACAAAGTGGTTTTCACCCTCAAAACTCCTTTTCTTTTTATTCTTATTCTTATTTTTTTGACTAAGATACTTGATGTCCGACTTCGTCATGCTAACACTCAGTTCACTGATGGAAGTCCTCATAGGCTCAACTGCATTTAGGTAGCAAGTAAGGGCATAGTCATTGGGAAAGGTAAAAATACCTTGGTTCAAGTTGGTGCATGTTATGTCAAGAAGGTCAGGGCGTTGGATAGTCAAAGTGGTGAAAGATTGGGAAAGAGTGTTTACAGATATGGATTTGTCATCATTGGTCCTAACTTGACGCTCAAGTCCAAAGGTGATATTACAACTTAAGACATTCAATTCATGAATAGGCTCAATGTCATTATGGAAATCTACTTCAACCATCGGTGGATCAGACTTGATAAGTTCATCATTTCACTCTAGACTTACATTAGGTTGAGGTGCATATTGGTGAATAACATCAACATGCTTTTCTATAAAAAGTTCATCTAGTGTTGGAATGACTCCCCATTCATAGTCATTTGATTCATCTTCTATTTCTTCATCTAGACCTCTAGGAAATCTAAGAACATGAGTAAAATTAGGATGAATACCCCAAAAAGGGTTACCCTCAGATTCTGATTTGAATTCATACTTGTAGGAGTCTATCTTAGAATAACTACCACCTTCCTCTTTTTGATTGCCTTCAAGATTAGCTAGTTATTGTGTTGCAACTATCTCTTGCTCTATAGTAGGTTCTTGTGTTTCTACTACATTAATTCTTTTTATTGGATCATCCTCAGCTTCAAGGAGGTCTTTTATTTCTTTAGGCAAACGCTCATAAGGAATGAGCTCATCAGTGATGTCTGAATCATCACTATCAAATTGTTCAGTTATTTCCCCCTTTAGTTGATTTGCTACGGAAGGCTCAATTTGTTCTAGAACATGCAAGGAGTTCTTGCTAAGATAGAAAGGCTTCTTCGTGTATCCTAGACCTATTGTATTCTTGTTTGCTCAGCCATGATGATCAAGAGGTGATAGAAGGCCTTTACCCTATAGTCCTAGAGGTCATTTTCCTTTCTATCCCATCTTTGTAATCAATTTATCCCTTGGGCCATATGACTTAGATGGGATATTCAGTATTTTAGCATCACATTTTTGGACAACTTGAGATTTAGGTTCATCTTTGTATAGCCATGTGAGCACAGCTTCATCCTCTTCAAACTCCTATTTAGATACTTGTTCTGCAATAAAATTTTTGTTATATGCTTCAAGAGGTTCTTTAAATTTGAGCTTGGACTATTTTAGAGTTTGTCCATAAGACTTAGGAGAGATAGGAAGAGATGTCAAAGATAAGACTGGCTCTATAACATATTCTCCCATACCATTTTCTTTTATTTTAACCTCTTTAGCAATGTCTTCCATCTTGGAGGTTGAAGCAACGTCTAGCTGCTTAGTGGAAGATTCTCTATTATTGGGAAAAAGTTTATTTGCACTCTCTTTTAAGGTATTACAAGTTGTATACAGATCAACTGGAATCATCACCTCAACTCCTTCATAAGGAAATTTCAAACACTGATCGAATGTAGAGGGAATGGCTTTCATGTCATGTATCCAGGGTCTTCCTAGGAGGATATTGTAAGCCAAACGTAGATCAAGAACTTGACATATAGTATCTCTGATGACAGGACCTGCTCTGATAGGTTGGACAATAGTTCCCTTAGAAGATCTTTCTTGCTCATCATATGCTTTGATAGTTATCTTCTTTCTGGGATCAATGGCCATTTCTGAAAATCCCAATTGTGTAATCAAGCTGAAAGAACAAATGTTTAGGCTAGCGCCTCCATCTATCAACACACGTTTGACACAATGGTTTTGGATCAAGACTTCAATATGCAAAGGCTAGTTATGCAGATGACTCAAGGAGTTATCATCTTCCTCTGAAAAGGAAATGTACTGTGGAGACGTAAGATGACCAACCATAGTCTGGAATCTATCTAAATCAAGGGCATCAGGAACATTGGATTTGAGAAGAGCTTTGTCTAGAATGGCTCTATGAGCTGGAGATATCCGAAGCAACTCAAACATGGAGATTTTAGCATTTGTGTGTTGGAGTTGTTGGACAATATTGTATGAAGTAGTCCTCATGTCTTTAGGATTTGAAGATTTAGATGTAGCCTTCTATTTAGAAGCAGATGAAAGATTGAAAGGAACCTTAGGGACATTTGATGAATTTGGTATTTTCCCTTGTAGGTGTGCCTAAGCTTGTGATCGAGTAACTACATTAGTTGATTAATTATCTCTATCTCTTCTTACAATTGTGATGACATTGCAACACTCAGATAGGCATGGTTCAACCATATTGATAACAACATTCTTTCCTAAGTAGGCATAATTGACTTTAGCACCCATATTAGGTTGAGAAGAAGAATATTCTTTACCATGTTTAGGAAATGGTTCTATGAATGTTGTATGATTGTTATTGCTCTTATGATTGTCAATTGTGATGTCATCATTATCAATTTTGTCTTGTATAATGTGCTTCAAGCGAATATAGTTATTAGTCTTATGACCTTTATTGCAATGGAATTCACAGAAATTGTTCTCTCTCCACCATTTCGGTTTAGGTTCTGGATCAAAGACTTTCATCTCAGGCAAGTAGATGGTTTTGTTTGCCAATAGAGTTTTCATGGTAGATTCCAAGGATTCTTCGAGAGGAGTGAATTTGTGATTAGGATCTGTAGCCCAAGGTTTGTAATCATGACTTTTTGTTGGAATCTGTGGCTTTGGCTTCAGAAGCTTTGATGGCTTGGGTACCAATAGTAATATTGAAAGAAGGTGCCTTAGATGGGGCACAGATATTATCAACAACGCCATCTGTGACAACACCTTTATTCTTGTTCCAATTTTTGTTCTTATCCTTACAACTAGATCCAGATTCATACTTGTCTTTTTGAAGTGATATGTCTCCTTTTTGCACAAGTACTTTCTCAATTTTGATCGCATTATCTACCATCTTGTCAAAAGATGTATGATTTTGCATTTGTAAAGGGTAGTTGATTTCTGGAACAAGATTGTTGATGAAGATTTCTAGCTTCTTAGTTTCTGGAATAGGTCTAGCATATAGAGAAAATTTCTTCCTCCACCTCTTGGGAAATGTTAGGAATGGTTCTACTAGATATTGTTTCAGATTGTAGATGTCGATCATGGTGTCCAGATGTTGAATATTGTAGGAGTATTGTTGATAGAATAGTTTGATTAACTCCTCAAAAGTTTTGATAGTAGGGGGCATTCTAGAGAACCAATGAATGGCTACTCCTCCCAGAGATTGAGGGAAAAGATGCATTAAGTAGGTTGGTTCATGCATAAACTCCATAGATTGAGTACATAATTCTTTGACATGATCTTGAGGGTCAGAGTTTCCATCATACTTATCATATTTAGGCATCTCCACTCTTTTTGGGAATGGTGGCATGTACAAGTCTTTATCAAATGGAAAAGGACATAGAGCCTCCATGGAGAACTCTTTGGGTTCCTTTTCTTTCTCAAGTTTGTTAAGGTTGACTTGCATGGCATGCATCTATTTCATCATAGTCGTGATAGGAGTTTTTTCCTCATGTGTAATGATATCTTCCACATTAAAGTTTGGAGGAAGTTTAGCTCCTTGATGAGCTAACTCTAGAAAGTATGCTTCTCTATCTTCCTTCAAGAAATGTTTCATCATTCTTTTGAAGTCATCATTGTTTTGATATCAAACAATTTCAGAAGGTGTTGGTTCTCGATCCATACTATGTTGAGATTGGTGTCCTTAAGACCCATGATGTGTCCCTCTGTGAGACATGTTAGGAGTTTTAGGGCTCCCTGGATTAGATTGAGGTGGGGTTTGTTGATTACCTCTGTGAGTTGATGGAGGGGGTACATAACCAGTTTTCAATTGAAAATTGCCAAGGCCGTCGTCTTCATAAAGACTAGAATTGTAGAGTTGTTCAAGAGTTGGCGCCTGGAGAGTATTCAGAGGTATTGTATAGGATACCTCTCTAGATTTATTGTGTGACGAAGCTCTAGTTTCCACCATTAACCTTGGGTGAAGCCAAAGAATAAGATGAAGACAACTGAAGAATGAATTGATTCTAGAAGATCAAATGATGCAACCTTGTCAAGATTGAAGTTATTAAAGAATAGATTAGATGTAAATGAAGGATACTGTGCCACAATAGTGTGGGTAGATGCCCAACAGATGGTAGGCATGAGCTCACAACACTTAGTCGTTTAGTAAAAAGATTGAATTTTGAAGATAATTTTGACAAGGTTTTGACACAAGATGAAAAAGACTCAAATTGATAAATCAGAAGGCTAAATCAGATTCAAGTGACCACTTTAGGAAAATGAATGTATTTGTTATAGGTTTTGCTATGTTCCCGACACAATGATTTATTTGACAGATTCTGGAAATAGGCTATAAAATTAGATTTCTAAAAAAATTGACCAAATCTCTGACAACTTTGACTTTGGCTTTGATACGAGTTTTGAAATTTTAGGATGACTTTTGACACCAGAAAGAATGTTTACTTCAAATTTGCAATTTTTTAGTTTTTAGTACCAGTTTGTTTGCAAATTTTTTTGTCTAATTTTTGAAGATTTGTGTAAAAGTTTGTCTCAAGTAACCAAGAAGATATCAAGCACGCAAAATAGCAAGCAAGGGAAGCAAGCAATCATCTGAAAATAATGAACAAGGGTAAAAGAAACCTTGCGCATGAACAAGCAATAGTGACTTATTGTGCTAATCCCTAGAAGTGCTAATTGTGTATGTTCTAAAAAGTTTTTCAATAATGCACATATTCCTAGAAAAATAAAAAAATTTAGCCTCACTAGGGTTTGTAGTAATGATCTGACTCTGCAACTTTTGTGATCTCAAGAGGGCGAACTCCAATCCAGGCACACTGGGGTTTTGACATAGTCCAAGAAATTAATCAATCAAGAGCTACTAGGGAGATCTGACAGCCCAACAAGAGACCACATCTATGAAGATTTCCTCCACAAGGACATTTATGTAGCGGTTGCTGCTACCATGGCGAAAATGGCTATTACTGCTCGAGGTTCCATCCACATGGTTGACCCAATTAAGGGAATGTCCACTATGGTTAACCCTCTCTAAAAGTGACTCACAAAAGATACCATAGGGGGACTAGATCAGATTTAAGGATCTGGGTTTCTAGTACTATCCAAAAAGGAAGTAGAGCATAATCCCCTAACCTCTTCACTTCACCAAGACAAAGCAGATAAATTAATCCGACATGCTAAGACCAAGATTATCTCATAAAGATCTATGACGTCAACCACTTATGATCTATCAACCTCTCCGGAGAGAGAATGTATCAATCAAAAGTTAAAGACACACGAATCTGGTAGAACGTGAGACTTTCTCAATACCTTCCCTACTTACAAGGGGATCCTTTGTCAAGAGGAGCTTCACATGAATAAACAAGTGAAAGAAGCTCAATCTCTCAAGATCATCCACAAATAGTGTTCATAGGGCCTATTTACTATGTGTAACATATATGCAAAAAACAAATCTATGTTCGTTTTATAGCCCAAAAATTGAAGTCTGATTTATGAAAGCAGGAAAGGTACTCAAGCTATACACGTGAGATGTTCGTTTTATGTCCAAATTGAAATGTTTTTAGATGTAGTAGAATACTTGAATTCCCTCGCAATGCGCTTAGTAGATTTTACTTGATTTTTAGCTTTGTTAAGCAATCCCGCGCAAGCAAGCCACAAACTCTCTGACAAGAAAACAAGCAAACAAGATATGCAATGTATATTCAACTTATGAAAACCCTAGGGTTAGATCTAAAAATAAATTATTAGGAGCAATAATAACCAGCAACTAATCCAAATGACAACTCATATCATTCATTGAACCATGTGAAAAATAAGTGCATACCCATCACAAAATTTTATTTTTTTTGTTGTTTTTGACCTAGTCAACAAGATCTTATTTTTTTTATATGATTTAGGCCACAAAAATAGAAATGCAAAACAAAGACCCCTACTAAAAAATAGAGAGCTTTTCAAAAATGTAAAATTTTTAGAAAAATCTCTTCATTTGTGCCCTAGAGAACTATTTACCAAAACATACTAGTTTTTGTAAATTGACTATTTGAGCTATTATATTGCATCCAAATTTAAAACACAAAGAATGGACCCCTTGTAGAATTTAAAGAGCTTTCAAAAAATGTAAAAAATTCTGAAAATATGTTGATTTGCATCAAAAATTATTTTTTTTCAGAAAATCAAGAAAAAATTATTAAAAATTCAAAACATCTCAGAAAATTCTAAATTTTTTATTGAAGCTTCCCTGACATGTCTCCAAATTGCAAAATAAATTTTAGACAAAAACTCTAAGCCATTTGGGAGATAAAATTAAATCTTTGAAACTTTAGGGTTTTAGCTCCAAAAAAAAAATCAAAACTAGCATGTAAAGGTGGGTTGCCCCACAGTGGGTGTCAGAAATGTGTGTGTGAATTTTGTACCTAGTTGTAGACACAACACTTCAGTAAAACATTAGAGGTTATCAAAAATCAAAATATACAAATAAGAACAATATAACTAACCAGGTGATTTACTGCCTTCTAGTAGGTGCGAGTATGTTATTCTCAGATTAGACCGAGATCAGTGACAATGGAACACCTAAACGAAGGATTTAAATGATGAAAGCAATAAAATATGAATGCAAATTAATCTATTTTTTAAATTTTTGATGCAATAAGATGAGAAAAAATGATAATAAATTAATCTAAATGGATTGAAATGATATGCAAATTAAGCTAACAATGATATGAAATATGAAACTAGAATGAATTGAAAACAAGATTGATCTCACAAACTGTTGATTCACAAGAAGCTTGATGATTCCTCTAATGTCAATTCCCTAGAGTAAGTATGCAAATTCTGTGGATGATTTGTAAAGAGCTGAGCCTTGATTTTATAGAAATCCAGGGCTTGAGGATGCGTGGAAAAAGTCATAAATCATTCTTGATGAACTCAGGTTGATTTTTGAGTTAACAAGAAATTAGAAATAGATAACTCATAAAATCATGCAAAATCATGCAAGAACAACTTTTTAACTCAAATCAGAAGTTTAGATCAACTTTGAACTCAAAATAGATGTTGAGTTTCAAAAAGATAACAACTTGAATTGATTTTCTAATTTAAAGTTTAACTGCTCTTTGAATGTGCACAAATAATCATGAATTAATTAAATAAATAAAATGATTTATCTTCAACTTAACTAATTTTAAATTTAAAAATAACTGATTTGTGGGTTAATCAATTATTTTAATCAAACTTTTATTCAAAACTATATTATTAAATATTGACAACTTGGATTTAATCAATTATTCGTAGGAGATTTGATTTATTGTCAAAATTAAATAATATAATTAGGAATAAATAGAATTAAATCTAATTAAATAATTAAGTGGCTGACTTAAATTAATTAATTAAATATTCATCATATTCAATTAATCAACTTTAGGATAAATATGATTTATCGCCAAATAATTATTAAATTAAAGATAATTAGGATAAATAGGAATATTCCCCAATGTAGAATTTAGGATAATCAATTAGGATTAAATAATGTGCAGATGTGCCTTAGGTTAGGACTTTGATGTCGATTTCATTCGAATTGAAGATGTAGGAGGTTAATGAACCTATAGCCCATTTTGGGGGTATTACAATTAGAACCTTCAACAAGTGGACAACTATTACACTAAATTATGCTCAAGGAAAAAATGATACATCTCTTAACCATGTGGATTCCAATTTGAAAGACGATCTAAAAATAGAGTTGTCTTATGATATACTGAGTTGAATGGGAAAATGATAAAAAATGTTACAAGGGAAAATTATAAAAGATTAATTAAGATTAGAGATTATCCAATCATTTGAAACCAAAAATCTATCCAAACTCTTAGAAATTCAAGAGTTGTCATTATGCCTCTTAGTCCAAGTAAAAGACCCAGTTTTGGCATACAACCAATCACCTTTATTTTTTGGACACACACTTTAAAATCTTACATGAATGCCTTATTTGGAATGATACCCACCATATTTTACAAATCATCCAACAATGCATTAAAGTCTCCTCTATATTTTTTGAATTAATTTCTCAATGGGAAAGAAGCAACATAAACCTCACTCCAAAATAAGCTCTTACCTAAAATACGATTAGGACCATAAACATTGAAAATCCAAAAAAAATTGAGAGGATCGAGTTTGAACCTTGACCAATTGCTAGTGATTATTTCAAAACACCAAATAAAGAGAGACATTTAGATCATTCCATAGAACATCTAGTCCCTTAGAGGCCCTTGAGAGGTGGAGACAACATAGTTCAATTTACTCCACTTGACAAAAAGATTGGAGGATCAAGATAAAGATAATTTCATTTCTCATAGAAACATAACATCAACATTAATTGAGTCTAGTATGAATTTGATTAAATGCATTTTTTTAGTGACATTTAAGCCTCTAATGTTCCATGATGAGATCTTCAATGTTCCTAAGGAGAGTTATAAAATCTCCTTCATCTGAGGATTTTCCCTTAAGATGAATTCATTCGTATAGAAAACTTTGACTAATTATTTTCTTTCTCTACTAGATGTTCCATTGAATCCTTCTCATTATCATTTATTTTTCTATTTGAGGCCTTCATTTTTTGCACAATGGTTGATTATGTTCCTACATTCATATCTTATCATGCCTTGTGACTTAGTGGCTTCTTCCCTCTCTTAGGTTTTATTGGAGTTTGTATCTCTACATCTCTTTCTAATTGAGAGATAGGTATAGGGATGCATTTCTAAGAATCAAGGTCATCTTTTATAAGGTGCTTTGTAATCTCCTATGAATGTTGTACTTTAGTCTTATAAACCATACTTTGAATATTTTGATCAACTTGTCCTCTGGAAATTGATATTTTTCTTGAGAAAAGAACCTCTCTAATAGAGTATCCTCAAATATCTTAATAGGTTGTACTATTGAATATTATTTCTTAAGATCCTTAGTTCAAATAAGAGTATGATCAACTTTAACTCCCAAGGCATTTGTGGCTATTAAATTTTTTTCTAAACATCTTCATTATACATATTTTCCTCAATTGGATCTCTATAAAGTGACACATCTTCCAAAAGGCCCTTCACTACTTGTTCTTGCCCAAATTTTTCTAAAGGACAAACCGAATCTTCTCATATTCCCTCAAGATTGAAAAAAGAAGACTCTTTTCTCACAAGATCCTTAGATGGACAAACCTTGTATGGATGCCCCATTAAAATATATTTATTTTTTTCTTCAAAACAAACTGATTACAAGCATGGGAATTAGAATCCTTAACATTATTTACAACCTTAGGGTTCTTCGCTATAGCTAGTTTCCCATAATTAGAGGATTTACCAAAATCCAGTCTTAGGGTTCTCAACTTTAAAAAAATTCTCTTTACCCTATAAGTATTTTTATTTTTTTATTTTTTTCACTCTTTCCTATATAATGATTCCAAAGGTCATGAATGGATTACTTATTAACAATTTTTTGAAGTATTTCTTCTGATCTACAAGCATGCATATTTTAGCGATCAGTTCTCCATTCATAAACTCTATATGATGAGTTTAAAAAAGTCAAAAGAACCCCTCAATTTTTATTAAAATGGTCAAGGATTAGTAAACTCTAAAGGTATATTAGGCAAAGGAAACCAAGTAGGAAGAGGAAAAAGATAATGCATAGGAAACAAAGAATGAGACTTCAAAGGTTGGTCTACTAAGATGTATTGTTTATACCAATAAAAGCCTTTTTTCCAAGATCTTATACTTCTTTAGTTTCCAAGAAAAATATAAAGCTATTAGCTAAGAGAAGGTGAAAATATAGAGAAGCATACTAGTTTTCTAAGATCTATTTATGCAAATTCATCACAACAATATCACCTCCCCAGATTTCAAGAGAAGATCGTAGATCTAGTAGTCTAGGGGAAAATCAATAACATTTATGAGAGGAATGGAATGCCATGAACCTCAATTTTTTAGCATCTATTGAAGTTTGGAATTTTTTATGGATTTAAAGCTCTTTCTTTCCTAGGATCATTTATTTGCATCCTTAGTTTTCTTTAGATCAATATGCAAGGGGTCTTTTAAAGATGATTTGCTTCACAAATCCTTCATTTTCTTTCCATGATTTGACCAAGTATTATCTTTAGGGTAAAATTTCCTTTTAACACCCCAATACCAATGCAATATCTCATTCCAAAATGCTTACCATCAAAATTATGCATTTTGTCTAATCATGTCTAGGGTTTTTCCTTTGTTGAACATAACGACCCTGTTCCATCTAGTGTGAATCCCATTTAGGTTGAAAGGGAAAATTTTGCATATATTATAGAGAAAATATTTATATTGTCCAATTATTCTTTGCACATGATTCAAGTGGTTTGTATTTATTGACCCATTAGCCATTCTTGTAAACCTACTACAAAATCCAAGACCTACTATTGTTGTAATCATGAAAGAAATTATGCTTCTCAAATGGTAGATCCTTATCCACCTTGTCTACCCATGTCCTTCAAAATCTAGTTTTTACCAAGTCCCCATCACATTTATCAACCATTATTAACTACTCTCATGTTCAATACCAATTTAGTATGGTTAAGTTATGAATAATAACATCTTATAAAAATGTTGAACCTTGGTTATAAGATCTATAGGAGACAAGCCCCACTCTTATTGAATATAATTGTAGAATCATTTATTTATACATATTTTTCTAAAACTAAATGATGTAATTGTTATACACTAAATTTGCACCTCTGATCTCAAGCTCTCGTAGTCTTGATAATCCAGTATAACATGGGAATCATCTCAAGGTTGTGGGACCTTTTGCTAACGGAGATGAGACCTCCAGATTCTAGGCTGGTTCCTCTTGGATAATCACCTTGATTTTCTTTTAAATAGGAAAGTAAATCTTTGAGGGGAAAGGGTTAGAAGGAATACATGAAAGGGAAATAACAGAAAGCAAATCTACCTACTAGGTGATGCACCGAAACTAGGGTTTGGATCTTAGTATAGAGGGATGAAATCAGTGAAAGGCTTAAGTCTGGGAGATCACAACTTACTGAATAGGCTTGCATAAGTGTTTCATGGAAGGGTCTTCAAACAAAAGAGGGTGTTCAGGGAAAGAGAAGATTCTTTCACAACAACAAGACTCTTAGGTTTAGACAACAATCTATGACCTGCAAACAAACATTCACTCCTATAACTCGGTGTAGGATTGAGACAAGACTGTTAGGGGCTGAAATATACCCACAAAACATCTAAATCAGGTCAAACACAATAACACACACAGTTATAGAAAGTAAGAGGAATCAGGGAAACTAAGATATCATTGAAAACATGCATACACTTTGATCCAATAAGAGATAATCCAAACAAGAAAGCATAAGGACAACAAGAATGTCACAAAATACTTTGCAATATCTAAACAATCAATGGGAATTACAACTGTAGAAAGCCAAAGGGGAAGAAAAATTGCCACAAATTGCTCTTTGAGAAAGAAAACCTTCCTTTTACAATTGCTGGATTCTGAGCTCAAAAGCTCCAAAAAAACAATATATACACCTCTGCACGCAGGTAGGAATCAAAATATCTGAATTAGGGCTACATAGATATGCATAAAATAATCCAACCCTAAAATAGTCACTTCTGATCATAAATGTACTCTGTAAATATCTCAACAGATCAGACATATCTCCCCTTGCGTGCCCATCCTTGTACTGAATCTACCTGTAGATTAACAACCCTGATCCAACTACCTCTTTGCAAGCCCACTAAGCCATGAATGCTCAAATCCGATTTCAGATCCTCGAAAGGACCCAAAAATGATAGTCTAAATCTTCTGCAAATTCTCCCAACTGTAACCACCTCTGAAATCATCAATTTCTAGCTACCCACACTTGCAAACATCTCTCTCAGAAGAAAGCCCGCGAAAACAGGCTGCACTGCTTTGACATAGCAATGGTCGCATGATCGCATGAGCTCAAAAGCTTTTATGCGATCATGCGAAAAACTCTTTAGAAACTACCACCGCTTTGCCACATAAACACCTGGGCCACAAGATTCACCACCTGTACCACGTGGACCAACCAGAATTGACCACATCAGTTGGACCCACGACAGAATGCCCAAAGCACCAGAAGGATCCAACGACAGTCACATGATTGCATGGGATCGAAAGATCCCATGCGAACATGCGACCACCATAGATCTTGAATCTATGGGGCCACATGCTACCGGGCCCACTGCAGACTGGACATGTCACCACCTGATGACCCACCGAAGCCCCACTGACCGAACATGTCACCACTAGCCAGCCACTGAGCAGTGGGCACATCACCAGCCAAGGGCCCACCGCCAAACCACAAGCTCTTATCAACGTGGCTAACGGTTTGTTGCATGTTCGCATAGCCTAAAAAGGGGCTATGTGATCATGCGACAGACTGCTAGTGCTCTTTGAAAACAACCACTAGGCCCACCTGATCGGAGTTGCGCACATGGAAAATGCCACCTCACTCAAAAAATGCAGACCCACTAAGATTCTAATCCAACCATTGTCGCATGATCTCATGGGCTCGAAAGATTCCATGAGATTATGCGACAGTCGTCAGATCTCCACTACACTTGCACGGCTATGAGGAACTGGGACCCGCCTAGTTGGAGTTGCGCACTTGAAGGTCGAAAACATAGAAGGCTTTCAAATTGGAGATCGAAAACACAGAGAATTTTTGGACCGAAAGTCAAAAACATCCTGAGCCTTTAGAGAGAAGGTCGAAAACACACTGGGTTTTTGGGCCAAAAGGTGAAAAACACACTGGACTTTCGACACTAAAAGGTAGAAAACACAGAGGGTTTTGACACTTGAGCATTTCTTGGAACAAACAGGATGCGGCCAAAAAGGGAATGATAGGGAAATTTTGGGCAACAGTAACTATTATCAAACTAGATATAACTAACTTCTAACAACAACTAACATACAATGTTTGTATTATTTTAGTTTATACATTCAAATCTATAGAGGGTTATGCAATGGCTCCACAACTCTTGGTTTGAAGTTAGGTTCTCATTTTTTCACGAGGATACATGTTCCTTTAATTTCCCATATCCCACTATTTAATATATTTTACTTTCTTGTGTTGGAGCCATATTCTACCACAAAAACCCCTTTAGTAAAAAGAAACCTTTTTGTTACAAGTAGTGGTTGTCGTTGCACCAAAAGATCGACATGTTAATGCCCGATACAACCACTAGACTTATAGAAGACACAGGAGGTAGTTAAGCCATGCCATGAATCCTTAGGGGAGCGCTGACCATTTTTCTAATAATCTCCCCCTCAGCGTTACCCAAGGGGATTCGAACCTGTGACCAAGCTCTGATACCACTTGTTACAAGTGTGGTTGTCGTTGCACCAAAAAATCAACCTATTAATGCCTGATACAAACACTAGACTTATAGAAGACACAAGAGGCGGTTAAGCCATGTCACAAATCCTGAGGGGAGCATTGACCATTTTCCAACACTTTCTACAGCTCATTCTATTTTGTTGTCTACCTAACTTCTCACAACATCTTGATGTAACATTCTACCCATTACACAATGATGTTGGGAAAATAGATGTTGTACACCTTGCATACTAATGTTTATAATTGTAATGTTTTATTTATTATGCAATGTTGCATCTAGGACCACCTAGATGGACATGCAACATGTAGAGATTCTTTTAAAAAATTCTCAAGGCCACTTGATGTTACATATTGTAACATTATAATATTATATTGTTGTGATTATCTAATCTTTGGGAAAGTAAATTAATAAAGTACCCAATATTAAATGTAGGGCTAGGAAGAACATGGTTTTAGCACATGGTTTATGTAATAGTTGGTGGTTTTGTGGGGGCTTGTTTCTATAAAATAAACCACAAGGGTAGTTGTTGAGGCAAGTCAACATAGTTTTTGTGGAGGTTAGAAGCATGACATGGGATGTATGGTTACATGTTTGTTCAGGTTTGCAACTAGGAAAGACAAAACAAAAATTAGGCTACTTTACAAATTTTCACTAAATGCCTCTAACAATTTTTGCACAAATAGAAAAATTACAACTCTAAGAAAATGACTTGAAGTCTTGAAAAACTAAGATAGATTATTGTAGAGGGGCCTCAAATGACCCTATAGGTTCAAACAAAATGTTTGTATGTGCCACAAATTCCAAGAAATAACTAATCAAAGTTTGAAAGTTTTTTGCAGTTAGTGCACTTAAGGGATAACACCCCTAGGATATGTCGTTGAATGTTTAGTCAAGTTGGGAGACAAAATAAGACCACAAATAGGGTAAACTTGCCTATTTAGACATAATGGAATTGCCAGTTTGTTCCCATAATGAATAGAATGAGAATTAAACTACTTTACAATTTTTTCATTAAATGTCTTTGATGATTTTTGTGTCAACAAAAAAATTTCTACCTAAGATAATTACTCCAAGTCTTGAAAATCCAAGAAAGCTTAATGTAGAGGGACCTTATCATTCGTACATGCCACAAATTTTGAGAAAGTACATGTCAACAATTTTTTTACACTTTGGGTATGGTGTTGAATGTTCGATCAAGTTGTGAGGAAAAATGAGAAAATGCATAGGATAAACTTGCCTAACTAGATGTGTTAGTTCTAACACTTGATGTCCACAATCATATAATGAGAATTAGGTTATGCTTAAACTTCTCATTACATGTCTCTAAAATTTTTTGCATCAATAGAAAAAAAATTCCCTAAGAAAACCGCTTCAAGTCTTGATAATATAGGATATGTTATTATAGAGGGGCCTCACATGACCCTGTAGGTTCAAATAGATTATTTATAAGTACCATAGATATTGAGAAACAACTTGCCAAAGTTCAATTAGTTTTTTGCACTTAAGGCACTTAAGGGATAACACCACTAGGGTATGGCGATGAAAGTTCACTTGAGTTGGGAGAAAAAATAGGACCATTCCTAGAGTAAACTTGCCTAACTATATGTGTTGGAACTCATAGTTTGGGCCTATAAAAAAAAATGAGAATTAGGCCGCATTGCAACTTTTCATATGCCTTTCATGATTTTTATGTTAATAAAAAAAGTGATGCCCTAAGAAAACCACTCAGACTCTTGTAAATCTAAGATAGGTTATTGTAGAGGGGACTCACATGAACTTGTAGGTTCAAATGGATCATTTTAAGTGTCACATATTCTAAGAAATAACACGTCAAATTTTGATTAATTTTTGCACTTAGGGAACTTGAGAGAGTTTTTTAGGGTATGGCATTGAATGTTTAGTTGAGTTGGGAGGAGAAATAAGACCATACCTAGGATAAACCTGCCTAACGAGATATGTTTTCACTAATAGTTGGTTCCCATGACAAACAAAACATGGATTAGGCTATGCTGAAACCTTTCATTACATACCTCTAATGATTTTTGTGTCAATAGAAATTGCTACCCTAAGAATATCACTATGATTCTTGAAAATATGAGATAGGTTATTATATAGGGGCCTCATGTAACCCTATAGGTTCAAACATATCATTCATAAGTTCCACAAGTTTCAAGCAACATCCATCAAATTTTGATAGATTTTTGCACTTTGGGCACTTTAGGGATAGCATTGCTAGTGTATGGCGTTGAATGTTCGGTCGAGTTGGGAGGCAAAACAAGAATATGCCTAGGGTAAACCCACTTAAAAAGATGTGTTGGAACTAACAGTTAATTCCCATGATGAATAGAATGAGAATTAGGTTATGTTGTGACTCTTCATTACATGTCTCTGATGATTTTTGTGTCAACAAAAAATCATTTCCATAAGAAAAATGCTCAGAGTCTTGAAAATATGAGATAGGTTATTGTAGAATGCCTCATGTGACCATGCAAGTTCAAACACATAACTCATAAGTACCATATATTATGAGAAATAACTCATGATAGTTTGACAATATTTTGAACTCAGGACACTTAACAGATACAACTAAACATTTGGTTGAGCTGGGAGACAAAACAAGACCATGTATAGTGTAAACCTACCTAGTCAAATGTGTTGGCATTGATAATGTATTTTTAGGTATAAGAACTCGCTCACATTTAAAAAATTTATGTACAAATGACCATACTTATTACATATACATAAACTAAATCTTGGAAATTATATTGAAGATGTGTTTATATGTTCAAATAGGTCAAAGAGTAGAGGAGGTAGCACATGTAACTAAATCTAATTTTTATTACTTGTCATCCATCATTACTAAGAACCCATGTTATGATTAATAACAATGTAAAAGTGATAATAAAATTTGGTGAAGTTGCCAAAGAAAACCAAATGTAACACTTACAATTTAGATCAAATACCAATTTTGTAATTTATAAACTTTCTATTGAAGTGCAACATCATTAATCAATATCATGCTAGCTTTCATTATTTTTGACCATTCTAAACTAACTATACATTCAAATTTTAAGTTATCGAGTAGGAAGACATCCACACAATGAAAAAATTAGATCAAATATCAACTTTTATATATCAAACTATAGAATAATCAAGTGTATATGTTTATATACAAAAATGGAATATATGCCAACTCAATAAAAGTTTTACAAAAATATGGCATATTCCATCTCAAGATCTATATAAGAAAAAAATATTGAATAAATACAATATTTCTTTTTCAAATGACCACAATTGACATAGATATGTTGCTATCAAATCTTATGGCTGTGGTGGATCATCAAAATCAAGCCTCTTTGAGGAAGTATGTAGCTCTAAATATGGCTTCACAATAAAACATCACATAATAAATTAGATTACTTATGTCAACAATAGTTTACAAATGCCAAATTAACATCAAAATAACTACATTGAACTATAATATCTCTAAAATTGAATTGTTTTATTACCTCATGCCTTTACTCCTTTTTTAAAAGGTATTTTGTAAATGATGTTACCCTTTGATAATTATGAGTCCTACCATATCAATGAAGTAGAGGATCTATCTCATGGTCAAATCATGAAAAATACTATAGCGGGTAAAATACAATTGATACAAGTTAATATAGTATTATTGTTGACAAAGCAACCTAAACTAAACATATATCTAACTCTATCTAAATGTATATCTACAATATAAAATGAACATGTATTTGATCCTTTGATGGTTCTCTTGTTGTCCTAATAGGGGGAATCGATGAAGGTGCAAACAACATATTAGTAAACCCCATTGGTCCCTATATATAGAAGACACAAATTTTTAGACTACTAATATAGATGTATGTGTATAATCATAATATGTAGTCAAATTATCAACATCAAAATAATGCTATAATAACTCATATAAGCTCTTTAACCTATAATTTTATTTAAAATTATTTTTAATTACCTTTCCTTAGCCAATTGAGCTCAAGGAAGAATTTGTCATGGGTTTCATGTTAGCCATACTTGGAATACCCTACAAGAGTAAGATATGATCAACATATATATAACATTAAATATAGGTTAAATAATCACACCTTAAATGATATGCATATTTAATAAGAATTGTAAGTTCACATATGCACAAAAAAGAATATCACATAACTTTGTAAGCTAGGTAGCATCATTGACATAATATCTAGCCCATTGCTATCACTTGTTAAACCAAAAATAGATATATATTATTAAGTTAATATGTCTTATAAACCATTATTTTGAATACAAGGTCTTATTCTCTTTTGACATGTAATACAATTTTTACCTGTAACGAGTCTATGATTAGACAAGTTGTAGTAGAAATGGTTGATGATGTACCACCCTTCGTCACTACACCTTGAAATACATAATATTTTCATTAGTTCTTGGTTTGATCTATACTTATAAATCTATATATATTTGGAAATTAAGTTTTTAATATATAAAACATTACAAAATAAATTCAACATACATATGCGTTGAACCCATAGAACACCCAGTCATACATGTCATCACCCAATGACACATTATTTGATAAGCTAAGTCCATAACATCTCAAACCATAAACAACACAAACATAGGACTAGAAACCATCTGCATGTGCATCAATATCTCTCACATAATATATATAGAAACAACTAGAGAAAATGTGGCCTGAGGTATCCAAAGTAGAGGTAGATAGTCCACCTACTAAACCATCATTTGGGCTATGAGACTGGAATAACTATTGGCCATGCTGAATGATGATAATAGTAAATTTGGCAACTGCCTAAAGAGTTCATACCTCCATAGACTCCTTAAGAGCTATTGAGATTGTGACATAAAGAATGAGTTTCACAGCTAGTGGTGTCCAATTTGGGTGATTGTATACCTATCGAGCTCCCAATCTATCCTAAGAAAACCCTTGACCTCTACCTTGGATCTCCCTCATATGAAAGTAACTAAGGGTTTGATGGAGGACAAAATCACTATATAGTTTTGTAAAAAAATATAAAGGCACCTCATAATTATTACAAGGTGGTTGGTTGAATACTATCCACCACCTATCCCATAAATTATTTTTGATGCCCTTGTGAGTACACTGATGCATAGGAAACTCTTTGAGTTACTGGGAAGAGGCACATTCATTTTTGGATCAATGAAGAGATCACATATATTTTGTTTGCTTATTTTTTTTGGTTTTTACTTCATCATATGACAAGTAGTGTGAATAATAATTATGATAGGAATCTCTATAAGATTACCAATTAGTTATTTGTTTGGTGGCTGCACCAGCACTTATCACCATTGTTTCCAAGGCTATGATAAGGGATGTATGATGGTCATGTTGGAAGGTCCTTAATCAAGCAACTAGGTTAGAAACCGTGTCTTTGATTTGTGCTAATTAACCTAATAAACTATTTTGTGACTTTGGTAAGGGTCTCTTGGAGGACTCAAAGGGTTGCCCATTTGGGGACCTTTTTAGGGTCATCAAGAGTTAAATTTTAATAGACCCACAAATTGGAGGATTTGATATTAATTAAAAAAAAAACCAATAAGTAAATAAAAATAATAATAAAATAATCAATTGTTCAAATGTGTAGTGTCGTGGTTAAAACACTTCAATAGTGAAGCAACCACTAAGGTTCAAACCTTTACTAGACCCATTATGCTCTCAGGTATTGTACCTTCATTGGGTTGTTGAGGTCACATGTTTGAACAAGTGAAGTGTGGGGATGAGATCCCTCATTTGTGGCCTCACCAGTTTGCAGCTTTAGGTCAAGAGCGTTACATGTGGAGCTAGAGGGTGTGTCATGCCAACATCAACAGTCATGTTAAAAGGTTTACCATACATTTTTTTTTAACAATAAAGTAATCATCTTTGTAATAAAAACAATTAAAATACATTGGAAAATGAATACATACATTTTCAATGTTGTGGCATGGCTATTTTGTTGATAATAGGTGAAACACAAGTGGGTCATGGTTTCCTTTTTTGGAATGTCAAAGGTCGTCGTTGTGAGCTATAGGTAGAAATGACCCAATTAATCATTTTAAATAGAATTTATAATAAGAAATGCTATCATGTTATTTTCATTTTCAAATCACGATTGTAATTTTATATAAGTTTAATGTGATCATAGTTTAATGTTTAAAAACCCATATGTGTTAAGGCTTGAATTTTTCAAGTCAATGTTTTCGAGTTATTAGTACTTGCCGATAGGCTAAGCAAGTACTATTGCATCCATTTTTGGATTGTTAAGCTTAATGAGTGATTAAAACTAATTGAATGAACCAATAATAATTTAACATATTTCATATTCTATTATAAATTTTATATTTTTCATAGTATAAATGTAATATTTTTAACTTTATAAATTTTCAAAATTATTTCTTGAACATATAATTGGTCCATTTAGTTTGAGTCTTATTGCACAAATTTAGAAAATAAATTGCCTGTGCATAATAATTAACAAATAAATTAGATTAAATTATATATCAATTAATTTAGATTAAAAATTATATTTTAGAAATTTATTTATAATTTATACTATTTATTTTTACAAAATATTACAATTTAAATAAAACTTATGATATGATAATATATTAATTTTTATTTAAATTAAATTAATATTTAATTTTAAAATCATAGTTTTATTTCAAAAAATTGATTTAAAATTTTATTATAAAATTAAAAGTGCAAATTAAAATATGAAATTTTTAAACTATATGAAATATAATATTTATAATAAAATATTTGAAATATGTGTTAATTATCAATTTTTGATTAAAGATAATGATTATAATATATATTAATTGAATAGTTCTACATGTTTAATAATTTATTATAATTTCTTCTTGAAAATTTCTTATTATTATGATTATTAAATAGAATTATACTTTATAAAATATAATTAATTTATTAAAATTCTTATTATATATTTCACATTATAATTACACTTCATTACTTTTAATTAAAAGGCAAGTACTAGCCACTATGTGGCATTTGTTTGAATTTTCGAATAACCTAAATGCATTACTTGTGATTTTGGATTTTTAGGTGAGTGACCACTTTTTTGTTTACCATCTTGGCACACTTACCCTAAGAATCTTTTAGTAATATACTATCAATAAAAAAATTTAATTAGATATTTTTTATAATTATCTTTAGTTAGTATATTGCTTGAAAATTTTGAAATATAGGCAAGGGAAAATAATACACATTTTGAAAGTATTAAGACAAATATTTTGTGTTCTTTAAATCTTTTCTTAACTATTTTTTTTGGCAAAATTTATTCACCATTTTTTCCTTACATCATTTCAACCAAAAAATCCAATCTTTTCATAGTATAGTTTGTTTGATGCACCATTACAAGGAGAGAAGGGACGAGGGAGAGTGAAGATATTATCATGGAACTAAATCCCATGTATGCTGAGTGTCATTAACATATTAAGATTAAAAATAATCAAAATGGTATAACGATAAAACAAGTTCATCTACAAAAGGCATATGCACATACAATATAATGATTAATCTTCAATTTTTAACACATTAATGTTGGGACTTTGTAGAGACAACAAAATTGAAACTTACATAAGGGGTATTTTTTGAAATGAAAGAGGTAGATTGTTCTACTAATAAATTTAATTGCAATATTTTAAGAGATGGGTCTTAGAACAAGGATAAATAGTTAATTACATGTAAATAATAATATGTAGTCATTAATATAATTTTTTTTATAGACACAAGAACAAATTATGAACTAAAATTCTTTTGAAAGAATACTGTCAAAACTTTAGAAATTGTAAATACCATGAACCGCACTCTAAAAAATTATAATTTCTATTTGTCCTATAAAAAACAATATTTATAAATTACCTAAAATAAAAATTATATTTTATAATAATAATTAATAAAACAAACTTATGAATTTATAAAATAGTAAAAGATTTTCAATATCAATACTGTAACATAGAAAATACAGTTATATACCATAAATTTATAATTCATTCAGATATATCATATTCTTTGACATTTAAAAAAAAATCATATACAACATGAATTTCTACATCTCGAATTTTCTATCAACACGTCCATTACCTCCTAAAAATACAAAGTCTCCTAAACCTAAAATGAGTGCAAACCAAACCCTTTTTTCTCGGGCATAAGCGTGTGTCCATTTGGTTTTATAAATTGTTTTTGTTCTGCAGTAGCATCATTTCAAGGAGGCGAGACAGGTGCTAGGGTACTTTCGCTGCAGTACAACAGGTGAAATCGCGGCGATCACCGGGCATCACAAGCAATCGAATTACTCTCTTGTATTGAATGCCCCTTTTATTTATTTGCTTAAGTGCTGTTAATTTTTTTAGTGGTTTGTTTGCAATTACAGAGGTAGCAGTTCGTAAGATTTTCGCGATTTCTAGGGTTGTAGGGATTGAAGTCTAGCGATGGCATCGACACTTAATTTAGAGTGCCGGATGTATGAAGCTCGTTACCCAGAAGTGGACATGGCGGTGATGATTCAGGTGAAGAATATTGCAGACATGGGGGCTTATGTATCACTGCTGGAATACAACAACATAGAGGGCATGATATTGTTCTCGGAGCTATCCCGGCGGCGCATTCGGAGCGTGAGCAGCCTCATAAAGGTGGGAAGGCAGGAGCCCGTCATGGTGCTCCGTGTTGATAAGGAGAAGGGTTACATCGATCTCAGCAAGCGCCGTGTCTCTGAGGAAGACATTCAGGCCTGCGAAGAGAGGTACAATAAGAGCAAGCTCGTGCATTCCATTATGCGTCATGTTGCAGAGACCTTGTCCCTCGACCTCGAGGTAACCTTCAATTCTCCCGTCATAATCGTTATGGATGATGCTTCCCTCGGGTATACTTGTAGGTGTTTTTTTGCAATCTCGCATGTAATTTTTTATGTTGCAGTTTTTTCGTGAATGCCACTTTACTTCAGTATATTAGGTAGAACTCGTTTTTTAAACCGTAATAGCCAAGTTTCTGAGAAAAGAAAAATAGCAAGAGCTCAAAATGTTCTTGGTTTTCATATATGTGATGTTTTTAAAGTTTGTCAAACTATGTAATGATTTATATGATAGTTACAAGACTTGGGTTTTGGTTGCACTTGACAAACTGTTTTTTAATTTGGATTATATGATAGTTACAAGACTTGGGTTTTGGTTGCACTTGGCAAACTGATTTTTAATTTGGATTCAGACTTGGCAGCACATAGGCTCTCTAAAGACTTAGCGAATTGAAAAACTATGAACTATAGAAAGTTTATAAAGGTTGAAAGCTTTAACAAAGCACCCTTCAGTAAATCCAAATTATGACATTATAAGTTTATTAATCAGAAGCTACTTTGATCACATACACAAGGATACATTGATTAAATGAATAGAAAATAAGTTTTGAGATGAAAGAAACAATTTTTTGAAATTTAGTAACATTCAAAAGTATTTTGGGTGTATACTGCTCATGGATTATGATGTTCATGGCATCAAAAACATAAATCACGACATGGAGTCATGAAATATTAGCGTAATACCGTCGCTGGGTTACGTAAGGACACCGGGACGAGTTTTTGGGACGGGGGCAAAGGGCTTCCATTTTGGGACGGCAGGGGGACGACGGCAAGGGGGCAGGGGGAGAGGTATACTATACATATACAACTTGAAATGCTAGTTATGAAATGATGTTTCAGTGTAACATGCCAAATTGAAATGCTTGAACATAGCAAAATTGCATCACTAACTAGAACCATTGAACATTCAACATAGTAACATAGTACATACCCAATAGTAACATTCAAAAATCATTCAATTAGAAATTTAAGTACCCGTCTTGGTGGCGGCGTGGTTGCAGAATGGCAGAGGTGGGGGTACTCGGGTACTCCAAGTACCCAATGCAGGGACATCTCGGGGACAGGTACTTCGAGGTTTTGGGAGGGTGCGAGTCCCTGGGTTTCATTGTGAAATATGGTTGAGAGGTTCTCGCATCACCCAAAGTAGCATCACTAGCTGTTTGTGGGGTCTTTTGCTTATATCTTAGATAAATTTGCAAATGTTGCTACAATTATAGGAACATTACTTAGGATACAGATTTACTCGGAAAATCAAAAGTAAAAACTAATTTAATTAAGAAAAGTCAATAATAAAAATTGCCTTTTCTATCTAGTATGGCTCAACATGATTTTTATTTTTTGCTTTTTAACACTAGAGTGGGGTTTGGGGATCGACAATGTCTAAACAGCAAACTAAAACGCATATCTTACCAAGGGGGACACTTTGATTTTTTCAACTCTTCTTATAATGCGGTTTAGTTGGCTGCATAGCCACGCGTTTGGGGATCACAGCCCCTTGTGGATTGAGAGGCAATGCCTTGGGTGTGCTCATTGTTGTGATGCAGGGTTGAGGGGCAGATCCCCATGCAACCAAGACCAAATTCAAGCATTTGCAACTGCATAGACCTTCATTGTGCATGCTATTTTTAACAAATTTATCAATTCTAACCATGATCGATGAGTCCTCCAAATGCTTTCTCGTGCTTTCAAATGAAATGGTGCTTTTAAGTTTTTTCCCACTTGATTGTCATGTTTGAGTTTTTGCAGATATGTCTTGGCAAGCTCAATGAATTTGACAAACTTGGTGAGTCTAATTAGAATCATTATGTATTCAGTTCCCAAGTCTTGTCCACATATCGAGTAGTTTTCCATAGGACTTGTTAAGTTTGCACAAGTCTTGTAACTATGATTTATAGGTAGCCAATTGCATCAATCTTAATTGAACTATATTTCACAAGTAGTGGTTTACAAGAACCTATTGCTCATGATTATGAATGGTAAACTGGGCACTCATTCTATCTAGGAGATATTCACAGGGTGATGTGCCAAAATTTATTTCTTGCCCACAAAGTCCACTATTTTACTTACTATCTTGTTTGCAAGGCCATAGTCTTGAAAATAGCGTAAAATTCAATTTTGTTAGGGTTATAGAGAGAAGAGCCAACTTTATTTCATTTGCAAAAGGTTAGAGAGTAAAAGGTTCAACCTTTTTTGGAAGACCAAAAAAGAAAGGAGGCATGATTTTTGTTTAATTTAGATGCTTATTTGATATTGTATTTTAAACCATGAAACCCAAATATTTACAAAGGAGGCAAAAATCTTTTGGTGATGTGGATGCTTCATTTTTTTGATTGGAGGATATCTACTAAATCAACCCAAGTCAAAGATGATATTAGGTAGAAATTGTTTCAAAATTGGATCTGGAACTAATTGTCTTCCTCTTATATCTTATTTCCCATGAGATTATTTGAGGAGTTATTCAGGTCATGGATGAGCAGTACTATTACATTCCTCGGGGGCAATAATGATGCTTCACAAGGATGTCACCAGATGATTAGAAGTTTGAATGACCTAAGGAATTTGTGGGAGGGGTGTGACAGCTGGGCGACTTTAGTGAATAGAGGCGTGCATGTTGGAGATAGTTTGAGGTCACTTACGGGAGTATTTGCTGGTCAACTCCTTCAGACTGAACTATGCGTGAGATTGCTATCCATACTGCAGTTCTGAGTTTGGTGTAGAGGTCTGAAATTCCAACAGTGGCAAAGCAGAGTTTATCAATCTTGGCGTGGAGTCTGTTCATAGGGTACCAAGGTGCCTAAATTTGCAGGAGGGACATGTTAGCTTTGTACAGTTAGCTGGTCTTTGTTGGAGGCTCAAAAGAAGACTGAAATCAAGAGGTGTAGTTAGCACAAGGCTTATAGGCCTTGCTTGGAATTGATGTCACCAAGTTGCATATGTTGCACAACTGGATAATCTCTGTGAAAGGTCAGAAAATTGGATTGTTCAGTGACTTGTGTAACATCAGTATCTCGGATTGCTAATGGTCTCTGATCATAAGTAGTCTTAAAGATATATATGTTTGTTAAAATAAATTGTTGTGCAATTCAATTTAATCTTCACAAGGCATAGCTAAATTTATTTCAATCAGAATGTCTCTAAACCTACGTGCATGCAAACTGTTTGACATAATTACTTAACACCTAAGTTGCCGATTCGGGTGCGGATGTGGGTACGAGAATCGGGTGCGCGGATGCGTGAATTTTTTTGGGAGTTTTGGATGCGTTTGGATGTGCGCGCGCGCGTGTGTATACACACACACACACACACACACACATACTAAGTTATTGGTTCGAGTTCGGTTTGAAGTTTGGGTACGAAGAACCGGTTCGCAAGTTCGACAAAATTTTGAAAAGGGGGTTTGGGTTCGCAAGTTCGACAAAAACATCATAAACTTGTAATCATAGCATCATGAATCGTGATCATACCATCATATACTTCAAGTCATAGTTACACCACCCTAGGGGATGGGGGGATATAAGACATAAAGATGTAAAAGTATTGTGTTGAAGTATTGGTCCTTTTGTGTTGGATATAAATGTTAGATATTCATATAAGTTATATCTAACATGTACATCCAACACAAAAGGACCAATATTTAACATTTATATCTTTTTTGGTGGCTGTTTTCAAGTCGCTAGGTCCGGCAAATGAGGTTTGAGTGATTTTGGCCTGTTGGGAAGTCATGTCTGTTTGGGATTTGGGTGAGAGCTAAGCTAAGTCTGTCATAGAGATGGGGTCGAAACCAATTGACCTGTGATAAAAAGAGTTAAAACCCTTTGAGAATCATTTTGCCAGCTTTAGTTTGACCTTAGAAAGCCATGATGGATTGTGGGAGGTAACCCTGCTGAATCCTGAAATTTGGCTAAGTCTGGAATTTTTCGAAAACCTCCAAAATCTAGAATTTGCATCTTAACTCCTATGAAGCTGAAACCTATCTCAAACATCCTGAAATGTATTTAACTGGTATTTATACAAATATAAATTTAAGTATAAGAAATTTTCTTATACTCAAATGTTATATTTGTATAAATCCTCCCGCCCATGAACAAAAAGAAAAATATCCTTTCATATCCATCTTTTAGGGTTCCGGATGTCAAAAATTTATAAAATCTGCAAAAAAAAGTCACTAAAGTGACGTCTGTGCCCTGAAGTTTGCCCCAGTTCGCCATGGGTTTGTTTTTTGGTGAGCTGGTCCACTCGGGTCCGTTCGACCAGGGCAGAAGTTTGAACTGGGCCCAGATCTTCGAACCTTGCCCGGACCCATAGGCGAACTGGACCCGGACCACGGAACAGTTCGAACTTGGGCCAGTTCGGAGGGGTGGGGGCGAACCCTGGTAACTTAGTATATATATATATATATATAAAGAAATATTCAGAATTAAATCATTTGATAGTATGATACTTCATTATTGACCAAGATAAATATTAAATGCCAATTGATAGTTCACAAATATTCAAATTGAAAGAAGCCATATCATAAACGTCTATGTTCACGATTCCAAGGGAAATCAGAAAATCATGAGATTCAATGATAAATAATGAAAATAAATAAATTAATGAATGAATAAATAATAATATATTTATTATTATTTATCTATATTATTAACATAATATAATCTGCTACCTTTCTGATTAGAGGTAAGTGTAGGATGCTGTTACTGCTACCTTTTGGTTACTGTTAATGTGCTGTTAGTCCTCCTGGATGGTTGTATAAAGGGACAGCACCCTGGTTTTGCTGCTGCTAATATCAAAAACAAAATATAAAATAATATAACATATAAATCGATAATATACTATATAATAATAATATAATAATTTATTCTTAATACAATAAATCTAATAAGAAATAATAACCATATATTATATGATAATATAGAAAGTAAAATATATTATAATACATCTAATATATTATACACAAACTACATATAAAAAAATACTAATCAAATTATATATTAATGCTTATTATATCCCAAAGCAGCTACCAAGTGAAAGGTCGCTACTTTTCCCACCCACGCGGGTATTTATGGCACAAACTGCAAAGGCAATTGCAGGTATTTACAACCAAGGAGGCACAAATGGCAAAGGAAAAAAACACAAATTCCAAGGAAAGCATCGAACATGGAATTAATGAGCATCCACAGAGTTTCTCCACGCATCAGACTCCGCTTCTGCCTCTGCGCACCTCCGTATCTGAATCCAGCCAGTCAGAAAGCACATCGGTTACTTAGCTTAACACCGAACCTTGGGAAAAGTGGAAGGGGCAAAAATTGGTGCTAGAACAGGGATAGCTTCTTACATGACACTTCCATAACCAAGTGCCTCCAAATGCTCCAAGCTTTATTGGTAATTTTGTTGCAGATTGTCTTAGAGGAGACTTAGGATCAAAGGGACCTCTAGCATATTTTTCTAGTACCATGAAAGGGTGACTAATAGTTACACTTGCAATGGAACTGGTGGTTTGGGTTTCATCCCCCTTTTCTTTTACACTTTTATTAGGTGCATCTTCAGATTCAGATTCAGTTTCACTGTCAACTTCAATTTGTTGAGGCTCAGTCTCATCTTCACTCATGCCACAGGAACTCATGGTGGCACTACAATAAATCAAAGTTGCAGGAAACACTACCCCCAGTTGACTGGTATGCGTACTGCGGTACCAGGTACAGGTACATATATGGATATGGTACAGCATCTAGACAGCGTGGATACTGTACCCTCACATCTTCAGAAAACACTATCTTTTGCTGTGTCAGATTCATCTGCGTTTTTATGGTTTTTTTTAACACTTGTTACATCTACAATTTTTTTTAATGCCGCTATGTAAAGTCCTATGCCTCCACGTAATATTGGAAATGTCTGTGGCAGCCAATGCGTTAAGAGGGCCTGTTCTAACACACGTCTAATATGTGACCATGACTGAGTAAAATTAATAGAATTGGAGTAATGAAAGAGCAAGATGGATAAACTTTCAAAAAGCCTAAGGCTCCACCTGCCTGATCGGCAATATGAGAAATTGTGGGTAAATAAGACAAACACATAGGGTTTATAAAACAAACACCCAACATTAAGTCTGTAAAATTCCTCCTTGCATTTGTAAAATTTATCCAATAAATTAATGTAAGTTGGATATATTATAAGTTGGATAGGCATATGATATGGAAAAACATTATTTTAAATTTTCACAAATGAAATTAAGGTAGTGTAGTAATTTTATAGTTTTATTTATAAATGTTCAAATTATTAATAAAAAAGTCTACATTATATAAATGTTAGCAGCTTGCCTTTTATTAAAAAAATTATAGTTACGGGGGAAGATATATCAAAAGTCATATTATTATATTATAAGAGAATACTATAATAATTTAGTAAATTGTAATAAAAATTAATTGATAGTTTGAATAAAATATTATATTTATAATTATTTATTATTAAAACAATTTTCAATATGTATAGATATATATATTTTTTGATCGATAAGAGATTATATTTTATTAATTTATAAAAGAGTTTACATAAAACAGCATGAAGAAACCAACCTTCTACCCAAACACCATCCTTTTACAAGGGATATCACACCATAGTCTAACCCATACACCTTCCCTATAAAACAATTACACCTAATATGGGCTATAACTTTTTAATTATAGAAGCACCCTTCAGACTATTACATCATTCCCGATTGTAATAGGGCCCATCAAAAAACACACTGGGCATTACAAACTAATTACAGACACCACATACATTTCTGAAGACAAAAAGAAATCTTCAAAACAAATGAAAAACTCACTGTGTCCATTGTTCTGCTTTCCTGCGGCGATCCATCATTCCTCCGTCGGCTATGCTTTCCACCATTATCTCAAAGGCAACCCTACAATCCTCGCACCATGCTAACCGTGCACCACGACCTCAGCTGACATCATCAAATCTCTGTCAAAATCCATCCATCCGGTGCCAAAAAGCTTGGTAAAAGAAACAACTTTTAAGTCATCATCATCTTTACCAACTATCAATTAATGTGAATGACTTTTTCCTCTTTTTAAATTCTATTCTCCTCCACATATTTATCATAGCTGTTGCCCCGAAACCTCCTAACCCGATAGTCTCCACTATCTTCAAAATCAAGTGCCCAATTGGAGAGTCTATCAGCATCCACATTACCCTGTCACCTTATATGTGTTATTTTAAAATTCTCAGACCCCTCTAGATCTTTCCTAATTCGCCAGATATAGTTTTGTAAATGCTATGCACTAATCGAGAGATGTGAAATTGCTTGGACAATTAACAAAGAATCTCCCTCCAAATTCAAATTATTTATATCAAGTTGTTTTGCTGAACCTATTGGTAAAATTGCTGCGGAAGCCTCAGCCACATTATTAGTTCCTTCCCTTAATCTTATAGCTGCACATGCCACCTAGATATATTAAAATACACAAACATATCTATATCTATATATATATATTTTTAAACATTTGTCTTGTGTGTGTGTGAATGACATATCTTGCCGTACTCACATAAGGGGTCTTGAAAAATGGCTGTATCTGTATCCATACCCATATGTGTCCATGCAACTTTGCAATAAATGATACAGAATTTGTAAGTTTATTAAAGTTGATATTCAAACTATGCATAATGCAAGGGATCAAGACAAAGATTTTCATTTTGTTTTTCTTACTTAAGTTGCACAAAGCATAGAAGCCTAAGGATACACATATAAAAGTCCTTGTTTTCAACCTGTGTCAAACAAGGATTTCTCTTTTGGTTTTCTTACTTCAGGCTACACAAGTGCAGAAGCAGAGGATGCACAAAAGTTATAATCCTAATTTGACAAAAAAAAATGAACACTTCAAGTTTAAAAAATAAAATGACTGCTTGTTGTTATATGATTGGAAAAATTTAAATTTGATCAAGATTCATTAATAATTTAATATTATTCATTGAGTCATTTACAAAACTAAACTTATTTCTATTGAATGTAGAATTTAAAATTGAAATTTGCAACAAATCACAATCAACAATGTAAACTAGCATTTCAATTTGTATTTGTAATGAAAGAAACTAGTTAACAGAAATAGAAACCTACCTCTTTGCTTGAAAAATGCTTTCAATCCTTTGAGTTGGCGTCACTTCTCTACTTGCTCTTCCTCAATCATCTTACTCTTTATTCTCACTCCTCACCTCCCACTCGCTGGCTTGCTGCTCTCACCCTCATACTCACTGCTATTGATCAAGATTCATTAATAATTTAATATTATTCATTGAGTCATTTACAAAACTAAACTTATTTCTATTGAATGTAGAATTTAAAATTGAAATTTGCAACAAATCACAATCAACAATGTAAACTAGCATTTCAATTTGTATTTGTAATGAAAGAAACTAGTTAACAGAAATAGAAACCTACCTCTTTGCTTGAAAAATGCTTTCAATCCTTTGAGTTGGCGTCACTTCTCTACTTGCTCTTCCTCAATCATCTTACTCTTTATTCTCACTCCTCACCTCCCACTCGCTGGCTTGCTGCTCTCACCCTCATACTCACTGCTATTGATTTTTTGTTGAGAGTTGAAACGAGGGTGGATGGCAAATTTATAGTGTTTAGGGTTTGGTTGATGCCCATAGGCATGAATTTGAAAAAGAACTTTCATTTTTAAAAATATTTGCACTTTTTTTTGCTTCATGAGCCGCAGGAGACACTTGGGCAACACTTGGAAGTCCCCCCAAAAGGGGATGCTCTAGAAATGTCCTCTCTGAGATGGAGACTTGCATGGGACAGTGGAGCAGGTGGTGGGTGGGTGGGGGGATGTCCCCTCCAAGTCCCCATGTTTTGGAAACAGGGGAATTTGTGGCGGGGAGACATGCCCTTGTGGTGGTTCTATCAATTCTGTGTTTTAAAAACTCATTATTTTATCTTCAGCATTTTTGTTTTATAGATATACAATATTTTGTCCCGAAGTGCCTTTCTCCTAGTTTCTTGGAAAATAGTGCACTGGTATATGGCCCCATCTTCTGTACCAGTATCCTTTTAGTAGTGGTTTTTCTTTCTTTATGTATTTATTTGTTTTAATAAAATGCTAGTTGTCTGATAGAATTGTTGAGTCTAGGCGTGATTCTCATGGTTCTGGCAGACTCCAACTAGGACTCCCGTGCCTGACAATTTTTTGAGTTGAGCAGAGTCTTGCCAGGGCTTACCATAGAAATGGCTTCAGGAGCTTGGTCAAAATCACGAGACCCAGGTTGCATTGGACCCAGCTGTCTCACTTTGCTGGTTCTTGACATGTTTCATTACACTCTTTAATTTCTTTGCTTGCAAAAATGGAAATGTGTCTATAGTATGGATGCTCTGTGCAGTTATTGTGTTTTTCAAAGCAAAGTTGGTATAATGATTGATTTTCTTTATAGTGTCAGTTACAATTAATTGATTGTTATTTTACACGTTAGTGATATCTAGAAATTCAAGAAAAGGTTCATTATTTAATCTCATACTAATATGATCTGTGTGTGCAGGATTTATACATCCATGTTGGTTGGCCCTTGTACAAAAAATATGGACATGCATTTGAGGTATGTCACAGGTTAGTATAGTGTCAATTTTGTTTTAAATTTAACAATTATTTTTTCTGACCTTGATCTGATATTAGCCATTTTTTTCATCTTCTGATTTGGATAGGCATTTAAGGTGGTAGTGACAGATCCGGATTCAGTTTTGAATTCCCTTACCAGGGAAATTAAAGAGATAGGACCTGATGGACAAGAGGTACGGGTTGAGAGGTCAATACATTTTATATCCCTTGCGACATATTTATAAATTGTGCCAATAAAGCCCTAAATAATAATGATGTTTATAGGTCACAAAAGTGGTACCTGCTATGACCGACGAAGTAAAAGAAGCTCTGATAAAAAATATTAGAAGGCGAATGACACCACAGCCATTAAAAATTCGAGCAGACATTGAGATGAAGTGTTTCCAGTTTGATGGTGTACTTCACATCAAGGTTTACATTTCCGATTGCATTTGATTCCCATGATTTGCATGATGTCAATGTAATCATTATGATGCATGTTTATTAGGGGGGATACTTGTACCAATGTTTTCATTTTAGTTTGTATTTTGCATAATAATCTTAGTGGCAAGGAACATATCAGTCGCACTTTATTATAGCTTATATTTCGTGTATATTGTAAATTAATTATTTTGGGGATGAAACATGTAATCAGGATGCAATGCGACAGGCTGAAGCTGCTGGTAATGATGATTGCCCTGTAAAGATCAAATTGGTTGCCCCTCCTCTTTATGTTCTTACAACTCAAACTCTAGACAAGGTCTGTCTCAGATATCAAATACGATTTCAGTAGTTGGTATGCAAGTTCTGATTGATTGGAAAATGCTTCCTTGATCTACACCATTTTGGTAATGCATATAAATTGTCACCTGAGATATGGGGGGTCCCTTGTCCCTAATACGATTTCAGTAGTTGTTATGCAAGTTCTGATTGATTGGAAAATGCTTCCTTGATCTACACCATTTTGGTAATGCATATAAATTGTCACCTGAGATATGGGGAGTCCCTTGTCCCTATACTGGACTCTTCTGGTAACTATGTATTTATTTTAACAATGAACTGATATATTGAACAACGAAAAATTTGAATGCGTTAACCTTTTATGGTAACATTTGGGCTGTCTCTAGGTCTTTTCAAATATCACAAAATCAGGTTATCTGTGTCCTTTTGGTGCTTGTTTATGGTCTTTTTTTTCTAGTGTCTGTGGAGGGTCTGAAGAGTGGACGTGATTACGTCTGTTGCAATTTCAACATTTAGAGTTGTGTAGATACTGGCTCTAGTTGGGCAGTTAATCCCAGTAATATGGCTCCCCTGCAAAGCAGCATCCCTCTTTAAGTTCAGATGGCCATATTTTGAAGAATGTGACAAAAACAATTGCTTTACAAAATAGTTACATTTTTTTTGATAGACCAATCAATTGCTTGGCCGATGATATTTGGAGATCATTTTCATTATAATGTTTTGGCAGTATTGCATTGTGAACTTAACTTGTGCCAATGATCTCACTTATATAGGAGCAAGGCATATCTGTACTCGATGCAGCTATTAAAGCTTGCACTAAAGAAATTGAGAAGCACAAGGGAAAATTATCAGTCAAGGAAGCTCCTCGGGCGGTATGCTCCTTACACAGTATTTTAATAAGTATTAATGTTTCCGAAGGAACAGATAGTATTTTGCTGAAATTTATCTTTAAATTTTGGATTTTCAAGCTGTGATATGTTTATAAGAAGATTCCGAGTATATCTGTTTTTCTGGTACTTTCAAGCACTTGTTTAGCGCTTTGGGAGTCCTCCCTATATTATTTGTAGTTACACCATCACTCCTAACAATTTGTTTATCAAGAACTTGTTCTGTGAATCTTGTTTTTTTCAATCCAGAAATCTCACATTCAAAATATTTAATATAAATTATTTGCTTGTGGTTCTATCAGGTAAGCGAGCGGGATGACAAACTTCTTGCAGAGCATATGGCCAAGCTTAATTCTGAGAACCAGGAAGTGGATGGAGATAATGAGAGTGAAGAGGAGGAAGATACTGGAATGGGCGAGGTTGATGTTGAGAATCCCAGTGGAATAATTGATTAGTACACTGACATTTTTATGCTTATATTGCTTTATCAAGAATGTGTAACCGTGGCTTTGATCTGACCATGTCCTGTAATGCTCAACCAATTCATCTCCTGTCTTATGAGTTTTATTTTTGGAGTTTGGTCGGTATAAGTTATAACTATCTGAAAAATGAGTAAATGTTACTTAGGGAAAAATTCTGAGATTAGTTTTGAAGCTGTCAGATTGGAAGAGCCATTTGTTTTTGCGGACAAGTCCAGGATGGTCTTTGCATTATTGATATCATTCAAATTTGCCTGCCAGTATGCTAGGCTATCTGTTAAACTCAAAATCTAGTGCTCAAAATCTCAACTATTGTTCCTATGAATGTTCTTTCAATCATATTTCAGTTAGCATGCTTCTAAGGGTAATGCCAATGACTCAATACTATACATGCATGGTTTTAGATAATTTGTTTCCATTATATTAAACTGAAATGTTTGGTTTGTATATGCATGTATGCAAGGGCAATAACAATAAAATAGTGTGTTAGGCTGTTCGAATCATCTGGTGACTTACTCGTGAAAGCATCATTATTACCCCTGAGGAATGTAATAGTATTGCTCATCAGTGGTCTTAATAACTCTTCAAATAATCTCATGGGGAAATAAGGCATAAGAGGAAAATTGAGAGATAACTCCTGGCTCCTGCCCACCCCTCTTCGCACACCCAATGAAAGCTACCTTATCTGATCACAGATTTCTTTATGTGGGCCCAAAATAATCTAGATTGAGTAAACCACAAACTCTTCACCCCAGGGAAGGTTGCATGAATTTCTGGTGCCTAAATTCTCATGAACAAAGTTGACAGATAACTCCTAGCTCCTAACTCTTTCCCACACCCCATGAAAACTGGATTTTCTGGTCTTGGATATCTAAATGGTTTGAACAGCTTGAACAAAAGTTTCTATACCATCGATATTCACCATGTTTAATGTCCCACAATTAAGTAGCCCACAATACAATTTAGCATAGGAGTTTAACCATGAGTGCAAAGAAAGGTCAGAAAAATTTGCAGATACAAAATGTGAAACATTCTGTTAAAAAGGAATGCATTCTCAAATTGAACTCTTTTAAATGTTAGATGATTGCTAATGTCCTTACTAGAGTAAACCCTATAATAAAGGGGTTCTAGATCCTTCATAAAGCATGGTCTATCTGAGCAGGGTTTGAGGTTGCTCATGTACAACCTGCTACGTGCTTCCCCTCATCCTCTAATTGGTTTATCTTTGTTGCCATGGATGGAAAAATCATTCTCCTTTTGCTTTTTTGATATTTTGGTGAGGTATGTCGTAGATTTATGTTTTGATTTGTTGTGCTTGGTTGCTCCTTTGTTTTGATTGCTTTAAAACTTATATTTGATGGTTGTTATGGGCTGCCCTTTTTAGGTTTCGGTCTTATGCTTTCACATATATATTAACAGCATCTGTGCGGATGTTTATAGCTAGTGGCTTGTTTTTTGATGGCGGGGAGTCCAAGAGCTATAATTAAAAGGACCAAATATGTTTATAAAAGCTCTGCATGGTGACGAACCAAAGGAACTACCTGCAGATGCCGAGTTCAGTGTGGGATTTGAGGGAGGGTAGGATTCAGGAGCAGGAGGTAAGGATCCTCTTTTGTCCAGAGTATTTTGTGTGACCCCCAATGAGGAAATGTTAAATGCTATCAACAGTGAAGAAAATAGGCCTAAAAATAATGTTGTCCTGCTTGCTTGTATGGGTGCTAATAACCTTTCCTCTAGGAAACTTTTCAATAATTGGCTGAATAAATAATGGGGAAAGAAAGTGGGCATGCATGTATCTTTCTGTGGAATGATACAAAAAGGTTTCTTGGTTGTCTTTGTAGAGAACCCTAACATGCGAAAAAAAGGGTTCTGGAGAAGGGCTTTTTGGAATATAGGTAAATCATTGTTCAAATCTGTGGCTTGGTCTCCAGTTCTGGAGAAAGGCTTTTTGGCATATATGGGTAAAGCATTGTGAAAAGTTGTGGCTTGGTCTCCGGAGACCACTGAGGAGAAAATTAATTAGTTTTTGCTCTGTTCCTAGATGGTTGAATATTAAAAATGTACGTCCACAAATGTGGACATTTTGAGCTCAGCTTTTGAAACCAATTGGTAGAAAATTGCAAATTGAATGTAAGGTCTGCCACATGAATGCCAGAATGTTTGCATCTTTTAACACGGTGGTTAAAATTCTTGAAATAATTTTTGTTGGAAGAAAAACCTTACGTTGTGAATTTGAATGTTTTGGGGGTTTAAATTTCATGTTTTCTTTGTAAAATTGATGGCACCAAAAAAAGGATTGTCCTAGATTCAACAAATCTTAAAAGAACCCTAGACCCTCGGGTGCAACCTATGAAAATATGAGTTCACTACTCAAAAGATGGTCCTCATCTTAGGGGCAAATAACATTAATAAAAATACAGAGGAAGAAAGCGAGAATGATAATGGCCTAATCAAAGACCAAATGGATACGAATGATAATATTAGAAGTGATAAAGATGTCCTGGGCAGAGTAATGCTGCAAATGAAGTTGATAGCTCAAGCCCCTGAAAATACTTAAGATGATTTCTCACAGGAAAAGTGCTCAAGAATTGCTGTGGATAAACTAAACGAGAAAATCAAAGCAAGGGAAAAAGTGTAAGATGACACAGTCAGACCCTCCCGAGGCTGTAAATTCATTAGATTCTGTAGGCCTTCCTTTTGACTATGATTTGAATAAGGTTAACAAAAACATGAATTGTTTCAACCCTTTTTTTCAAGAAGAAATTGTTGAATAGATCAATAACGAAAGATTAAATCATAAAAAATAAAAATAGGAGATAACAGGTTAGCAAAAATGACAACTATCAGAAACTTGGTAAAAAAGGAAAGGGGGAGATCATCACGCATGCTTTGAAAGGCTTTATAAAAATCAGAAAGCTATCAACCTCCCATTTAAATGTTTTTAAATTGTTTAAGTTGGAACATTACGGGACTAGAATTCCTTAATAGGAAATTTGTTCTAACGGCTCTTATGCAATAAAATAAATGTTTGGATTTCCTAATGAACAGGATGCTAAGACTGTTGGGTTCCATCTTGATAATACTTTTAAGATTGTTTGGAAGAACTCTAATGTGTTTCACACTAGTCACCCCAAAGGAAAAGGTGGTATTGCCATCCTCGTGAGTCGGAATTGCGGTAGATTTATGATAATTTTTTAATAAAATAACCTTAAATTTTGGAGCATGTTCCATTTAAGCTTCTAATGACTATAGGGAGAGAGTCAAAGTTTGGAAATAGCTTGCATCTGATCTGCCCAGAATCTCCTAGATTTTCAGGGGCAACTTTAATGTTGTGGAACATAAGGACAATAAAATAAGGTTGGGGATTCTCCATGGGATTGGAAAGGCAATGAACAAATTCTATTGGCATAGGATTAAGAGAATGTTCAAATTGTTTGATCCTCTTGACTGTAAGAAATAAGACAGTAAAGCATATGGTACACTTGGTTTAACAATCGATGTGATGATGACAAAATCTACTATAGGATTGACATTTTTTTGCATCTACGTGGAACCTATTTCATTGTTTGATTATCACCCATGAGGCGAAGATTATTGTTAAACATTATGGACAAATTGTAGTCATCAAATGGAACAATATGTTTACGTAACATTGATTTGATGAAAAATGCCGACTGCTTGGATGGTATTGCTATTGCTAGAAATATTAACAAGATGGTTTTTCCTAAGAACAATGCCACAGATCCCTGGGATGAGATTGTCTATTAACTATAAGACTATTGAGGACAATTGGTGATTGCTATTCAGAATAGAAGACTGGAGTTTGCTTTGTAGGATGAACTTCTCACTGCATAAATAAAGATGTAAAATGATATTTGTTCATTAACAGATTGGCCTTCCATAGATTTTTCAACATAAGATTCTATGTACCCAAAGAAACTCAATCTATCGCTCAATAGTTGGGTAAATCAACTGGTTATTTCTATGAATTTTATTGTGAAGGTACAACTCACTCCTTTAAATCAAAATTTTAATTTTCTGATATAACAACATGAAGTATACTTTTTAACCAGAAAGTAAGAAAGGTACTAACAACTATCCATCACCATGAAATAACTACAAAAGAAAATCTAAACAAAAGATGAATTAAATTTTTTACTGACTAAAAATTGCAACTTCTTTGAACATAAAAGTTCACAAAAAGAGAAATCATTTAAATCAAAAAAATCTTAGAACTATTAACATAGAATATCAACAACTGAGGACAATGACGCTCACATAAGAATTTATATCACAAAGAATATTTCTGTCCAATCTACTTGAAAATAAAGTTTCAAATAGAACAGACATTTCAATTGGACATAGAAAGATATTTGCAAAATTCAATGATTGATATTGTTGATATTTTGGCCTTTATGGCAAATATCTAATAACTTGGAAATTTTGATATGCATAAATAATAATATTAAATATTGGGAAATATTTAATATTCATTGTTTATCAATAAAAATTGATTTTATATGCTTTGATTTAAATAAATTACAAAGGGCCCAAGTCGGCCTCTTGGGAGAGCATAATTATTATCCAAGTTGGCCTTTTGAGGAGACACTCCTTTGGCATATATAAGCAAATCAATTTTTGAAGGAGGAAGAAATATGTTATGTATCTGTTATACTTCTGTTATGCATGCGGAGTATACCTTACATTATGTTACAACTACATTGACATATTTCTGTTATGTCGGTACATACCTTTACGCTGTTATAGGGGAACATTCACAGCTAATTGTTAGTATAGATAATTAATGTATGGGCACATACATTGGTTTTATGTATGTTATAGGAACTTCCTTTATGTTGCTTGGGAGCATACTTTACATTGGCATATGTTATGTTTAACATTACCTTGCATATGTTACAGTGCACTTGGTTATATGTGTGGACATAACTGAGACTATATTGCATTTGGTTATTGCAATTGGTTATGGACTCATTTTTATTCGGTATACCTTGTTATGTATGTATGGAGTATACCTTATTGACTTATGGTACACCTTGACATGCATGTATCATACTTTCTTTTATAGCTGAGTCTATTGATTATAGTTGAGACTATATTATATGTGGTTCTATGTGTGAACACATTTCTTTACATTGCACTTGATTCTTATGATTATAAGATCATATTGGTTACTCTTATGCTTATGTGGATTCATGAGATAAGATTTATTTATTCTTATACTTGTAAGATTTAACTGGTTATGATCATTCATTTGGGTACACTTATGCTTATGGCTAAGGTGTTCCTTATGAATTGATTACTTACAGAATATCATGGACTTGATATTCTTCTCATGGATTGGGGATCCATTGTTGAACATTTGGTGGACATCATGGACTTGATGTTTGAAGACCATTGCTCTGAGCATTTTATGAATATCATGGACTTGATATTCATTAGACCAATGCTCGATGATATCATGGATTTGATATCTCTTGGATCAAGAGTCCACACTTGAGTATATGGTGGACATCATGGACTTTATGTTTGGAGGCCATTGCTCTAAGCTTTTGGTGAATATCATGGACTTGATATTCGTTAGACCAATGCTCTTAACATCATGGACTTGATATTGTTTTGATGTCATGGACTTGACATTTCTTAAGTCTTGGTGACTCGTGTATTTAGTTATCCACAAATTGGATGGTATACATCATGGACTTGATGATACCATGAATACCATGGACTTGATATTCTATTGGCTGAGTCAAGAGGACCCGTGAATCTAAGTTATCATCATGAATTTGATGATAACTTGTGTTTGGGAAGTATCATGGACTTGATACTACCTTGAATATCATGGACTTGATATTCAAAAGAGTCAAGGTGACTAGTGGATCTAGGAAATCCATAATTTAATTCGAAATATCATAAATTTGATATCACTTATAGTTGATAAACATCATGGACTTGATGTTATCATAAATATCATGGACTTGATATTCTTGGGTCATGGAGACCAGTGGATCTAGGAAATCCACATTTGGATGGTAAGCAACATATGGTATGATGTATTAACATCTTAGGAAGAAATGTTGGAATGACTGCGGGTGCTAGGGTGACGCTGGTTGCTGGGGGTTCGTCAGTCGCTGGTGCTTTTGCAGGAGGTCCGAAGGTCGCTGGAGATTTTGTTGGTGCTGGGGCGACGTTGGTTGCTAGGGATTCGCCGGTCGTTGGTGTTTCTGTTGGGGGTTTGCAGGTCACTGGTGCTTCTGCTGGGGGTTCAAAGTTGGCTAGTGCTAGGGCGACGCTGGTTGTTGGAGGCTCACCGGGCGCTGGTACTTCTACTGGGGGATCGTAGGTTGCTGGTGCTTTGCTTTCTACTGGTGGGATGCCAGTTGTCTCGGCTAGGGTTCCGTCTCCAGCTGGAGGTGTTCCTGGGAAGTTGTAGGCCCCGAAGGTCGCTGGGGGTTCTAGGGTTTTGTTGGATGCTGAGGCGATGTTGGTCGCTGGGGGATCGCCAATTGCTGGTTCTACTGGGGGTTCACAGTTTGCTGGTGTTGCTGGGGCGACGCTGGTTGCTCCGGCTAAGGCTTCTGTGACAGTCAATGTTCAGGGGGCTACTGCTGCTTGGAAGGCTACTGTTCCTTGTAGTGCCTTTCCATTCAGCCCCCATATTTCCATTGAGCTGGATGAGGATACTCTCTCCGAGATTGATGCGATAGCCTCTATTTTTTCTGAGCATGGTTTGATTTGCAGATTCAAGGGTTTCTGGCCCTCTTTGCATGATCTTCATTCCTGGATTTCTAGTCATTGGGAACCCCTAATCTCTGGTACAGTCCATATCTTCCCTATGACAAAAGGCTTTTTTGTGGCAAAATTTGATAATGCTAAGGATAGAAATATTATTTTCTGTGAAAACTTCTTTAGCTGGGAGGATCGTTTTATGCTATTGCTGAAGCCATGGCATTCTGATTTTCCTCCATCTTCCGAATCGTTTGATTTGCAACCTATCTGGGTTAGGCTTCCTAATCTTCCCCTCCATCTTTGGATTGACTTCGTTCTGGAGACTGTGGGGGATGCTATTGGGGAAATGTTAATGGTGGATGAGAAATCTTCGGATTTATTCCATTCTACTTATGCTCGTATCCCGGTGGATATTGATACCTCTAAAGGCCTACCTTCGGAGATTAAACTTTTTTCTCCCGAGGGTAGAAGTTGGATTCAGCAATTGGACTATGAAGACATCCCCTTCAAATGTAGAAGATACTTTAAGACTGGTCATGTTGCCTCTCAATGTGATCTTCAGAGACATAATAAGCTTGCTTCGTGGTGGAAGGGGGCCTCTTCTCAGCACTATATGGTGGAGAAGGTTTGGAGCTTCACACATGTGGTTGAGCAGGTTGCTAGCCCTGTTTCTACTCCTATGGCTGTTCCTATTCCTTCTCCTACTTTGTTTGCTAGTGTCTCTTTTGCTGGAACAACTGGTTTGTCTACCAGTAATTCTTTTGATGTTGGGGTTTCTCCAGCTGGTTCTGTTCTTGCTGGGGTCTCTGTGTCTGCTGGTCTCTCTGGTGGTTCTACTCTTGCTGGAAGTAAAAATTTTGTTGCTAGTGTTCCTCTTGTTACTTCTGGTTCTGCTCGGTGTATTGTTCCTTTGTTGGTAGTACAAGTGTTGGATTGTCTGCTGAGGCTGTTGGGTCTGCTGGCATCCTTCTAGCCAATTCTATTTTGGAAGCTCCTGCTGGTGTTGGGAAGTCTGGCATTGGTTGTGTGGCTGCTGTAGGTTTTGTCCATACTTCTCATGCTGGTTCTATTGTGGTTGGCTCCTCTCTTGCCTCTGATTGGCAGGAGAAAGCTTCTTTGGTAGAGGAAAGATGGACTACTGTTATAGGTAAATATAATAAAAAGTCCCCTCTACATTTTGATATGACTCTCTGCTCCCAAAAGAAGGGAGGCAAAGGAAATCCTAGGATTGTTTAGGGTGCATGTTTACCCTAGATACTTGATGTTGTTGTAAAGTGTTGGCTTTACACATTTGGCTTCAACAGTTTGAGTTTTTCTATCTATCTTTTGTTTGGCTGCTGTTGTTTTGCTAGAATTGTGTTGCTGGTAGTTCTACTGGCATTATGCGCTCCCGTGCTGGGGGGGCGCAGTAAGGTTTTTCTTTTTCCCTCAGCTGTTTCACTTAGATCTAAGCTAATTCTTCCTATATTCTGGGGGTTACAGTTCCCTTTAAAAACTGAATGTATATGGTTTCGGGGCCCATTCAAAACCTATTTTTACCATATTAAAAAACACATGGTATGATGTTTCTCATATGAATATGAGATGTATGGTTGAAGAAAATGAAGAAAATTTGTGTTCTCATTATATCTTGTAGATAGAGATCCACTATCATAGATGCGAGATCTATGACATCATTGGATAAGGAATCCATTTTTATGTTTTGTGCTTGTTGTGGAGACTCATGGATCTCGGAAATCCTCATCTGGTTGGTAAGCGTCTTGTGATTTGATGTTACCACGGAAAGATGATTTTCATATGGATATGAAATCTATGATTGATAATGAACATATGTGTTCTTATCAAAATTGGTAGAATGGAGATCTACCTTCATAGATGCAGGATCTATGAAATCCATTTTGGTTATGCTTTGTGATGAAGAATCTATGAGTAGATCTTTGCCTCAAATCCAAGAGGGAGTGTTGATATTTTGGCCTTTACGACAAATATCTAGTAACTTGGAAATTTTGATGTGCATAAATAATAATATTAAATATTAGGAAATATTTAATATTTATTTTTTATCAATAAAAATTGATTTTATATGCTTTGATTTAAATAAATTAGAAAGGGCCCAAGTCGGCCTCTTGGGAAAGCATAATTATTATCCAAGTCAGCCTCTTGAGGAGGCATTCCTTTGGCATATATAAGCATATCGATTCTTGAGGAGAAGAGTATAAAAAACATAACATATGTCTTCCTCCTTCAAGAATCGAAATCCACCATTGTGGTGCGAAATATATCAGAGGAACGAATTCAAGGGTTTTTAATAAGTGAGTTCTAGGGCAAAAATAAGAAGTGAATTTGGGCTAGTTGTAAGGGCGAATTGAAGCAAATCACAACAACCCTAAAACGATGAATTAGTGTTGATGCATAGAGCGAATTCAAGCAGGTGCGAATTCCAGCAGTATGCATATATCTGCCTTTAAGGACACTTAAAGTGTAGATTGATTATAGTGCATATCTTAGGACAGATCTGAGGCAATCCTAAGTTTAGATCGATGACACTTTGGAGTAGAATTAAAGAAGCCCTAGGTGGGCTAACTCAGGTCACATTCAGAGGTATTCAAAGGATCAGTTTTGAAGTCTCCTAAGTCTGATTGCAGAGATACTATCTGGATGCTATCTCTCCTTCTTTGTGATCATTTTTTTATATCCTGTGATTAGTTGTTGAAAGACTCCTATAGATTGATATATTCCTTGTTGAATATCTGAAATATACTAACAAATATTTCATTCAACTTTCAAAATTGATCTACAAAAACCAAAATAGATTCTCACTCATGTCTCAAAGAACGAGGGGGATTTCAAAATTTGCCAATCTATTTTAATGCTTTCATTTCACATATTTAAAGCATTTTCACAAAAATACAACTGTCCATTTGTTATACAATAATTGTTTCTTTAAAGAATTGATATTTAAAATTTAAACAAGTCTTTTAAAGCACACCAAAATAACAAGTTCCATAATAAGCAACTAGGAATAAATATGGAACTCTATGATTTCTTCTTAGCTTCCATTGTTTGAGTGAGTGGCTGTTGAATTGCTTGTTCATTCTTGTATGTTTGCAAAGCATGGATAGCAACCACCATTTTATCATGGTATAGGATATTCACATTTCTACTCCATAGGGCCCAAAATGTGTTCCCTCCTTCAATTTCTCCAACGTTTGCAATGAAAGTTTGATGATGATTCACACACCACATTAGGAGTGCATCTATTAGAGCCAATTCATTATGCTTCTCCTTGCTAATTGTTTCAAGGTTGGCTATGGTGTCAATATCATTTTGATATTTTGCTTTAAGTTTGTTAGCATAGGCAACTCCTGAATTATCCTTCCTTTTCAGTTCACAACCTATATCTTTAAATTCTTGTATCACTTGGGTAACCATCTATTTTGCTTCTTTAAGAAGCTTACTCTGTTTTGCTATGTTCTTTTGTAGGCACTAGCATTTCCACTTGATGTTGTAGTTTCATGTCTTGCAAGGAATGTCTTGATATTATTCCTTTAGTCACTGCTGCGTCAAGCCCCGTATCAATAGTTTCCTATAGCGACCTGATAGTCTCCTTGTGTACCACTTCCTCCATCTTTGCAACAAAAATTTCTGATGACACACTATTTTAGGCTACCACTAATTTGTTGTAGGATCTACGTAGATTATCAATAAAATGTATACCTTTAGCTTTCAAATCCTTAACCTATTCTCAGGCAATTCTATGAAAATGATTGTCCATTTGTATTTAGGAGATCAACTCCTTGCTACCATCAGATTTCAAATCTAGGATAGCTTGAGAGACATTTGGAAGCTGAGTAGATAATGGATTCAACAAAAACCTCAAACATGGTGTCAATGCTTCAATTGTAGCTTTTAAATTTTCTTTATCAAATTTGTTTTTCTCTACTTTATCCATAACCCTAACAACTAAAAACTACATGTGTACATCTGCATCTATATGGGGAGTGCCCATATCCACCTCAGTGATATAAAAATCAGGTGCCATAGCTTGACTAGGCTCCTTCTGAATATTAGGGTTTGCTATCTCCATTTGAATATTAGGGTTTTCTATCTTTAGAAGATTGCCTAAATGCTTTCAACTTTCTCTTGTTGGATAAGGATGTCTCAAGCCATGAAGGGGAGGATAATGTTTGAGAAGCACTCTGCATTGCATCCAAGGAGAGAAACAAAGTCCTTTTAATTGAGGGTGTTTTGCCAATATTTTTCATAGAAAAAGGAAATGGGGATTTGGGCTTACTGGCTGCCACATTTTGTTGTGCATCCTAAGCGATCCCCTTTTTTATCACCATCCTTTATTTTCCGTGTATCATTTTCTCCTCCTTAATCATCTTTCTATTCTTGACCGGATGCTCTCGTCCTAGCATTAGGTAGTGAAACATCCCCACAAGTTGGTTTAGGATTTGTTTTCTTTTCAAGGGGTTGTCCATCCTTGCCTTTGGTTGGATTGCTCAAAGATGATCCATTGTATAGATTTCAATTGCTTTTATAATGTTTAGAGCATTTGATTGTGACTGGAAGCTATAAATTAATAGAGAAAAAAGATGCCTATTTTTTAATTTTGCCACACCTTTTGTTTACTTAACATATTTGTTTGCATAAGTCGATCATAACCATCTTATCATCTACATACCTGGACAATTTCCAAGAAAATCCATTAAAACCACCAACCTTGATACAAGTAAAATTATAAAATTGTAGGAAGCAATTGCCATAGGTTTGTATTAAGGTAGTAACAATAGAGGATATTCTTTGCTCAAAATGTCCTTGCATTTTCCTTACCAATCTCATTGTGAACACATCATTGACTCTTCTAAAGTTAAAATAATTTTTTTACACTTGTAGACTAGGATAAAAATCATAGATTTGAATATGATCATCAAAGTCTTTGACATATTCTAATTGATGCCAATATTGAGTGCACACTAGAGCATATAATAAATATTAAGACATGTAAAAGAATTTATTTAATGGGAACACAATGATCATCTAGTGCTATCTATCACTGATTAGTTTAGTCCAATCCAAATAGGAGGAACCTAAGCAAATGACTAGAATGACAAAGAACATCCATTCATCTAAATTTAGAGCATCTTCATCTCCCCTTAACATGTGTAACAACATGACCATATTTGCAATTTCCACTTTGATAAAGGATTTGTAAATTGTGAGAGGCGGTTTGGATTGACCTTTCCTTTGAGGCAAGAACCATTCTTTGGCTATTATGTTCCTATATACGCTCTTTTTGTTGTTAAATTCACATTGAGCCAATGTAAAGTCCCAATGCACAAATTCTTTCCTATTTTGCAATGAAATAAGTTTTGAATAGTGGTTCAGTCTAAAGTTACTAAAAAATGATCATCTTGTGTTTTAATTATTCTTGTATTTGTTAGGAATAACAGTCCACCAACACAACTAAGAGAGGGAGGCGGGGCGGGGGGGGGGGGGGGGGGGGGGGGGGCGGCGCAATCAGTTGTGAGATAGATTATTAAACTTTAAACTTTAAATATTAGCTACACCAAATCAAATGATAACATAGTAAATGCCAACACAATAACACAATATTTTGTTGTCGAGGAAACCCTGTTAAAGGTAAAACCCCGGTGGGAATTAGCACCCATAAATGATGTACTAAGAGTATAGTATCCCTGTTAAAAGATCTAGCCCTATTAGGAGCTTATTAAAACATTACAGTACATAGTCCTTGTTAAAGAACATACCCTATTAGGAGTCAAAGAAAATGTAGGCTCACTGCCCAAAGAAGGTTATGTACACCTCCATAACTCACTATTTGCAACACAAGTGTATATGAAGGAAATACACAATCCTTGTCAGCTATCTGATATCAACTATCTTTTCTTGATGAGTTCCAATGAAGTATAAACTATCCTCTTCTCTACATCCAACAGATACAAGCTCGCAGCTTCCTCAATCCTCTTTTACATTCCTTACACACTACCTATCTTTTCAAAAGAAAAGATCTTACATATATACCCTATTATAATAAATGATTAGGTCAGCCAATTAGGCTTTCCTATTCTGAAAATAATTACATAACCCCTTGCTAAGATACACATGGTATCTCTATAACAAGTATACAACAATTACAATTCAACAATTAAGGTCCAACATCCGTAATCCATACTCGCTATCTATAATACACACTATAACTCTGAAGTCGGCCTCAAATAGGCCTCCTCCATAACACATGCCACAAATGATGTCATCATGCTTCCCATGACTTGATAAGATAAAATAACTTTCCTCAATATATTATCTGACATCCCTTAATCTCGCATACACTGAATCCACATCACTTGTACTCAAAACACAGAGACTAACTCTATCAAATTCCACCATCACGGTTCAGAAACCAGTCTTCACCAAATCTTCTGTTACTTAACCAATATGAAATATTACAATATCTGATCTTAGATATAAGATAACAACACCTCCTTGTACACAAAACTATGTTCGCTCATTTTGAATCGACCGTATAGTATCTGTACACTATAATAACCCATCTATTGTCTTCATAGAAACATATGTTGACATCAGTGACAAAACATGAATGACAACAACATTAGTAACTAGTTCCAAAAACATCCAACAATCTCCCCCTTTGGAATTGATGGCAACATATGGGGAAATCCATTAACCCAAAAATACTTTCTCAATATCCTCAATATAATCTCTTCCCAAACAGTGAACTCTTCTCCATAGTATCTCTCCCCATACAGTAAGGATTTTCTCATTGTCTCTCCCCCTTTGACAACAATGGAAAAGGGTGTCATACATCATCAACTATCTTCTTTATAGTCTTCATCAACCAGGTGTTGAATCACCCAAATGTGTTCTGTAAGGTTCCAACGATCACTCCCCCTGAGGAGTAGATCCATACATCAAGTCCAAAAAATGATAGAGCTTTGAAGACCTCTAGACTGATGCATCCTTGCATCATTTAATTCTCACTAGGAGGGGCTTGCACCCCTATCATACCTTTGAGATACTCAAAGACATCTTTTGGAAATGGCTTTGTAAAGATGTCCGCTATCTGATCCTTTGTGCTAATGTATTCCAACCTTATTTCTTTCTCTGCTACCTTGTCTCTCAAAAAGTGATACTTAATAAAAATATGCTTAGTTTTAGAATGCATCACATGATTATTTGATATATTCACTATACTAGTGTTATCACAATAGATAACCATAGGTTCAACAAAAATTAATCCAATATCTTTCAACATTTGTTTCATCCAAACAATTTGAGTGCAATTAATAGTAGCAACAACATACTCAGATTCAACAGTAGATTGAGCTATACAATCTTGCTTTTTACTTAACCATGAAACCAACCTTTTCCCAAGGAAAAATGCACCTCCACTAGTACTCTTTTAGTCATCAATCTTTCCTGCCCAATCAACATCAGTATAAGCATGTAGTTCAAAGTCATCATTTTTACCATACCATAAGCCATATTCCAGTGTTCCTTTCAAGTATCTAAATATCCTTTTCACATCAGCCAGGTGTGTCTTTTTAGGATCTGCCTGATATCTAGCCACAATTCCAACAACATTAGCAATATCTGGTCTAGAGTGAGTCAGATATTGTAATTCTCCAATCATCGATCTATACTTGGTCTAAAGAACACTCTTGGTCTCATCAATATTTTTTAGTTTATGGACAGCCACCATGGGTGTACCAACAGGTTTACAGTCTTCCATTTCATTTTTTTTCAACATTTCTTTAAGATACTTAGTGTGAGAAATAAAAATGCTATTCTTGCTTTGATTTATTTGCAGTCCAAGAAAGAATTTCATCTTGCCAATCATGGACATCTCAAATTCATTCTCCATTTCTTTAGAAAACTTTTTACACATCTCATCATTGCCTCCAAAAATAATATCATCAACAAAAACTTCTATTAGAAAAAGTCCATCTTGATTAGTTCTTAAGTACAAATTGCTGTCAACATTACTTTTTCAGAATCCAAGATGAAGTAAGTACTTGTCTAACCTTTCATACCAAGCCCTTGGTGCTTGCTTCAGTCCATACAGTGCCTTCTTCAACTTGCAAACCATGTCTTCATCTTCTGTCAGAGGAAATCCATCAAGTTGTTCTATGTATACCTCTTCTTCAAGATCCCCATTCAAAAATATAGATTTTACATCCATCTAATATACCTTGAAGTTTTTATGTGTAGCATAGGCCATAAATAGTCTTACAACTTCCAACCTAGCAATAGGAGAAAATGTATCTTCAAAACCTATGCCTTCTTATTGTGAATAGCCTTTGCAAACCAGTCTTGCTTTGTTTCTTACCGCAATTCCTTCTTCATTCATTTTGTTTCTGAAAATCCACTTAGTTCCTATTACATTTTTGTCTTTAGGTCTAGGAACCAATTCACAAGTGTTATTTTTCTTTATTTGATCTAATTCTTCCTGTATAGCTTTGATCCAAGATTCATCTCTACAAGCTTCATCCGTAGTCTTTGGTTCAACTTGAGATATCAAAAAAATTTCTTCCCTTATCTTTGACCTAGTCATTATCTCTTGACTCGAATTACCAATAATTTGATTTTTAGGATGGTTTTTCTTAACATACCTCGAAGTCTTAGGAGTCTTAGTAACTTTATTTGTGTCATCATCACAAATCTCATTTTCACAGTTAGTCTCAACATGTTCTTCTTCTGTAGTAGCAACTTCCTTGATTTTTGTATTTTGATAACAATCATACATTCTCTCTTGTATGTAAAAATTTTCATCTATATTCACATTATTACTCTCAATCATCTTTCTCAACCTCAGGTTAAAACATTTGCAAGCCTTGCTTTTAGTAGAATAAACAAGAAAAATTCTTTCATCACTTTTAGCATCAAATTTCCCTATTTCATCATCTCTTTTGATATAACATTTACTTCCAAATATTCTGAAATATTTTATAGGAGTATAATTAAACCACAATTCATAAGGAGTCTTACTTGTACCTTATCTGATTTGAATTCTATTCAATGTGTATATAGCTGTCCCAACAACTTCTCTCTAATGTACATGAGATATATTTCCTTCTAGCAACATTGTCCTAGCAACATCCAATATTGTTATGTTCCTTTGCTCTGCTATCCCATTTTTCTATGGAGTCCTAGGAGTAGATGCCTGTCTGTGTATTCCATGCTTTTCAAAATATGAATTGAATAGATCTGAAGTAAACTCTCCACCTTTGTCTGATCTCAAACATTTTATCTTTAAGCCTGATTCATTCTCTACTTTTGCTTTGAATAACTTGAATTTGTCAAATGCTTCTAATTTCTCTCTCAAGTAAGTAATCCACATCACTCTAGAAAAGTTATCAAAACAAAGTAAAAATTACCTTTCACCATAGTATGATCTTGTCCTTGTAGGTACACATAAGTCTGTATGTACCACATCCAACTTTCCTTTCATTAAATATGACTTGCTTTTATAACTGCTTCTAGCCTGCTTTCCCATAACACACCCTCTACACAGTGTTAGATGGTTTTACAATTTTAGGTAGGTCTCTCACTACATTAACCAAGCTTTCCTTCACAATATTATCAAAATTAACATGACAAAACCTTATGTGCCATAATCAACTGTCGTTTATCTTTGCAACAAAACAAGAAGCTTCAGATGTATTTAACTCAAATACATTACCTCTAGATTTAGTACCAGTTGAAATCAAATTTCCTGTCTTACTTTTGATAAAACATTTCCCATCAATGAATTTCAATTGATAACCCTTGTCCATTAGCTTTCCAATGCTCAACAAGTTATGCTTAAGTCCATCCACAAGTAGTACATTGTCAATATTAGTCTTTCCATCCAAATAAATAAATCCCACTCCAATAATAAGCTTAAGAACATTGTCTCCAAATCTCACAACACCACCATCATACTTATTTAGTTTAACAAACTTATTTTTATCTCCAATCATATGATGTGAGAAACCACTATCTATAACCCATTCAGATTTCTTATCAACATGTGACACTAAATCTCTTTCCTCATGTAATGGTTTTTCATCTTTGATAGTAATAAATCCAATCTCCTCATCATCAAAATCATTCAGAAACACCTTCACTAGCATAATAACATTCTTAATCTTTTGAATACTTAGGTTTGTAAAACTTAGGTTTGTGCTTAGGAACTCTTGTAGGACATCTAGATGCAAAGTGACCTATCTTATTGCATGAAAAACATTTCAAAGGTAACTTTCCTTCAAACTTACCCTTACCTATCTTTTCTCTTCTAGCGATCAGGGCAACAATTTCATCTAGCTTTCTTTCTTCTTCCTGTATCTATTCCCATTCATCAGCATACTCACCAAGCTCTTATTTTATATTACCATTACCAGTGCTTGCAATTACAGATAATGTATTTTTGTGTGCAGATGCCTTAAATGCTATTTCAACTTTAGGTAAAGAATCTCCCATCTCTATAGCTTCAAAGGTAGTTAGGTTTGCAATCAACATCTCTCTGCTAAAGTTTGCAGTCAAAGGTATAATCTCTTCTATAGCCTGAACTTTGGTCTTGTAAACATGTGTCAATGATCTAAGAATCTTTGCAATGACTTCTTCCTCTTCATAAGTGTCTCCATAATTTTTGATTCCAATCACAACCTCAGTAACTCTCTGTACATAATCCCTAATATTTTTACCATCTTTCATTTTCAAATTCTCCATCCTTGTTTTCCAGTTCTGTAACTTTTCTTGCTTAGTAAACTTGTCTCCTTCATATAATAATTCTAATCTTCCCCAATTTTTTTTTTCTAAATCCAGATCTTTCACCTAAGTAAATTCTTCTTTAGAGAGTTTGCTGATCACTGCTTCCCTTGCGACCATGTTATATGAAAATTTCTTCTTTTCTTCATCAGTAGATTCATCTAATTCAACCTCAGCTGTCATGGTTACCTCATTCTTCATGATCATCTAGTAGTCGATACCCAAACATAGCAAGTGTGTTCTCATCTTGTTCTTCCAACTATCAAAGTTTTCAGGATCAAATTTCAGACTATCCTTCCTATAGAATGCCATCTCCAAGATCACCTCAAGTTGTTAAGTTTTCTCACTAAGGACCAGTAGCCTTGATACTAATTGTTAGGAATAACCATCCACCAACACAACTGAAAGGGGCAGGGGGATGAATCAGTTGTGAGACAGATTATTAAACTTTAAACTTTAAATAGAAGCTACACCAAATCAAATGATAACACAATAAATGCCAACACAATAACACAATATTTTGTTATCGAGGAAACCCTATTAAAGGTGAAACCTTGGTGGGAATTAGCACCCACAAATGATGTACTGAGAGTATAGTATCCTTGTTAAAAGATATAGCCCTGTTAGGAGCTTATTAAAACATTACAGTACACAGTCCCTATTAAAGGACATACCATGTTGGAAGTCAAAGAAAATGTAGGCTCAGTGCCCAAAGAAGGTTATGTCCACCTCCAAAACTTACTATTCACAACAAAAGTGTATATGAAGGAAATACAAAATCTGTGTGAATTGTTTGATAGCAACTGTCTTTGCTTGATTAGTTCCAATGAAGTATAAACTATCCTCTTCTCTACATCTGATAGATACAAGCTCGCACCTCAATCCTCTTTTACATTCCTTACACACTACCTATCTTTTCAAAAGAAAAGATCTTACATATATACCCTATTACAATAAATGATTAGGTCAGCCAATTAGGCTTTCCTATTATACAAATAATTATATAACCCCTTTCTTAGATACACATAGTATCTATAACAATTATACAACAATTACAATTCAACAATTAAGGTCCAACATCCGTAATCCATGCTCGCTATCCATAATACATGCTACAACTCTGAAGTTGGCCCCAAATAGGTCTCCTCCAGAACATACACCACAATTGACATCATCATGCTTCCCATGACTTTCTGAGATCAAAGAGAATTCCTCAATATGTTATTTGACATCCCTTAATCTTGCATACACTGAATCCACATCACTTGTAAGATACACTCAAAACACAGAGACTAACTCTGTCAAATTCCATTGTCACAGTCCATAAACTAGTCTTCACCAAATCTTCTATTACTTAACTAATATGAAATATTATAGCATGCGATCTTAGATATAAGATTAAAACACCTCCCTGTACACAAAACCGTGTTCGCTCATTTTGAATCAACCGGATAGTATCCGTACATTGTAATAACTAGTCTGTTCTCTTCATATAAACATATGTTTACATCAGTGACAAAAAATAAATGACAACAACATTAGTAACCAATTCTAACAACATCCAACAATATTGGGGTCATACCTATTGATGCATTTCAATACTAACTCAACACATTGTATGGCATTTGGAAACCTTACCACTTGAATTAATCTGATGTCTTTCAATTTTTGGGTGATAAGGGATTTGTTTGGATTTCATATTCTGATATGAAATTCATCTAATTCAACATATCCTAGTTTCATATCACCTATTTTTGGCATAGTGTACTCTAGAACATTGAGGTGGCTGTACTCTAAATATTTTTATTTAATTGTTTGTGCACACCAAAAATCTATTGCCACAAAATGCTTCATATCATAGAGAATTAAGCTAAAGTGGAAGTGAAATGGAAAGGCAGCTGAAAAAATTACCAGTTTGATAATGCCTTTCTCATGAACAATTTTTTGTGTCCAAGCTTCCTTTTCCATTGGTTGTTGTCACAATAAATTACAAGTGATGAATTTGAAGGCATAAAAAGGGAAGCCATCAATGCTAATCATTCCAACATTTAATGCTTGTACTTTCCACTTGATTTTGCTATTACATCTTTCGAGTTATTGTTTAAACACTTATTCACTTTGTCGAGTTCTACCTCAAGTTCTTAAACTTCTAGTCGGTCCCAAAAATGCTTTATAAGAAAGTTCAAAACTCTTACCAGGTTTCGACCTAAGTTCTTGAACTCTTTGTTGGTCCCAAAAGTGTTTTATATGAATGTTGCATATCTCTTATTGGTCTCTAAAGATTCTTTTTGAATTTTATCTTCCCTAACCACTACCTTGGTTTTCTTTAGATTAATGTTCTTTTGATATTAGGCTTCGACTTAGAGTTTGGAATTTATGTCGAGGTGTGAAAAGTATATTTGAACTGAAACTTGGACACTTAGGGAAATACTTAGACAAAGACATGGAAGTTTGATACACAATTGAGAATCACACAAAGAAAACTCAGACAACTCTTATGTTGAATGTAATGTCGGGGACCAATAAAGGAAATAGAACATGATCAAGACTACCAATACCTAAAACTTGGTAGTGACAAGACTTATTTTGTTTTGAAAAAGTTGTTAGATCTTGAAGTGAGTTCCAAAACTAGACTTAAACTTTGACAACTTAACAAAGATACTTATAAGACTAGGAAAATAGCTAAAAGTGTCGAGTTTCAAATGAGGTGGATGAATCTTAGGCAACAATTGGCTCTAACTAGGGCTAAAGATTGCAAAGGATAAAGCAATGAACCTAGAGGCTTTGGTTATGCATGATGGAGGACAAAAATGAAAAAAAAGAGGGATTTTATTACCTTTGAGTTGCACAATGCCTTCAACAAGGTCCTTTTTTTTCTTGGACAAAATTCTTTACAATGAGCTTCACTTCCCTCAAAACAAGTTTCCATGAATGCCTCTATGTTTTCTAGAAAATATTTGAGTTGAAAGTCATTTTAAAAAATCTACCATAATTCCACATTGTCAAACACTTGACTAATAAATGATTTCTATCCTATAAGATTTAGCACTAAATTCTAGGTGAGGTAACAATAGTGACACTAACACCACTAATGAATATACTCTAGCATTGTTTTCCATAGGAACGACCTCAATAGAGAAAGAATATGAAAATTCAATCTCATCCCATGCTCAATTGCAATAATGTATCAATATTTCATTTCTCATTGCAAATATATCTCAATTGTTTCACAACCAGTTATGCATCACCTCTGGCTAATTAATAATACTTTTCTTCCTCTTTCTTTAGCTGCAACTATCCATACGAGCAATACCCTGTACCCAAATATGTTATTTGTTTTCTTGATTCCATCTTGTAAGATAGAGGGAAACATTATCTACTAGGGGAAACCAACACAACCCCTGATCCAAACCACGAGGATGGGAAGCTTCCATCAAACTCTAAAACCCACACTTAGATGAAATATCTAGTTCTAGAGACCCTTCTAGTGGAATTTCTTCAGAAAAAACATGTAGTTTCCAAATGTTACTCCTAAATGGATTGAGTGTTGTCCTTAGTATTTATTTGTATAGTCAGTAAATACTAGAAGATAGTTCAGTCGGTTATAACTATGTAGTAGACACCGAGTACATAGGGTTATCGAGTGCCAGTAAACATTGAGACTGAGAAACAACATTTACCAAGTAGTCTAGAGTTTGCATAAAAGTTTGGAATGGCACATAGTCCAAGGTGAAAAACTTTTTGCTGAGAAAGAAAATAGGTTACCAAGATCAAGGTGAATATTTATTGCAAATGCAATCATTTAATGAATGATGATTCCTATGTAATGATGATCTAGGTTAATCATATTGATTGTTGATGGTAGGTTTTCTAAGATAGTGTAAAACCCTAATTAGGTCAAAACAGTTTGATGTAAAGTTTGTTAAGATGTCATTTTGACAAGGTATCATCAAGAATTAGCCGCACTCAGGACATCTGAAGATCAGATAGGGTTTTTGACATAAGGATTTTGATTGAAGCATTCAGTTTATTAGAAAAGATATAAGGCTACTGAAAAATACAAAAGGACATACACATCACAAAAAGGTGATATCTTTATTGTACTTAAATGATCTGATATCAACAATTTGAGTTGTATTTCATTCAGGTCATATATTACTGTTACTCTCTAACAATTGTAATAGATTCAAAATCTCCTCAGTGGACTTAACCGTTCTTGATTAAATCTCTTAACCAAGTGCACACATATGTTGTGTTGCTAAAATCCTCTAAGCAGGTAGATCTAGCTAATCTTATTGTTACTCCTAATAGGGTAAGATCACCAGAAGTGACCAATCTTTGTAAGCCTTAACCGACAACTTTATTTCTACAGAAGTGAAGCTTTGTGGGTTCCATCCCCAGTATAATTTTAACCTTCTAACAAGGGTTTTTGCAATACCAAAATACATGAGTCATGCATATTGGAGTTTGATGAATGTTTTATTAATCTTTTTACATGAATTTACATTTCAGTTATGGTATATAATATATGATGAATGCAATCTATACAATCAGTTATTGAAGTTCAAGTTTACAAGGATTAGTTTGAAAAGTTTTAAGGATATTGATTCACCCCCCCTCTCAGTACACACCTTTCCATAATTCCAACACCAAATTCTATATTTTCATATAGAATTTGGGATCTTGGATCATCAAACTTTAAAATAGTAAATTTAGCTTTGGTCTTTGGTTAAAGTTTCACCTTTTTTCTTCGTATAAGGGTAGGAGTGCGAGACTAGTCCATCTGGATTTCTCCCTAGGTCCTTGCAAAAACTTCTACTTGACAACATGCCACAACTAGCCAGTATGTTAGCAAATAGAATATTTGGCTTAAGTCTATTTTCTAGGTTGCCGACTAGGGATACTCATTGATGAAGGGTGCACCCCTTAATACCACAAACACATAACAAAAATAGAGACACAAGAACAATTTGCAAGAACAAAAAATGGGCTTCTTATTATCTCCACAAGTGTGGAATTAAATTTTTTAGAAATACAATATGTAAAGCCACATGGACATTTTCCTTACAATATTATATAGGACATAGTCTCAAATCATTACCCTAAACTTCCCATAACTGCCTTAGACAACACTACGAGCCTTCCTTATATAGGCAATTTTTCACCGCCCGAGAAGGTTCTAGAATTTTAGGCATTAAGACCAACCAACCCTAGAATAGTTTATTGATTAGATTACATGCATTTACATTTCAGTTATGTTTTTGATGTATGTTAAATTCTATTGATACAATCGGTTAGTGATACTCATATTTACAAAGATTCAATTTGAAAATTTTTAAGGGTATTGATTCACCCCTCCCCTCTTAGTACACACTTTTCTATAATTCCAACAATTGGTATAAGAGCTAGTTCTCTTGTTAAGGAAGTTTAATCACTGAAGATAAAACATCTTAAGGATGGAAAGGTATATCTAGAAAAAATTATTGAGAATCAAAAATTTCAGTTGTAGATCTACATTGAACAATTCAAAGAAGGCAAAGAGAAACTGAAAGAGTTACTGGTAAAAAGGAAGGATATGGCATTTTGGTACAAAGAAATTGATTATCGTGTAGAAGAGATAGATGATCCATTTGAAGAATTCAGATCTAGATCTAGTATCATATCTGATGCATCTAAAGGAACCATATTAGATCTATCTAAAAAGAATCAATATCTTACTGAATAAGTGAAAGCACCGCAGATCGGTCAGGAGACACAGATAGTTAGAATGATTAATGTCATGAATAATGCAAGGCAAGATGAAAAAGAAAGGAATCTGGCTATTGATGATAGAAGACAAATGGATGAAAAGATATAAGAAAAGGAATCTTAAATACTAAGACTTATCAAAAATCATTTTGAAATCTCCAATCAGATGGTTGTCATGAGTTAGGAAGTTAATCAAGTAAATAGTGAACTTACTAGAAGATTGGAAGACATTGGTGAATTGAGAGAAGAAAATGAAAGATTGAAGAATGAAGTAAATATTAAACAACAATATAATGAGATGATTAAGAAAGATGGAGAGAGTACAAAAAGGATGGATGAGTTTCTAAGAAGTCAAAGAAGACTTGACAACACTATTGGTTTAGGCTATACTGAGCAGGGAGAGTCATCAACACAAGTTGAACATAAGAGTGCCTATGAAAATCCAAGGCCAAAGAAGCTCTCGTGATATCATTGTGGAAAACTAGGCCACACATCAAATGTTTGTAGAAGTAAAGAAAAAGGTATTCCCAAATCCACACCTAAATTTGATGGTTATTGTTATAGTTGTGGTAGGTATGGACATCAAGAACATGAGTATAGATCAAAGCTAAACATGTCAGCTAAGAAACCCTGTATATAAAAGCACTGTTGCACTTGCAACATGCATGACCACACATAAAAGACTGTAAGACAAAGATGAATCAAGTATGAAAACTGAGAGGACAAAATAAGACATATCAACCAAGAAGGAAAGGTAATGCATATACTTCAAATTACAACACTTGGGTTAATTGAACAACATGTGGAGGTACAAACATATAGCAGCTAATTGTATGAGAAAGTAATTGGTAGAAAAATCTTGAAATTGGTCAAATTCTAGAATGTCATGTTTTTACTATCATAAGGTCAATCATTTAAGTAAATATTACAAAGACTGAGTACCAAAACTGGGTACTAGTGAAAATAGAAACAAAATTGAGGAATTCATGAGGATAAGAAACTAAATGTGGAGAAAAGCATTAAATGACAATGCTGGACTAAACACAACAGTTAGTGACACCTCATCCATTGGATTAGGTGATTTCACCACATCCACCTAAGAAATTCAAGTATGGAACTAAATTTTAGAAAGTTATATCTTGCAACAATTTCTTATATCTATTGTGAGAATACCAAATCAACATGAATTAAGATGCACTAGGTATTATATTGATGATAACTTGAGACAAGTTTAGTTGGTTAAGCTGGACTGAGTAATAAATTCCAGTCGGTGAAAGTGTAAGAGCCAACCAAGTTGTTTAGTCAACCGAGTATTTATAGTACTCACCAAGCTGTGATAACTATGGTGTTAATTGATTTACTTGATTGTTAACCGAGTGGTAGTTGACAAACCATTTATTGTGTCGATTAAGGTTTTTGTCTATAAATAAACAAGAAATGAACTCATTTGTTCAGACAACGATCAAGAGCAAAGTAGAGAAATCTGAATGAAAATAGAGCAGAGCGAATCCAAGCATTTCACATAGATATAAGAACATTATGAACATTTGAAGACCAAATCAAGTAAGTTTGGAACTAAAACTAGTTCTATGTATCTATTTTATTGAAAGCCCTAATTTAGCAATCAAAATGGCTTCATCCTCACAAACCGTTCAAAGAAAGGAAGATAAGAGTAAAAAGGTTATTTTGATCAAGAACACGACCTGTACTGAGCCCCATTACAAAATTCATCTGGAAGTTGCATCTCAACCCAAAGACAAGGGTATGTTTTCCTTAATACCACCTAGGGTTCTACTTGTAAAGGATGTTAGATCATACATCCACTAAAAAATTAATAAAATTGGTGACTTTGAGCTCCAATATACATAACAAGAACTTTATACTAATGGAAAGATAAAGGAGGATCACAAGCACTTTGAAGTTAATGGGTTAACCAATGCCCTACATTTGCAAAAGGTATTCAAAACTGAATGGATACACATTGTATTGAGCCGTGGACATGAAGGAAAGTTATGGATGGATGAACCAATCAAGATAACAAAGGATGTAATACATGCAGTACCATGGTATCCCACGAGTGACAAAGCTAAAGCCCTAAGGCACCTGACATGAGCTAAGATTGAGAACTTAACTAGAGTAGAGTGGGATGGTAGAGGACTGAGAATAAATACCATCATTGACCCTAAAATGATATTTGGTGCATATGTTATTGCATACAATATTTTCTAATCAAGAAGACCGAATGGTGTTGCATGTGGAGCAGTCGATATTGCCTATAAGATTGTGAAAAAGGGTTTGCAACTTGACCTAGCTGAGTTGATGCTGAGATAGCTAGAAGAGAACATGAGAAAAATTAGAGCCTGCTAGATCAAACACTTACAAATTTGGCTCATTACTGGTATGTACATTTACCTATTTACAAAATTTTTCCCATCGGTTGGTAGTGTAGAATGGGATATCAACACACCAATTATTGCTCAAATTAGTGAACTTATCAACAACTTAGGAAAGAACTTTGAACCTATCATGGAAGATTATTTTGGGAAGTTCAAAGAAAGAATGGAGAAAAGAACAAGGATACCAAGATAGTTGGTAGAGAAATTTAAAGATGATATTTTTTTTTTTTTGGATATCGACACCACCCTATTAAAGTTGTAGAGCTAAGAATAGCTTGGATACCACCCATGGATTATGAGATAGATATTGAGGTAGCTACAAAAGAAATAAAGGCTTTACTTACTGAGCCTAAGGATAAGAATGCTACAAGGTTTGGAACCTTTGATGAAGCTAAGTCTAGAATCAAGATGGTACTTGTAGTTGAAAAGATGGGCAAGAAAAATGAGAAAATGGTTAAAAATATTGAGAAACAATTTGGTGTCATAGATGAAGACATTGAGAGATTGATTGAAGAAGAAATTGAGGAATAGACACCAATCAGTGAGAACATAGATGAAGAGACCACCGAGTCTGAGGAAAATGAACAAGAAGATCCACCTAAGGATGAAAAAGGTAAATAGGTTGATACTTCAACCCGAACTAGGACAAGGTTAGAGACAACAAGTTTACCACCTTTGAAGAAATGTGTTGCAAAGATAACAAGGCCTACACCGACACATACATACCAAAAGAGAAAATTAAAGACCGCCACCGAGATCCTAGACCCAAAACAGAGAAGAAAACTTATTAGAGAAAAGAATGATAAAGATTCAGAAGAGGAAGACACAAAACAATTCTGAGTTATAGTGAATAAAGAACCTCAAACCATTGATGAGGTAGTAGAAAGAATAAAAACTACTGAAAACCTTGGTACTCCTAAACTTAAAAGATATCCACATCTAAGTACCGAGGAGAAGGATAAGCTTGAGGAAGAAATAATATGCATGATGATTACCTTAAAAATAGTTCCAGTTGAGTTCACTAGCAGCATACCCAAATAAATTTATGATAAAGTTTCTGCTAGATGGACTTATGCACTTACAACAGAGAAAATGATGAGAGAAAGGTCACTCATTTTGGTAAGACTTGACTATTTTGTTGCTGATATTGATTAAGTCTTAAAACAATATGGAAATAAATTATTTATGAAGGCTAGAGCATTCAAGATCCTACAAGGAAAATTTCAAGAGGTAGATAATGAGAGTAGGAAAGTATGGACTAAAATCCTCAGTCAAACGAGCAAGTCAATACCGAGGATCATCAACTGAGCATACAAACAGAAGAGCCTATCAATGTTGATGATGAGACTATTCACATCTTGAATACTGAGTAGCTCGAGGAAGAAACTAATGAAGAAAAATTCATAACTGCTGTTGACAATTTGGTGGAAGGAATTCTAGAGATGCTGACTACTCTAGGGGATGAACAAATACTGATATAAGACATAACAAAAAGAGACCCTGATGATGAGGCTAAAGAAGATGAAATGATTATCGGTGCTATCGAGAACCTTGGTGAAGAAGAAGAAAATGAAGTAGCCAAATAAATGGTACCAAGTAATCTTCCTATACTGGTACAAGCTATTGCAATAGCTACTAAAGCACAAAATGAAATCACTCCACCTGAGCAAGTAACAAATACAAATGAAGACAAGGGTGAGGAAATAGGTAAATAGACTGAGCACATTGGAGGAACTACACAAGATAACACACATAAAGAGTCCACTGAAGCAACATAAAATATTCAAGTAAAAATAGAGACAATGGTAGATACATCTACCATTGACACAAGGTGATGCAAGAGCATCTTGGGTGTAAGAGAAATCTTAAATCACCCAAATTTTTTTTTTTTTTTTTCTATTTTTGTATTCAATAAGGGCTATCTTGTGCAGAGCTGCTATTTATGGAAACTTGCTATTTTTAGTATGTTGGCCTTACGATCTCAAAATGTTCTAATATTACATGTGGAGGTTCATCTTAGTCATATCAGCCTGCCAGCAAAGTTTCGTGGCTAGATCAGGTTTAGTTTTGAAGATATTAAAGATTTTTGGTATTGGCAGTAGGGTACAAAAACTTTGAACTCAGTTTTGAAGGCTTTAGAAGCTCTGGATGAGGTTGAAAATTTGGGTGACAGGCACTTTTCACGGGTCAAGCTTGTAGAGCACTTCGTGGCATTTCTAGAATGGGGTTATAATAGCCAATCGGGTCAACGGACGATGACTTATGGTCTTCGGAAGTTGGGTCACCTGAAATGGCAGAAAATAATTTTTCTTCAAAATTTTTGTTTGGGTTTCAAAACTCATTTTGAGCCAACTTTTATGTAATAAATTGTAAAATAAAATAATTCTAAGTTTGGTCAGCCCTAAGGGCTAAATTTCTAGAACCTTCTCGGGCGGTGGAAATTGCCTATATAACGAAGGCCCGTAGTATTGTCTAGGGCAGTTCTGGGTAGTAGATCTGGGTATTGATTCGAGGCTTTGTCCTACAAAATATTGGAAGGGAATGCCCATGTGGCTTTGCATATTATAATTTTGAAAGTTTGTAATTCCACATTTGTGGAGATAATAAGAAGCCAATTTTCTGTTCTTGCATATTATTGTTGTTGTTTCTCTATTTCTATTATGTGTTTTTGGTATTAAGGGGAGCACCCTTCATCAAGTGGTATCAGAGCCAGAGTTCTTGAGTGTGTAAACAGATCACCGATTGTGAGGTAGTTTGTACTAGGACCGTGGTTAGGATTTCAGCGTGCATCACAAAAATGCCTCCACGAAGAGAATGTGGCGGAAGCGCTGGTGCTGTGACACCTGAGGTTAGAGAGCTGCAGAGACAAGTGTTAGTATTGCAAGAAGAGATTCGTAGAGGAATGAATCTTAATGTCAGAGATGAAAGTGAGGATGAAGTCGAAGAATAATATCAAGAAGGAGAAGCCGAAATTGTGAACTAGGAGGAAGAAAGACTTTTTCGGGCGATTTCCAAGATTTAGAAAAGAACTAAGATTGAGGTTCCTACATTTTTTGAAAATCTTAACCCAGAGGAATTGATCGACTGGATCAATGAATGTGAGGAATATTTTGAGTATGAAGATGTTGAGGATCCTGATAGGGTCAAATTTGTGAAGGCCAAACTGAAAGGTCATGCGAAGATCTGGTGGCAAAAAATTCAATTGGAGTGAAATAGAAGAGGGAAAGATAAAATCACAAGATGGGATCAGATGGTGGATAAATTGAAGTGATAGTTCATTCTTGTTGATTATGACCTTGACCTACTAAAGAAAATGCAAAGTTTGAAGCAAGCAGGAAGATCTGTTCAGGAGTATACAGAGGAGTTCCATCAACTCCTCACCAGAACAGGCCATGCAGAAGCTGATAAGGAGAAAGTTGCCTGATACCTTAATGGGTTAAGGCCAAGCATTTAGGAGGAGTTGAATCTAGTTCGAATGAACAGTATTAACGAGGCATACCAATTTGCCCTAAAAGTAGAGGAAAAGCTGAACAAGAAGTTTGAGAGTAGACAAAATGGAAGAGGTCGTGGTGGAAGATGTGGTGGACAGTCATATGGTGGCCAAAATGAAGATCCGAAAAAGAAAGATGAGGCCAGTAGCAACCAGAATCAGAGAGGAAATAATTCCAATTGTTTCCAAGATCAAAATAATAGAGATCAGAGAGGAAGAGGAAGAGGACAAGGTTCAGGAAGAGGAGGCTTTTGTGGAACATGTTTTCACTATGGAGAAGAAGGTCATAGGGCATTTGAATGTCCTCAATGCCAAGGAAGGATAGATAGGAGAAATGAAGGCCAAGCTAGAGTTGCACATGTAGATGAAGATGCTAGATCATCAAATTCTGAAGATGCTGAAAGAGGAGAAATGCTAATTAATAGAAGAGTCCTGCTGAGTGGTGAGAATGAACCTGAACAAAGGAGGAGCCTATTTCGCACTAGATGCAAGTGTGAGGGTAAATGCTGTGATGTGATTATCGATAGTGGAAGCACTAACAATTTGGTGTCAGAAGAGATGGTGACAAAGTTGAAGCTCAAGAGATAGAAACACCCACATCCATATCAGATTGCCTGGGTGCAGGATGACCACAAGGTCATAGTCAGTGAACAGTGCCTGGTAAAGCTCAAGATTAGCAGGTAGCAAGATGAGGTACTATGTGATATCATCCCTATGGATGCATGTCATATGTTGTTGGGTAGACCGTGGTAGTTTGGGAGATGTGCTATACATGATGGTCGTGCGAATACCTATTCCTTGACAAAGGATGGATTGTGACATAAGCTAAAGCCATTGAAGGAGACCGAAGAAAAGGTATGCGTTAATGCAAGAATAACATTTGTTGATAGAAGAAAAATTCCTAGATGGTATGAGGCATGAGCATGTGTTTTTCTTTAATTCCAAAAGCTAGTAAAGAAGAAGTAGAGGATGTACCTGTAGAGGTTGTAGATTTGTTGAATGAGTTTTAGGATATTGTATCTGATAATGTACCTGATGGATTACCACTGGTAAGGAAGATCAGTCATGAGATGGATTTGATTCTAGGAGCCAATTTTCCAAACAAGGTAGCACACAGAATGACACTAGTAGAAAGTGAAGAGTTGAACAGACAAGTACATGAGTTGTTACAAAAGGGATTGATTCGGGAGAGCCTGAGTCCATGTGCTGTACCAGTAGTATTAGCACCAAAGAAGAATGGATAATGGAGGATGTGTACAGATTCTAGAGCAATAAACAAGATCACAATCAAGTATAGGTTTCCATTGCCATGAATGGATGATATTATGGACTGTTTGAGTGGAGCTGTCTATTTCTCAAAGATAGATCTGAAGAGTGGACATCACCAGATTCAGATTAGAGAAGGAGATGAATGGAAGACCACATTCAAGACAAAGGAAGGACTCTATGAGTGGTTAGTCATGCCTTTTGGGCTAACCAATGCACTGAACACTTTCATGGGGCTCATAAATGAGGTTCTGAAAGAATTTCTGGGTAAGTTTGTCATTGTTTATCTAGATGATATTTTGATCTTTAGCAAGACATTGGAGGAACATATGATGCATATTCATATGGTGTTTGAGAAGCTAAGAGATGAGAAATTGTTGATTAACTTGAAGAAGTACAATTTTGTGAAGAAAGAGTTAGTGTATTTGAGATTTGTAGTTTCAGCAGAAGGTCTAAAAATGGACCTAGAGAAGGTACAGGCTATCCTTGAATGGCCTACTCCAAGGAGTGCTACTGAGGTAAGATCTTTTCATGGTTTGGCTAGTTTCTACAGAAAGTTTACCAGAAATTTTAGCAGTATTTGTGGACCCTTGATTGAAACAATGAGAGGGGATAGAAAAGAGTTTAAGTGGAGTAATGGGGTAGGAAAGAACTTTCAATTGTTGAAACAAAAAGTTACAAAACAACTTGTTTTGGCACTTCCAGATTTTAATAAGTTGTTTCAAGTAGACTGTGATGCTAGTGGTAATGCAATAGGAGCTGTTATGAGCCAAGAAGGTAAACCTGTTGCTTATTTTAATCAGAAGTTAAATGATGCCAAGAGGAAGTATTCTGTTTATGATCAAGAATTTTATGCTATAGTTTAGGCATTAAAGAATTGGAGACATTATCTGCTTCCTCAGGAGTTTATTTTGTATACTGATCATCAAGCTTTGCAATATTTGAATAGTCAAGGAAAGTTGAATCAGAGGCATTTGAAATGGGTTGAGTTTTTACAGAGTTATACATTTGTTTTGAAACACAGGAGTGGAAAGTCTAACAGGATTGTAGATGCTCTTAGCAGAAGGCAACTATTGCTGACAGAGATGCAGATTGAGGTGGTTGGGTTCAAGGAACTCAAGAATTTGTATCCAGAGGATCCTGATTTTGATGGAGTTTGGAAAGCTTGTAAAGAACCTGTTACTCTAGATAGGACGAAGTGGTTGGATTTTATCATCCAGGATGATATGCTATTAAGAGGGAGTCAGTTGTGCATTCCATGAAGTTCTATGAGGGAGAATCTCATCAAAGAGAAGCATAGTGGAGGATTGGCTGGAAATTTTGGTTGTGATAAAACCCTTGCTTTGGTTGGTGAGAATTATTATTGGCCACAATTGCAGCAAGATGTCAAGAATTTTGTACAGAGTTGCAGAGTATGTCAAATGGCGAAAGGAGTGAAGCATAATATAGGGTTGTATCAACCATTACCTGTACTAGAGAAGCCTTGGGAGGATATTAGTATGGACTTTGTTCTTGGTTTATTGAGGACACAGTGGGGACATGATTCAATTTTTGTAGTAGTTGATAGATTTTCAAAGATGACACATTTCATTCCCTGCAAGAAGACTAATGATGCTGTTCATGTAGCGGAATTGTTTTTCAGAGAAGTGGTGAGACTACATGGTTTGCCAAGGACCATAGTTTCAGATAGAGACACTAAGTGTGTTGGATATTTCTGGCGTACATTGTGGAAGAAGTTGAAGACAAATTTGAAGTTCAGTTCATCACATCACCCATAGACTGATGGATAGACAGAGGTGGTGAATAGGAGTTTGGAAAATTTGCTAAGATGTTTGGTTGGAGATAAGCCAACAGGATGGGATTTGATTTTACCACAGGCATAATTTACATACAATAATTCTGTCAACAGGAGCACTGGTAAATCACCATTCCAGATTGTATATGGAAGTAGTCCAAGAAATGCATCTGAATTGAGAAAGATAGATAAAGGAGAAATAAGTAGTGCTGAAGCTGAGGATTTTGCAGAGCACTTGAAAAACATCCATGAGGAGGTGAGGAAGCATATTACCAAGATGAATATGCAGTACAAGGCTAAGGCAGATGAGAAAATGAGGCATAAGGAATTTTAGGTTGGAGATGAAGTCATGGTTCATTTGCAGAAGGAGAGGTTTCCAGTTGGTACATATAACAAGCTGAAAATGAAGAAGTTTGGGCCATGTAAGATACTGAAGAAGTATGATTCAGGAAATGCATATGAGGTAGAATTACCTATTGAGCTAAATATTTCACCAGTGTTTAACATTTTAGATTTGACAAAGTATCATGAAGGAGGTGTTGAAGATGAGGTTGCAGCAACACAATGGAGTATTCCAGCAACCAGTTCAGATATCAAGGAGATTGAAGACATACTAGATAGTCATGTTGGTAGAAGCAGAAGGAACATGACATATGAAGAGTATTTGGTCAAATGGAAAGGATGACCTATAGATGATTCATCATGGCTAACAAAGGAGGAGGTTAATCATCTTGGTTTTCCTCTGCACACTTGAGTCGCGACAGGGTCACTTTTCAAATTACCCTGGGTGTCTGATGTAGGAGCATCCTGGTTGTAAGAGCAATCTTGCATCACCCAAAAAAAATAATATTTTTGTTTTTGTATTCAATAAGGGCTATCTTGTGCAGAGCTGCTATTTATGGAAACTTGCTATTTTTCGTAAGTTGGCCTTATGATCTCAAAATGTTCTGATTTTACATGTGGAGGTTCATCTTAGTTATATAAGCCTGCCAGCAAAGTTTCCTAGCTAGATCAAGTCTAGTTTTGAAGATATTGAAGATTTTCTGTATTGGCAGCAGGGTACAAAAACTTTGAACTCAATTTTGAAGGCTATAGAGGCCCTATATGAGGTTGAAAATTTGGGTGATGACGCTTTGTGCGGGTCAAGCCTGTAGAGCACTTCGTGGTGTTTCCAAAATGGGGTTATAATAGCTAATCGGGTCAATGGGCGATGACTAATGGTCTTCAGAAGTTGGGTCACCTGAAATGGCGGAAAATAATTTTTCTTCAAAATTTTTGTTTGGGTTTCAAAACTCATTTTGAGCCGACTTTGATGTAATAAATTGTAAAATAAAATAATTCTAAGTTTGGTTGGCCCTAAGGGCTAAATTTCTAGAACCTTCTCAAGTGGTGGAAATTGCCTTTATAAAGAAGGCCCGTAGTGTTGTCTAGGGCAGTTTTGGGTAGTAGATCTGGGTATTGATTCGAGGCTTTTTCCTACAAAATATTTTTAAGGGAATGCCCATGTGGCTTTGCATATTGTAATTCTGAAAGTTTGTAATTCCACATTTGTGTAGATAATAAGAATCCAATTTTTTGTTCTTGCATATTATTGTTGTTGTTTCTCTATTTCTGTTATGTGTTTGTGGTGTTAAGGGGAGCACCCTTCATCAAGTGGTATCAGAGATGGAGTTCTTGAGTGTGTAAATAGATCACCGATTGTGAGGTAGTTTGCACCAGGACCATGGTTAGGGTTTCAGTGCACATTGCGAAAATGCCTCAATGAAGAGAACATGGCGGAAGAGCTGGTGCTGTGACACATGAGGTTAGAGAGCTACAGAGACAAGTGTGAACATTGCAAGAAGAGATTCATAGAGGAATGAATCTTAATGTCAAAGATGAAAGTGAGGGTGGAGCCGAAGATGAATATCAAGAAGGAGAAGCTGAAATTGTGAACCAGGAGGAAGAAAGACTTTTTCGGGTGATTTCCAAGATTGGGAAAAGACCTAAGATTGAGGTTCCTACATTTTCTAGAAATATTAACCCAGAGGAATTGATCGATTGCATCAATGAATGTGAGGAATATTTGAGTATGAAGATGTTGAGGATTCTGATAGGGTCAAATTTGCAAAGGCCAGACTGAAAGGTCATGCGAAGATCTGGTAGCAAGAAATTCAATTGGAGTGAAATAGAAGAGGGAAAGATAAAATCACAAGATGGGATCAGATGGTGGATAAATTGAAGTGACAGTTCATTCTTGTTGATTATGAGCTTGACCTACTAAAGAAAATGTAAAATTTGAAGCAAGCAGGAAGATCTGTTCAGGAGTATACAGAGGAGTTCTATCGACTCCTTATCAGAACAGGCCATGTAGAAGCTGATAAGGAGAAATTTGTTCGATACCTTAATGGGTTAAGGCCAAGCATTCAAGAGGAGTTGAATCTAGTTCGAATGAACAGTATTTAGGAGGCATACCAGTTTGCCCTAAAAGTAGAGGAAAAGTTGAACAAGAAGTTTGAGAGCAGACAAAATGGAAGAGGTCGTGGTGGAAGATTTGGTGGATGGTCATATGGTGGCTGAAATGAAGATCCAAAAAAGAAGGATGAGGCTAGTAGCAGCGGCCAGAATCAGAGAGGAAATAATTCCAATCATTTCCAAAATTAGAATAATAGAGATCAGAGAGGAAGAGGAAGAGGACAAGGTTCAGGAAGAGGAGGCTTCCGTGGAACATGTTTTCATTGTGGAGAAGAAGGTCATAGGGTATTTGAATGTCCTCAATGCCAAGGAAGGATAGATAGGAGGAATGAAGGCCAAGCTAGAGTTGCACATGTAGATGAAGATGCCAGATCATCAAATTTTGAAGATGCTGAAAGAGGAGAAACGCTAATTAACAGAAGAGTCCTGTTGAGTGGTGAGAATGAACCTGAACAAAGGAGGAGCCTGTTTCGCACTAGATGCAAGTGTGAGGGTAAATGCTATGATGTGATTATTGATAGTGAAAGCACTGACAATTTGGTGTCAGAAGAGATGGTGACAAAGTTGAAGCTCAAGAGATAGAAACACCCACATCCATATCAGATTTCTTGGGTGCAGGATGACCACAAGATCATGGTCAGTGAACAGTGCTTGGAAAAGTTCAGGATCGGCAGGTAGCAAGATGAGGTACTTTGTGATATCATCCCTATGGATGCATGTCATATGTTGTTGGGTAGATCGTGGCAGTTTGACAGATGTGTTGTACACGATGGTTGTGCGAATACCTATTCCCTGACAAAGGATGGAGTGCGACATAAGCTAAAGCTATTGAAGGAGACTGAAGAAAAGGTATGTGGTAATGCAAGAATAACATTTGTTGATGGAAGAAAATTCATAGATGGTATGAGGCATGAGCATGTGTGTTTTGCTTTAATTCCAAAAGCTAGTAAAGAAGAAGTAGAGGATGTACTTGTAGAGGTTGCAGATTTGTTGAATGAGTTTTAGGATATTGTATCTGATAATGTACCTGATGGATTACCACCGGTAAGGAAGATCAGTCATGAGATGGATTTGATTCTAGGAGCCAGTTTTCCAAACAAGGCAGCACACAGAATGACACTAGTAGAAAGTGAAGAGTTGAGCAGACAAGTACATGAGTTGTTACAAAAGGGATATATTCTGGAGAGCCTGAGTCCATGTGCTATACCAGTAGTATTAGCACCAAAGAGGAATGGAGAATGGAAGATGTGTACAGATTCCAGAGCAATAAACAAGATCACAATCAAGTATAGGTTTCCATTGCCATGAATGGATGATATTATGGACTATTTGAGTGGAGCTGTGTATTTCTCAAAGATAGATCTAAAGAGTGGATATCACCAGATTTAGATCAAAGAAGGAGATGAATGGAAGACCACCTTCAAGACAAAAGAAGGATTGTATGAGTGGTTAGTCATGCCTTTTGGGCTAACCAATGCACCGAGCACTTTCATGCAGCTCATGAATGAGGTTCTGAAAGAATTTCTAGGTAAGTTTGTCATTGTTTACCTAGATGATATTTTGATCTTTAGCAAGACATTGGAGGAACATATGATGCATATTTGTATGGTGTTTGAGAAGCTAAGAGATGAGAAATTGTTGATTAACTTGAAGAAGTGCACTTTTGTGAAGAAAGAGTTAGTGTATTTGGGATTTGTAGTTTCAGCAGGTCTAAAAATGGACCTAGAGAAGGTACAGGCTATCCTTGAATGGCCTACTCCAAGGAGTGCTACTGAGGTAAGATTTTTTCATGGTTTGGCTAGTTTCTACAGAAAGTTTATTAGAAATTTTAGCAGTATTTGTGGACCCTTGACTAAAATAATGAGAGGGGATAGAAAAGAGTTTAAGTGGACTAATGGGGCAGAAAAGAGCTTTCAATTGTTGAAACAAAAAGTTACAGAACAACTTGTTTTAGCATTCCAAATTTTAATAAGGTGTTTCAAGTAGACTGTGATGCTAGTGGTACTACAATAGGAGTTGTTATGAGTCAAGAAGGTAAACCTGTTGCTTATTTCAGTGAGAAGTTAAATAATGCCAAGAGGAAGTATTCTATTTATGATCAGGAATTTTATGCTATAGTTCAGGCATTAAAGAAGTGGAGACATTATCTACTTCCGAAGGAGTTTGTTTTGTATACTGATCATCAAGCTTTACAATATTTGAATAGTCAAGAAAAGTTGAATCAGAGGCATTTGAAATGGGTTGAGTTTTTGCATAGTTATACATTTGTTTTGAAACACAGGAGTGGAAAGTCTAACAGGTTTGCAGATGCTCTTAGCAGAAGGCAACTATTGCTGACAGAGATGCAGATTGAGGTGGTTGGGTTCAATGAACTCAAGAATTTGTATCCAGAGGATCATGATTTTGGTGGAGCTTGGAAAGCTTGTAAAGAACCTGTTACTCTAGATAGGATGAAGTGGCTAGATTTTATCATCCAAGATGATATGCTATTCAGAGGGAGTCAGTTGTGCATTCCATGAAGTTCTATGAGGGAGAATCTCATCAAAGAGAAGCATAGTGGAGGATTGGCTGGACATTTTGGTCGTGATAAAACCCTTGCTTTGGTTGGTGAGAATTATTATTGGCCACAATTACAGCAAGATGTCAAGAATTTTGTACAGAGTTGTAGAGTATGTCAGATGGTGAAAGGAGTGAAGTAGAATACAAGGTTGTCTTAGCCATTACCTGTACCAGAGAAGCCTTGGGAGGATATTAGTATGGACTTTGTTCTTGGTTTACTGAGGACACAGTGGGGACATGATTAAATTTTTGTAGTAGATGATAGATTTTTGAAGATGACACATTTCATTCCCTGCAAGAAGACTAATGATGCTGTTCATGTAGCAGAATTATTTTTCAGAGAAGTGGTGAGACTACATGGTTTGCCAAGGACCATAGTTTCAGATAGAGACACTAAGTGTGTTGGATATTTTTGGCGTACATTGTGGAAGAAGTTGAAGATAGATTTGAAGTTCAGTTCATCACATCACCCACAGACTGATGGATAGACAGAGGTGGTGAATAGGAGTTTGGGAAATTTGCCGAGATGTTTGGTTGGAGATAAGCCAACAAGATGGGATTTGATTTTACCATAGGCAGAATTTGCATACAATAATTCTGTCAACAGGAGCACTGGTAAATCACCATTCCAGATTGTATATGGAAGTAGTCCAAGAAATGCCTTTGAATTGAGAAAGATAGATAAAGGAGAAATAAGTAGTGCTGAAGCTGAGGATTTTGCAGAGCACTTGAAGAACATCCATGAGGAGGTGAGGAAGCATATTACCAAGATGAATGCATAGTACAAGGCTAAGGGAGATGAGAAAATGAGGCATAAGGAATTTTAGGTTGGAGATGAAGTCATGGTTCATTTGCGGAACGAGAGGTTTCCAGTTGGTACATATAACAAGATAAAAATGAAGAAGTTTGGGCCATGTAAGATACTGAAGAAGCATGATTCGGAAAATGCTTATGAGATAGAATTACCTACTGAGCTGAATATTTCACCAGTGTTTAACATTTCAGATTTGATAGAGTATCATGAAGGAGGTGTTGAAGATGAGGTTGCAACAGCATAGTGGAGTATTCTAGCAACCAGTTCAGATATCAAGGAGATTGAAGACATACTGGATAGTCATGTTGGTAGAAGCACAAGGAACATGACATATGAAGAGTATTTGGTCAAATGGAAAGGATGACCTATAGATGATTCATCATGGCTAACAAAGGAGGAGGTTAACCATCTTGGTTTTCCTCTGCACACCTGAGTCGTGACAGGGTCACTTCTCAAATTACCTTGGGTGTCTGATGTAGGAGCATCCTGGGTGTAAGAGCAATCTTGCATCACCCAAAAAAATAAAATATTTTTATTTTTGTATTCAATAAGGGCTATCTTGTGCAGAGCTGCTTTTTATGGAAACTTGCTATTTTTAGTAAGTTGGCCTTACAGTCTCAAAATATTCTAATTTTACATGTGGAGGTTCATCTCTATCATATCAGTCTGCTAGCAAAGTTTCATGGCTAGATCAAGTCTAGTTTTGAAGATATTGAAGATTTTCGGTATTGGCAGTAGCGTACAGAAACTTTGAACTTAGTTTTGAAAGATTTAGAGGCCCTAGATGATGTTGAAAATTTGGGGGATGGGCACTTTGTGCAAGTCAATCTTGTCGAGAACTTCATGGCATTTCTAGAATGGGGTTATAATAGCCAATCGGGTCAAGGGGTGATGACTTATGGTCTTCGGAAGTTGGGTCACCTGAAATGGCAGAAAATAATTTTTTTTCAAAATTTTTATTTGGGTTTCAAAACTCATTTTGAGCAGACTTTGATGTAATAAATTGTAAAATAAAATAATTCTAAGTTTGGTCGGCCCTAAGGGCTAAATTTCTAGAACCTTCTCGGGCGGTGGAAATTGCCTATATAAAGAAGGCCCATAGTGTTGTCTAGGGCAGTTCTGGGTAGTAGATCTGGGTATTGATTCGAGGCTTTGTCCTACAAAATATTGGAAGGGAATGCCCATGTGGCTTTGCATATTATAATTCTGAAAGTTTGTAATTCCACATTTGTGGAGATAATAAGAAGCCAATTTTCTGTTCTTGCATATTATTGTTGTTGTTTCTCTATTTCTGTTATGTGTTTGTGGTATTAAGGTGAGCACCCTTCATCACAAGGTCACAAGGCCCTGCACCATAGATTGTAGAATCAATTATCGAGCAACATAAGGAAGAAATAAAATCCACTGAACCACCAAGGGTAGATCCCGAGCACAAGGCTCAACCTTCTATTGCACAATATCCATAATATAGTGTGCAAGATAAGAAGAATAATAAGAAGAAAGGAAGTAAGGGTCCAATCACACTTGATGAAATGATAGAAATCCCAGCATGTGATCTGAGGACACTTGACCCTAAAGCTCTTAGGAAATATGGAGAGATATGCACCCAAAAGGAAGAATAGGAAAAACTAAGACAAGAAAATAAGAACACAAAGGTGCTAGAGGAGGTCAAGAAGATCATAATGAAATTTTCTCCAGATGTAACTATTGATGAATCCATCCCTATCATAGATCAACTTGTACTGCTCATAGAAACAATCAATGGCCCCACTACTACCACTGAGTAGATGATTGAAGAGAGAGCCGATTAAAAGATTCAATATAAGTTAACTGAAAAGATCATCCAAGCAGTGGTAATAAACAAGGTAAAGCTTTCATTAGTTGTATCTGGATTGGAAATAATTACTAATAAAGTTCTTACAATTCTAAAATAGTTAAGCACTTTAGATCACTTCACTACTGAGGTTAGTGAAAAGATAAGAAAATTAGATATAGATCTAAAAGATAGTGCTACTTGTCTTACAATTGAGCAACATGCATTCAATGTGTATTATTCAAAAGTTAAACACATACAATGATTAAGAAAGGAAGAGGAATGAATCAAAGAAGAGGTAACCAAGCTACATGCTGAGTTACTATTGCATTTGGTAGTGATGCAAAAGAATGTGACGAAGGCAAAGATACTGATTGCCACCCCTGAGATTTTTGTCACCAAGAACATTTTTGATATGCATGCTCAAGTTAGCTTAGAGCAATTGGCTCTAGAAAATCTAAAGGAAGAATATGAGAAGCTAATGGATAATCTTAAGAAAACCCATCCTAAATTTTTTGACAAATTTTAAGTATATTATTTGTCATTATTTTCAAAAAAGGGGGAAACATATGTATATCTACCAAAAGCATTTTCATAGGGGGAGTCACCGAGTTTACATATCTTTGTGAAATTTTTGAGAATTCAAACTTTTTTAGTCGACATACATATAATTTTTTGATATTAATGCCAAAGGGGGAGAATGTTACTCCTAAATAGATTGAGTGTTGTCATTAGTATTCATTTGTATAGTCGGTAAACACTGGAAGAAAATTTAAAGTTGGTTATAACTATGTAGTAGTCACTGGGTACATAGGGTTATCGAGCACCAATAAACACTGAGACTAAGAGACAACATTTACTGAGTAATCTAGAGTTTGCATAAAAGTTTGGAATGGCACATAGTCCAAGGTGAACAACATTTTTTTGAGAAAGAAAATAGTTTACCAAGATCGAGGTGAATATTTATTATGGATGTAAACATTTAATGAATGATGATTCCTATATAATGATAATCTAGGTTAATCATATGAATCATTGATCTTAGGTTTTCTAAGATAGTGTAAAACCCTAATTTGGTGAAATCAACTTGATATAAAGTTTGTTAAGATGTCATTTTGACAAGGTATCATCAAGAAGTAGCCACACTTAGGACATCTGAAGATCAGACATGGTTTTTGTCATAAGGATTTTGATTGAAGCATTCAGTTTATTAGAATAGATATAAGGCTACCCAAGCAATACATAAGGACATACACATAACAAAAAGGTGATATCTTTATTGTACTTAAAGGATTTGATATCATAAATTTTAGTTGTATTTCATTCAGGTCATATATTACTATTACTCTCTAACAATTGTAGAAGATTCAAAATCTCCTAAAGGAATGGACTTAACCGTTCTTGATTAAATCTCTTAACCAAGTGCACACATATGTTGTGTTTCTAAAATCCTCTAACCAGGTAGATCTAGCTGATCTTATTGTTACTCCTAATAAGGTAAGATCAATAGAAGTGATCAATCTTTGTAAGCCTTAAATGACAACTTTATTTCTACAGAAGTGAAGCTTTGTGGGTTCCATCCCAACTGTAATTTTTACCTTCTAACAAGGGTTTCTATGATACCAAAATACATAAGTCATATGTATTGGAGTTTCATGAATATTTTATTGATTTGTTTACATACATTTACATTTTAGTTATGGTTTTTAATGTATGGTGAATGCAATCTACACAATTGGTTATTGAAGTTCAAGTTTACAAGGATTAGTTTGAAAAATTTTAAGGGTACTGATTCACTCCTCCCCTCTCAGTACACACCTTTCCATAATTCCAACACCAAATTCCATATTTTCATATAGAATTTGGGATCTTGGATCATAAAAATTTAAAGTAGTAAATTTAGCTTTGGTCTTTGGTTAAAGTTTCACCTTTTTACTTCGTGTAAGTGTAAGAGCGTGAGACTAGTCCATCTAGATTTCCTTCCTAGGTCCTTGTAAAAACTTTTACTTGACAACATGCCACAACTAGCTAGTATATTAGCAACTAGAATGGTTGGCTTAAGTCTATTTTCTAGGTGGGTGACTAGGGATACCCATTGATGAAGGGTGCTCCTCTTAATACCACAAACACATAACAAAAATAGAGATATACCAATAATTTGCAAGAACAAAAAATGGGCTTCTTATTATCTCCACAAGTGTGGAATTACAAATTTCAGATTTACAATATGCAAAGCCACATGGGCATTTTCCTTACAATATTTTGTAGGAAATAGCCTCAAATCATTATCCTAAACTGCCCATAACTGCCTTAGACAACACTACGAGCCTTCCTTATATAGGTAATTTTCCAACGCCTAGGAAGGTTCCAGAATTTTAGCCATTAAGACTAACCAACCCTAGAATTATTTATTTTCATTTTATTACATTAGAGTCAGCTCAAACAACTTCAGAACTCAAAAAGAAATTTTGAAGGAAATTCATTTTCTTCCATTTTGAGTAGCCCAACTTTCGAAGACCATAAGTCATCACTCATTGACCCAATTGACTATTATGACCCCATTTTAGAAATGGTGCGAAGTTCTCTACATCATTTAACTCTTGCAACATCTAGATTGCCAAAGTTTTAACCCCATTCAGAGCCTCTAAAGCCTTCAAAACTGAGTTCAAAGTTTATGTACCCTACTGCCAATACTAAATTTTTTCAATATCTTGAAAACTAGACTTGATCTGGCAATGAAACTTTACTAGCAGGATGATATGACCAAAGTGAATCTCCAAGGAAGAAAATAGACCATTCTGAGCTCAAACCAAAAACTTACTAAAAATAGTAAATTTCCAAAAATAGAAGCTCTGCACAAGATAGCCATTATTGAAAAGAAATAAAAAATATTTTAGGGTGATGCAAGATTGCCCTTACACCCATGATGCTCCTGCATCTGACACATGAGGTAATTTAAGAAGTGACCCTACCATGTCTCAGGTGTGTAGAGGAAAACCAAGATGGTTAACCTCCTCCCTTGTCATCCATGATGAATCTTCTATAGGTCATCCTTTCCATTTGACCAGATATTCTTCATATGTCATGTTCCTTGTACTTCTGCCAACATGACTATCTAGTATACCTTCAATCTCCTTGGTAGCTGAAGTAGTTGCTGGAATACTCCATTGTGCTTTTGTGATCTTATCTTCAACACTTGCTTCATGATACTCTGTCAGATCTGAAATGTTAAATATTGGTGAAATATTCAGCTCAGTAGGTAATTCTACTTTATAGACATTTTCTGAATCATGATTTTTTAATATCTTACATGGTCTAAAATTCTTCATTTTCAACTTGTTATATGTACCTATAGGAAATTTCTCCTTCTGCAAATGAATGATGACTTCATCACCAACCTAAAATTCCTTATGCCTCCTTTTCTCATCTTCTTTGGCCTTATACTGCATATTCATATTGGTAATGTTTTTCCTCACCTCCTCATGGATGTTCTTCAAATGTTCTACAAAATCCTCAGCTTCAGTACTACTTATCTCTCCTTTGTCCATCTTCCTCAAATCGGAAGCATTTCTTAGACTACTTCCATATATAATCTAGAATGGTGATTCACCAGTGTTCCTATTGACATAATTATTGTATGAAAATTTCACATGTGGTAAAATTAAATCCCATCCCATTGGCTTATCTCCAACCAAATATTTTAGCAAATTCCCCAAACTCTTATTCATCACTTTTGTCTATCCATCAATCCGTGGATGATGCAATGAGATAAACTTCAAATATATCTTTAACTTCTTCCACAATGTGCACTATAAATATCCAACAAACTTAGTGTCTTGGTCTGAACCTATGCTTTTTGGAAGACCATGTAGTCTCACTACTTCTTTGAAAAACAATTCTACCACACATGAACAACATCATTAGTCTTCTTGCAGGGAATGAAATGTCCCATCTTTGAAAACCTATCAACCACTACAAAAATTGAGTCATGTCCCCACCGTGTCCTTGGTAAACCAAGAGCAAATTCCATACAAATATCCTCCTATGGATTCTCTGGTATAGGTAATGACTGATACAACCCTGTATTCTTCTTTTCTCCTTTGTCCATTTGACATACTCTGCAACTCTATACAAACTAATTGACATATTGCTGTAAATATGGCTAGTAATAATTCTCACTAACCAAATCAAGGCTTTTATCTCGACCAAAATATCTAGCCAATCTTTCTCTATGCTTCTCCTTGATGAGATTTTCCCTCATAGAACTTCATGGAATGTACAAATGACTCCCTCTAAATAACATACCATCCTAGATGATGAAATCCAACCACTTCATTTTGTCTAGAGTAACAAGTTTTTTTACAAGCTTTCCAAGCTTCACCAAAATTAGGATCGTTTGGATACAAAATCTTGAGTTCCTTGAACCCAACCAACTCAATCCGCATCTCTGTCAACAAAAGTTGCCTTATGCTAAGTGCATTTGTAACCTTGTTAGACATTCCACTCCTGTATTTCAAAATAAATGTGTAACTCTATAAAAACTCAACCCATTTCAAATGCCTTTGATTCAACTTTCCTTGACTATTCAAATATTGCAAAGCTTTATGATCAGTATACAAAAAAAACTCCTTAGGAAGTAGATAGTGTTTCCACTTCTTCAATGCCTGAACTATAGCATAAAATTCCTGATCATAAAAAGAATATTTTCTCTTGGCATCATTTAACCTCTCGATGAAATAAGAAACAAGTTTACATTCTTGGCTCAAAAGAACTCCTGTTGCAGTACCACTAGTATCATAGTCTACTTGAAACACCTTATTAAAATCTAGAAGTGCTAAAATAGGCTGTTCTATAACTTTTTGTTTCAACAGTTTAAAACTATTTTATGCCCTTGTAGTCCATTTAAAATCTTTCCTATCCCTTCTCATTGTTTTAGTCAAGGGTCCACAAATACTGCTAAAACTCCTAATAAAATTTCTATAAAAACTATCCAAACCATGAAAAGATCTTACCTCAGTAGCACTCCTTGGCGTAGGCCATTCAGGGATAGCCTTCACTTTCTCTGGGTCCATTTTTATACCTTCTGCTAAAACTACAAACCCCAGATACACTAGCTCCCTTTTCACAAAACTGTACTTCTTTACATTAATCAACAATTTCTCTTCCCTTACTTTCTCAAGCACCCTATGAATATGCATTATATGCTCCTCTAATGTCTTACTAAAGATAAAAATATCATCTAGGTAAAAAATAATAAACTTAGCCATAAATTATTTCAAAACCTCATTCATGTTGCATGAAAGTGCTTGGTGCATTGGTTAACCCAAAAGGCATGACTAACCACTCATACAACCCTTCCTTTGTCTTGAAGGCAGTCTTCCATTCATCTCCTTCTCTAATCTAAATATGATGATATCCACTCTTCAATTCTATCTTTGAGATATACACAGCTCCACTTGAACAATCCATAATATCATCCATCCATGGTAATGGAAACTTGAACTTGATTGTGATATTTTTGATAGCCCTATATTCTATACACATCCTCCATTCTTCTTTGGTGCTAATACTACTGGTACAACATAGGGACTCAAACTCTCTTGAATCAACCCCTTCTGTAACAACTCATGTACTTATCTATTCAACTCTCCACTTTCTACTGGTATCATTCTGTGTGCTACCTTATTTAGAAAACTGGCTCCTAGGATCAAGTCCATTTGATGACTGATATTCCTTACTAATGGTAATCCATCAGGCATTATCAAAAAATCTCTTGAAACTCATTCAATAGATCTACAAATTCTATAGGTACATCTTCTACCTCCTCTTTACCAGCTTTTGGAATTAAAGAAAAACACATATCCTCATGCCTCATACCCTTTAGGAATTTTCTTCCATCAACAAAACTTATTCTTGCAACACTACATAACTTTTCTTCTATGTCCTTCAATGACTTTAAATTATGTTTCACTCCATCCTTTGTCACAAAATAGTTATTTGCATGACCATCATGTACAACACACCTGTCAAACTGCCATGACCTACCCAACAACATATGACATGCATCCAAAGGTATGATATCACATAGTACCTCATCATGGTATCCTCCAATCTTGAACTTCACTAGACACTATTCATTGACCATGACCTTGTGGTCATCCTGCACCCAGGCAATCCTGTATGGATGTGGGTGTTTCTACCTCTTGAGCTTTAGGTTTGTGACCATCTCTTCTGATACCAAATTGTCAGTGCTTCCACTATTGATAATCACATCACAACACTTATCCTCACACTTGCACCTAGTGTGAAACAAACTCCTCATTTTCTCACGTTCATTCTCACCACTCAACAAGACTCTTTTGTTAATTAGGACTTCCTCTCTTTCAACATCTTTAGAATGTGATGATTTGGCATCTTCATCCACATTTACAACTCTAGCCCAACCTTCAATTCTCCTATCTGTCCTTCCTTGGCATTTAGGACATTGAAATGCCCTATGACCTTATACATAGTGATAACATGTTCCACGGAAGCCTCCTCTTCTTGATCCTTGTCCTCTTCTTCTTCCTCTTGATCTCTATTATTATGATCTTGAAAATGACTAAAATTGTTTACTCTCTGATTTTTACTACTACTAGTCTCATCCTTCTTTTTTTGATCATCATTTCAGCTTCCATATGACCATCCATTGGATCTTCCACCATGACCTCTTCCGCTTTGTCTACTTTCAAACTTCTTGTTTAGATTTTTCTCTACTTTTAGGGAAAATGGTATGCCTCTTCAATACTATTCATTCTAGCTAAATTCAAGTCCTTCTGAATGCTTTTCCTCAACTCATTAAGGTAATGAGCAAATTTCTCCTTATCAGCTTTCACATGGCCTGTTCTGATGAGGATTCGATAGAACTCCTCCGTATACTCTTGAACATATCTCCCTACTTTCTTCAAACCTTGTATTTTATTTAGTAGATCTAGGTCATGATAAAAAATAATGAATTATTTCTTCAATTTATCCACCATGCAATCCCATCTTGCGATTTTTTCCTTTCCTCTTCTATTTTGCTCCAATTGAATCACCTACCACCAGATCTTCACATGACCCTTCAGTCCAGCCTTCACAAACTTGACCCTATTAGGATCCTCAATATCTTCATACTCAAAATATTCTTCTAATTCATTGATCTAGTCGATCAACTCTTTTGGGTTAAGATTCCCTAAAAATGTGGGAACCTCAATCTTAGGTCTCTTCCCAATCTTGGAAATGGCCCGAAAAAGCCTTTTTTCCTCTTGGTTCAGAATTTTGCCTTCTCCTTCCTGATCAAAATTTTCTTCTTCTTTGGCTTCATCTCTGATTGTAAGATTCATTCCTCTGTGAATCCCTTCTTGCAATTCTCACACTTGTCTCTAGAGGGCTCTAACCTAAGGTGACACACCTCCTACTCTTCCACCACGTTCCCTTCATAGAGGCATTTTTGCACTTATTATTGAAACCCTAAACCATGGTCCTAGTGAAAAATACCTCACAATCAACAATCTATCTACACACTCAAGAAAACCTACTTTGGTACCACTTGATGAAGGGTACTCCCCTTAATACTACAAAAAATATAACAAAAATACAGATACAACAACAATTTGAAAGAACAAAAAATGGCCTTTTTATTATCTCCACAAGTGTGGAATTACAAATTTCAGAATTACAAAATGCAAAGCCAAATGGGCATTTTCTTTACAATATTTTGTAGGACATAGCCTTGAATCGTTACCTTGAAATCCCTAGAACTATCTTAGACAACACTACAAACCTTCCTTATATAGGCAAATTTCCACTACCCAGGAAGGTTCTAGAATTTTAGCCATTAAGGCCAACCAACCCTAGAATTATTTTATTTTCATTTTATTACATTAGAGTCAGCTCAAAAAACTTTGGAAATCAAAAAGAAATTTTGAAGGAAATTCATTTTCTTCTATTTTAGGTGGCCCAACTTCTGAAGACCATACGTCATCACCCGTTGACCCAATTGACTATTATGAACCCATTTCAGAAATGACACGAAGTTCTCTACAACACTTGATTTGTGCAAGCTTTATTTATCTAAAACTTTGACCCTGTTTGGAGCCTCTAAAGCCTTAAAAAATGAGTTTAAATTTTTTGTACCTTGCTAGCAATACCAAAAATTTTCAATATCTTCAAAACTAGACTTGATCTAACAATGAAACTTTACTGGCAGACTGATATGACCAAAGTGAACCTCCAAGGAATAAAACAAACTATTATGAGCTCAAACAAAAAACTTACTAAAAATAGTAAATTTCCAAAAATAGAAGCTCTACACAAGATAGCCTTTATTAAAAAGAAACCAAAAATATTTTTGGGTGATGCAAGATTTCCCTTACACCCAGGATGCTCCTGCATCACTCATGCATCCTTAATTTGACCAATTAAGGAAATATATTTTGAGGCCATACATTAACAATTTTCAAATGTTTTCTCTAATGATATAGAGGCTTGAGCCACCATAGTCTACATGGCATTATCAAATGCAATATAATAAATTATACAATTGCTCAGTCTATGGCCATTTATGAAAAGTGATACATAAAATGGATTGGGTTTTAAGTCTGGTATAGTGGATATATAGTTTTTATTATCTGATGAAAGTCTTGATGTAGATGCCTCAACATTTGACAATTGGTCTTTGCATGCATTAACTCTAGCACTATTGGGCTTATTATGTTCTATCAGCAATCTAGCTCACGTGGGTTGATTTTTAAGTACTCGATGGGAGAAATTTGAATATTTGAAGTTTCACAAAATTGAACAATATCAAAATAATTTACAACATTGTACTTAAAAATGAAAAGACCTTGGGTGTTCTCTCTAGGGCTTTTAACAAGGTGTTATCACTAGGTGACACAAATTTTGATTTTTGGAATAAAAGTGCACCTTTTTAGTTAGCACTTCATTGAATTTTTGTGAGTAGGAAACATAAGGTTTCATACAAGGTATTAAAGAATTCACCTCCTATTTTTGATTTAGATTCATATTCCAGGTAATGAATTATAGAGTCACTAGTAGGACCTTGAACACTTTCTTCTTTGACAACCTCTTGTAGCAATCAATTACATATACATGCTCATTTCTGGACATATGCTACCATTGAGATATGTAGAAAAATGAAATACACACATGTTTCTCTTTGTTTCACCAAGGGGTGCTTCTATCACCAACTTTTGTTATGTTGGTGAAAGTAGTAGCTGGTTTCTACTACTAGAGGGTTCTCTTGTATTTCTTCTTCAAGTGTCTTGATATGGCTATTGGAAAGATTGATTTACTTTAGGTAATTTCCTTTTCAATGTTATGATATCATTGGTCAATATTTGAATTATGAGGTCTGAAAAGGTGGTCGGGCTAGGATTACTAGTTTGTAATTCCTTCTTCCATTTGCCTATTGTAATGAAGTCATCTTCCAATTCTATTGCATTGGTTTGCACATTTGCTAAATTTTCCACCCTATCTTTTCTCAAATGAAAATTGATATAAGAAGGTATTGCATTAATGAAGAAACATTTTTGAATTTTTTTTCTGTTGGTTTCTTGGATACATGGATCTTATGAATGGTTTTTTTGAACTTTTCCACAAATTATCTCATTGGCATTTGAAATTTCTTTTTGATTTGTGTTAATTGTACTAACAACATATGTTCATCTTCTTCACTCTTAAAACTAGTTTCAAATTGGGTTATCATTGTATTCCAATTTGTGATTGACCCAAATGAATAATGGAAGAACCATTTTGTGGCTCCTTTTTCTAAGGTTTATGTAAATAATTGGACCACCACATATTGAAGTTGTACCCCGAGGATTCCATAGGAAACAAAAAATGTTACAATATATTCATTAGTTGACACCTTCCTAGGTCTTTTGAATTTTAGTAGGTTTTTCCTCAACCCTTAAGGTATATAATTTAGTCCTCCTATTAGAACCTTCAAATTTAGAAAAAAATTGAAGTGCTTTTGATGAAATTTTTATAATGACACTTAGATATACCCCTACATTTTGTTTCTAAGTGGTCTAATTCATAGATTAATAAATTGATTTATAATGAGCTTCAAGAAGATCCACTTGGGGATAATTTTTATCTTCTATTAGTAAGTGTTCTTTTCCATTTAAATCCTCCTATGATCAGTTTGATAAATTTTTAAAATGACAAGTTGAAGGGTTCAAATAAGGTTTGTTGTTCACACTTTGTTGTATCTACTTGACTAACTATCTTCAGAGATTAATATTCTAAAGTTGGATGATTTTCATCAAAAATCAATTATTCCCCACCATTTTCCTCATACTCATATACCTTTGTATAAATTTTTAGAGCCCTAGAACCTTGTTTGGTATTGTTTACCAAGCCAAAAGAAAATGTAGTTCACAATATTTTTGCTGATTACACAGTGTCTAGTTTAGTGGAGGGCCTACTTTGAGAATCAATATTTCTGAATGAGAAAAATGATTGGTCCATATAATTTCCATCATATTTGTCTATGTATTTGCACAATTTTAAAACTTCATGAGTCAATTTACTATTTTTTCAAAATTAGAAGTAGATAGAGTTTATAAGGGTTTGTTATCTATATTTCCAAAAAGTTTAGGGAGGTTAACTTTGACCCTCAATATCTTGCACATAAAATAAAATTAGAAAAATATGATTGGTACACATCCACTTTGTATGTATATATACCTATTTTTCAGGTTGCAAGTTCCTAGATTGAAGTTTAATATTTTTTCAAAGTGTGAATTTTGTGGGTTTCAGATGGTTTCTAGCATGCCCAATTGCAAACATTTCAAAAGGGTCATCTTTGACCATTAATATCTTGCAAACCTAAAAGAGTTTGGAAAATCCTCCTGCTAAGAGTATGCATTGTACCAAACTAAGCTTATCCCCCAAATTATAGATTCCAAGGATATTGTTTTCTATTCCTGCTGGATGCATATTTGATAGAGTTTGAAAGGCTTTAGGCATATCAAAATTTAAGTAGGTGGCTTTGATGATTAATATCTCAAACTTTAGGAAAATTCACACAGATCTATTTTTTGGTGTGGTTTCCTAGTGTTAGTTGTAATACCCCAAAATTGGCACCTATTTAATTTCATCAATTTTGGTGCATTATCTCGATTTTACATCACCAAAGTCCTAGTTCCCTAGGCAATTTTCTCTCCTACCTGACTTAATTTGACTTGATGTTAGTTGCAAAGACCCTAAATTGCAATAATCAAATGCTAAAATAATTCCTAAGTCCTAGACTTTATTTGGCTAAATAATCTCTATGATAAGTTAATTTAATTATGAAGTCCTAAGTACTTTTAATTAAATTAAACTCCACCCCCTTTAGCTAAATACCCTTGAAAGGAATTAATAAATATTTAGTTAAATTGAATGGACACCTCTTTATTTGAATTTAATAATTCAAATTACTCGAAGAGTCACCCCCACATGTGGCAAATTCCATTCTTTTAATTAAATAATTCATTGTATTTTTGTCTCAATTAGGAATGAAGAGTCCACCGTTTCGAATCAAGAAACTCTTCATTCCTCTTCTGGCTTGGTCTATTTAATGAACCTCTTTTTCTTCAAAGAGGGAGCAATTTTTGAGAGCATCTACACTATAGGCATTTTTTTAGTCTCATTTGATTCGTTGTTTTCAAAGCTCTTTTATTGCATTATCTAGTTTAATTTCTCATATTAGTATAATTGCATTTCACATTTAGATTAAATTTGCTTACTTGTTCTTAGTCTAATATCATCTTTATTTCAAAATCAAATAAAAATCTGCATTTCATATTTCCTTTCAAGTACATTAGATTAATTGCATATTTCTTTCAAAGTTTTCTAGATTAATTGCATTCATTCTTAGCTTAGTTTCATTTTGCTCATATTTGCTTCTTAGAAATCCTCCATTGTTGAATTGGTCTCCCGGTTGTTGGCTCTCGTTCTGAGAGTATTCAAACACCCCATTCACATAGGAGGCAACAGGTCGCCTCACCATGGAATTTGGATTGAGTTCTTCATACTCTCTCCCAAATTCTATCAAGTGAATAATGACCATGTTGTGTTGTGTCTGATTTAGAGGTCACATTCAGTCACATACATTTTGGTGCCCACCGTGGGGCAGAAAGATCAATTTCTGGCCTCATTATCATTTTTTTCTAATAGGAAATTTTTCTCTGCTGTGCGTCCGTACTGTTTGTGTACAGATCCTTGCACGAGAATCAAGAGCGTCCCGCGCGAAGTTTCACCCCTATGGTACTCTCTCGCGCGAGATTGTAACTATCTCGCCTCAGACCTGCACTTTCTCGCATGGATTGGAGTACTTTCTCGCGCGAGCTTTCATACATTCTCGTGCGAACCTTCATACATTCTCGTGCGAGCTTGTGCTTTCTCGCGTGCGGTTTGGTACTGTCTCGCGCGTGGTTTGGTACTATCTCGCGTAGCCCTCTGTACTGTCTCGTGCGAAATTCTGTGACAGACAGAGGTCAGGATTTCAGATTTGTTAGTTTTGTTTTCTGTTTTTAATTTTTTGAAATTTTTGAAATTTTTAGCGTTTTCAAATCCGCGCCACTCTGGAAAATAGGCACCCATTTTTTTTTGAAATTTTCACAAATGGTCTCAAAATTTTAAGTATGATATATTGTTGGAAAGGTCTTTCCGAGCCTATTCCAACCATGTTGGTTTCATTATCAGATTTTACCATTTGATGAGCTATTTTTCTTGCAGATTATTTGATTTTTGATTTTGCTAATCTTGTGGGTCTAACAAGCTGTTTTGAAAGTGCTCTTGCTTTCATGGAAAATGTTTAAAATAAAGCATTGGACTTGAGGTACTTTGTTTCATCTCTACAACATTTGGACTTTGGGATTAAAATTGAACATCTCATGTGTTTGGCTTGAGTGTTTACATGCTTTCATAGAACACATTTCAATTGATGCTCTTAATGGGAAATGAATGAACATAGATTTTCTTTCATTCAAGTTTGTGTAAGTGAATGCTTGTGTTTAAACCTTAAGTAATTCTTGGTTCCAATATCAAATATCTCATTGAGTGATTAAGGGCATGGATTCATTCCTTGTTTACATAGGGAGTTAAATGCACCACTTTGTGGACTCACTCTATGTTTGCTTGGAAAGTTAAATATTCCATTGGTTCAACCTTTTTTCATTTGTGAGTAGTATTGATAAGCAACTTTAGATTACTTGTGATTGATCTAGATTGCTATCTTGGGTTATTGGACTCGCTAATCCACCGGCCCCTCATTTCCGCCCTGTGGTTGCAATCCCAGCACCACATTAAAGGGGAGGGGTCTATAGGAAAGAAGCGTTAATTGTTCCACTTGGCAACCCTTTTGTGCTTTTTGGAACTCACTTGTTTTCTAGGGTGTGGACTCACTTTGAGTTTGTGTGAGGAGTTAAATGCACCACTTTGTGGACTCACCTCACATTTACTTGAAGGGTTAAATGCACCACCTTTAGTGCTTTCCAATACTTTTGATAGTGAATTACTTACTTTTTCATTTCTAGAAGGCCTGCTTGGGGATTTCATCACCTCAAGGGATGACCTTAACTCCCATGTTTCGGCAGAGTATAAATATCGGGAGGTGAATCCAAAGACACCTCTCTTGGGAATGAATTAGATTTCACTCTTGGCTAAGCCTCAAAGAACTTTATACCTTTGAGAAGTGAAGGAGGAGATTTGGGTTACCGTCTCCCCCCGGTTGTGTGATTTCTAATTCTTCTCATCTACGGATTTGGGCCTCACGTACCTTGTGTATATCGAGGACTCCCTTTAGAAAAGCCATGTATATCCTTGTAGACAACTTGCTAGGATGTTGTTGTGTTTTAAGTGTCTGCTAAAACATTCTCAAGAACATACACAAGTAGAGTCCTTAGGGAGTAGAAATACTAAGTCACTATTCATGTTCATGTGCAAGGTTGCTTTGTCCCTTGCCCATTGCTTGAAGACTGTTTGCTTGAACTCCTTGATTGCTGTCTTATGTGCTTGATCAATGACATAAATCTAATCTGCCTTTTGTCCATGATTTGTTTTTCTATTTTCCTGTCGTTCACCGTCAGAAACTAGTTGTCTTGAGTTAGGAATCGATCGATCTTTGCTTTGACTCGTATTGTCTCTCATTAGTCTACCTTATCTCATTGTGCTCTTGTACCTTGTGTTGCGATTGTCTTATCTCGGCTGTTCTAGCCATCTCTTTTTGACAATTCGTACCAGGTTCATCTTGCATCTTGGCTATTCTAGCCATTTATCTCCTTTCATTATCTTTGAGACAGAGTCTAGCTTTATCCCGAATCTTTGCTCATTACATCTTCGTTTATGACTGTCACGACTCGAAGTGGCAAGACTTATCCCGTTCAGAACGCTGATCAAGATCAAAGTAAACCTTGTAATCAAGACATAGGTCATCTTGAATTTTTTATGAAATCTGAACTTCGTGAGGAATCCTCACATTCTTCGTCATTCCAAAAGTATTACAATCCATTATTTCAGATACAGTCTGACTTACTATTTCAAGAATATTATAACCCATTGTTTCAAGACCAGCAAGACTCTGAAAGGTCACTTTCTAAAATTAAACCTATTGATCCTTTTGAACCTATCAACTCTTTCACGATCTCTCATAATACTACCAACAAGATGGGAGATCCAAAACCTTCAAATTTGGTTTTCAATCTCAGCTCTAACATGCCAAAACCTTCAAAGTTGGTTTTCAATCTCAGCTCTAACATGCCAAAACCCTCAAAGTCTGTCTTTAATCTTAGCTCTAGCATGCAAATAGTCAATGCCACTGAGAAGGCTACGACAGAAGCTCAACCACCTTCCCAATTTGCTAGAAACAAACCTTGGATCTCTCACTGTGACATGATCATTTCTCTAGGGAGCAAGGATACTCCTAAACCCAAAACTCCCTTTGTCTTGCGAGGCCCTGTGTCTCCCTCTTATAACTCCACACAATCTCCAGCTTGTGCGAATGCTATCCCTCGATCTCATGCAAAGATTGTTCTCAAAGGTCCCAAACCTTCGACATCTAGACCAAAACTATCTATGGATAAAGCCCTCACTGAGGAAAATGTCCCCAAAGATCTCGATCTCAATCAGTTCCAATCTATGGTGGGTCATTTGACCTCATCTCATTATTTATCATTTTCCAAAGAAGATGATCATTCCTTAAGCCATCCGCATGATGCTCCCCTGCACACTGAAGTTATGATAGGCCCCAAGAGTATCCCCCACGTCCTCATTGACAATAGTGCTAGCCTAAATACTTGCTCTGCTAAGATGCTTACCCAAACAACAGACAACTTTGTTCCTGCCAATAGAGAGTCCATTGAGTTCTATGATGCTAAGCTAAAAGAAATAGAAAAGACCTTGAAGATCAAAGATATTGGCATGGGGGAATATCAGATTGAGTCTGTCCTGTCATTGACAACTCTCCCTCTATCTCCACATTCCTATGAAGAACCCTCTGAAGATAGATTTGGTATTGGCTATCAGAGCGATGAGCTTGACCAACCTAGCTACAGCTTTCACTCATGCAAGGATTCAGATAATGAAGAAACACAGATTCAGCCTATGACACATGAAAGATCTTTGAATGTTCAAAATTCTGATTCAGACTACCAGAAAGAGTCTTATCTACCTTCTCAAGTGCTTCAGGAACATGATTTTGGTCCTCACCAGGAGGATTTTATACACTCTACTGAACAGATTTCTACTACTGCAACTACTACTGAATATGTCACTGTCTCTAATGGTACACATACTGATTGGGAGCAACTGTTGGATGCTTCCCTTATCTTTGGTATGCCTCAAGGTATGCCTATTCTAGATTGTTCTACCACTTCTACTGTTGAAGAAAATCCTACTACTACCGATTCCAATGATACACATACTGATTGGGAGCAACTGCTGGATGCTTCCCTTATCTTGGGTATGCCCTGGGGTATGCCTACTCTAGATTGTTCCACCACTTCTTCTATTGAACAGACTCCTACTATTGCCAACTCCAATGGCACACATACTGACTGGGAGAAACTATTGGATGCTTCCCTCCTCTTGGGTATGCCTCAAGATATGCCTATTCCAGATTACTCTGCTGCTTCTACTACTGAACAAGATCCTGCTGTTGAAGAAACATTTCCTTTGACAGATGATAGTGATGAAGAAAGTCTACCTCCGACTCTGTCTCTAGCTAAATGGGACTCTATATCAGATGCTACAATGGAAATACCAGTTGATGCTATGCACCTATATGCTAGTCTTAACAACCTAGAAAGAGGAGAAAGTTATGATCCTCCAGATCAAGCTATTGATGATGATCCTTTCCACCCTCCTGTGGAGATCATTCCTATGGCTCCTAGGCCATCTGCTCCAAGCTATACTCCTACTGCTCCAGCAAATCATGCGTATGTAAGACCCCATTCTGTTATAGCTTCATGGAATATTGGAAGATCCAAAATTGACATGATTCCTATTTGTGCACTCTTACCACCTGAAAGGGGACCTAACTCTTGGAATAGACCATCTTGGTTAGGCTCACATAATATTCCTCCAAACTTATCTGACTCTTCTAAGATGACTCACAATCAACAACGCTCTATGGAAGATTACTTTCTTGATCTACCTGATGCATTCATGAATGATGAGGATGATACTGATATATTTGCACTTGAGCCCATCCCATCGATTTCTCTTCCCTCTTCATCTCCCAGAAAAGTGGCTCGTCCACTTCCATCTCCACCTCTCCACCTAAACCAGTCATATAAGCCTTTTTCATCCATAATTCCCGAGTCTTTTGGAAGTAACTTGGATGTGCAACATAAAAGCAAAAATAATGAGAATCCACTTATATCTCAAGGTCACCATGTCCCATCTAATCGACATGTGACTATGAAGAAAGGAAAGAAACAAAGGTGTTCAAAAGACCGCAAAGGTCCTCAAAAAGAAGAAGACAATCAAAAGCCAGAAAATAAAATAAAAAATGGATCTCAAAATCCATTCTATAGGCATTGTCATCAAAAGCACCTCAAAGTAAAGAAGAAAAAATTCAAAAGCTATGTGGATTCCAAAGAAAGAAAAAATCAAAGTTGTCATTCGAGCTTCCAAAATTCTCATGCTTCCCTCCATTCCATCACCCTTGCCTCTCATACTTTACCCTCTTCACTCCATCTTGCCTTGTCCCAAAGTGCATATCAGCATCTCCTCATTGCTAATGGCATGACTAAGAAAAATCTAGAATGTACTCTTCCTAAGAATTTAGAGCGTGGGAAATCCGACAAAGAGTTAAGGTGTGTCCATGAGGATATTTGTGGGTCTCACTTAAGTGATCTTTCCTTGACTATGGATCTCTTGACTGTTGGACACTACTGGTTGGCTCTCCTGTTACTGCTACAACATCTGGTTCTGATTCTACAACTTCTCAGCTGGCTACTACTACAAATGACTGTGTTCTCAGAGATTCCTACTAAAGGAGAGAAACTCAAAGAGCCCATCAACGCTCTTCATCTAAGAAGTTCTACAGCTGACATTCTCAGTATGCTCATGTACATACTTATTGATCTTGAAAAAATCTTAAAAATTGATATATTGCAAAAAATCCTAAAAATTGCAAAATGTCCTAAAAAATGATCATCTTAGTGAAAACCTGGCAAACAGGCGCTTTGATGTATCTATTATCCTGGTGAAAACCTGGTAAACAGGCGCCTTGATAATACCAAAAAAAATAGAAAATTTCAAAAATATAAAAAAAAAATAGAAAATTTGAAAAATACAAAAAAAAATGAAAAGATCAAAAATACAAAAAAATCAAAAAAAGAGAAAAGTACAAAAAAAAATGAAAAAGAGAAAAATGTGCCATTGATGAAAACCTGGTAAATAGGCGTCATGGTAGCAAAAATAGAATCTCTGCCAAGATGGTGAAAACCTGGTAAACAGGCGCCTCTTATTTTCCTGAAGTAACATCTCATCTCAGCGTTGCTTGGCTCTTAGTTTCCTGCTTTAGTTTCCTTCCTTTCCTGCTTTAGTTTGTTTTCTCGCTTTCCTGCTTTAGTTTGTTTCCTGCTTTGGTTTGCTAGCTCATGCGCTTATCTTTGAGTTTTCCTCGACTCTTCATGGATTGGAACTGGTTCACACTTGGGGGCACCTGCCTGGTCTAGGGGGCATTGTCCTATCACTTTTAGAACTCTCTTTTGAGCATTGGTCGCCAATGGTTCTCACTATGCCTGCCTTCGGATACCTAGCTTTTGTTCGATCTCTCTTCTTCGGGATTTCTTCCTTTTATCAATCACCAGTGATTCTCATTACATTATCTCATTGAGACTTCAAATGTTATCTTTCCGAATTGACTTCAATCCGCTTGCACACGAACTTAAACTGAAACTAAAACTAAATGTGTGTTTCTTTGAGGCATGTTGAGCTTTGTTTTCTTTGAGTGTTTGTTTGTTTGCTTTCTTTGCTTTCTGCTTGTTGGTTTAGTTCCAATGATCCAAAGAATTCATTTAAGAGGGGTGCCCATCTGTAAGAGCCTCTATCTCATATTGGATGGCCATGCGTACCTCGACTCCTTTTATATGGATGCTTTGGTGAGGTTGGTTCTTCTCCTTGTCTTTTGAGTGACTTCTTTCTGCTACTGATGAAATTATAAACACTCGTCCTGTTAAGTGAACGTAAGGGTCACTGCGAGCAATCTTTGGCAAAAGAAGGAACTCCTGTGTGCTTGGTGTGTTTGTTCGCAAGAGACATTCAGGTCATTCTAGCAAATGTGCTTTAATGCTTATGTTAACTTGCTAGATTAAAAGGAATAGGTGTTCAGGTCATTCCGGCTTCTTGTGCCTTAATGCTTACACCTCATTCCGACAAATTTAAGACTTATGTCATATTCATATTCTCATGTTGGGAAGAATTGTATGGCATCTTGTGATTGTCCCATGCCTAAAAGAACTCAATGATGATAAATACGATGAGTCCAACAGCCGAGTCCGGAGGATTGCATTTGTTCATCCTAGGCCTGCATTTAGACTTGCATCTTTCATTCTAGGCTTGCATCTAGAGTGCTTTCTTGTTGCTCTCTTGATTGCTTTCTTCTAGATTTGCTCATCAAAGGTTCTCATCTTTTGTCCCAGTCTCATCTTGGTTGCATCCTTTTTCGGGATCGAAATCAAAATCTGACATCTCTAGATAGCTCGAAATCGCATTTTAAATATTGGACTCCTTCCGGATTGGATGCTTGTGCAGTCAACCTTCTGGCGTCATTTTCTTGTCAGATCCTCATCTTTACATCATGTTCTTGAGATCTTTTCTCTTTTCATCAAATTCAATTCAAGTCAAATTTAGTCAACTATGGTCAAACTTGGTCAACAGGACCTCTGCTTTGCTCCGATTTGCTTCTACAGCTTCGCGAATCTAGTCTAATTGCTTTTGCTCTGCAATCTCTTGTTGTTTATCATCTTTCTGACATGTCATCTTTCAATTTCACTCCCGAGGGGGCAAGATGATTACATCATTTGAATCTTGTCGAATCTATTCTTGAATCAGTCTGATTTGAATCATCAGTTCTCATCGCTAGGGGCATCTTGGTGCCTCGCATCTTGTTATCTTATCATCTATCTTTTAGGTATCTGAGTAATCTAACTCAGATCCTCAAGGGCCAAGCTTCATTCTGGAGATGGTTCTTGAAATCTTTTTGGGTATTGGGGCAATCTAACCCTGATTCCTGGGAGTCAAGCTTCATTCTGGAGATAGCTCTCAAAATCTCTTTTAGACCGTTATCTGGGCAATCTAACCTGGGTCTCGGAGGACTAAGCTTCGTATTGGGGCAATCTAACCCTGATTCGGAGATAGTCCTAAATCTGCATCTTCATCAATTGGTATTGGGGCAATCTAACCCCGATTCCGGTTCTTTTCTAAGACCGTTGTCTTCGCAATCTAACTTAGACTTCGGAAATTCTCTTTCATCTGTCACTTTAGACTATTCTTTGAATCAACGCGCTGTTCGCACATCAATTCAAAGAGGGGCAAATGTAATACCCCAAAATTGGC